>CM050899.1:607500-1070000 GCA_027726005.1 Juncus effusus
GACAAGTTGAAAAAATGGCACGCATCATTTCTTTTATTGAAAGCATGGATGGATGGTTAACTGAGAAAAAACATCACATCACATCATATATCGCATCACAACAAAGGTCTTTTCCATGAAATCTTTCTGTATCCAACATTAACTAACACCTATAATGTCTCTTTCGTGAAAAAAAAATAATAATGAAAAATGGTGCATTGCATAAATGGTGTTATTATATTTGTTTGGTTTGTAAAAAAATGGTTTTTATGGTCCAAAATGGGTAGAAAATCATAATTTAGTAGAAATATTATTAGAATAGAGTGGATTAAATTGACAAAAAAAGTTATTCCATAAAAAGATGGGGCAGTAGAATAAATTAAAATAAACTATTTTTTTTTGAATAAAATTAGGTAAAATAAACTAATTTTATCTAATAAAACTTATTGTATCTTCCTGTCCCATTTTATCACTAACTGTTTTATTGAACATCATATAAAATGGAATAACCAAATATTTATATTTCACTTGTTATTGATCACCTGTATAATGAATCTGAATATTTTTGTATATTGTATGGAAAAATATTAAGTAGGGTTTACATTTATTTGTGCTTCTATAAGTTTGGAAAGAAAGAGGCGGGGAAATGAATAGGAGGCAAAACAAGGTGAAGGTGAGGTTTAATTAATGTGAAGGACTTGAATTGTCACGGTTTTCATGATCATTTTTTTAGTACACAATTAGTTAAGGGTACCTATCTATCTCTTTAATTGAGTGAGCTATTCTACCTCAAAAATGAAAAAATTAAAATAAATAAATCTTATGAGTGAGGGTCTTACCTTAGGTCGCAGGTGTAATTAAAATGGAGCATTAAATCCTTAGAGTATCTGTTTAGTGCGGCTCGTAAATCCCCACGCCAAACCATTATGTAAAGTGATTAAAAAATCTTATACAAAAATAAAACTAAGATATCTATCATCACCTCTCTAATTTCATTGAAGAAGTATTATCACGTAGTCGGACGTAAGAAATAATTTTATATATTTCAGAACGAAAAAGAAAAAAAACTCAGAGTTGAAAAAGAGTAAAAAGAAAGACGGCTCATATACATGACCCCCACTTAAATCCCTCATTTGTCCCTCTTTCACTGTCAAACGGGCTCCACATGCTGTCAAACGGGCTCATTTGACATCTATTTGACAGTGGATCCCGTTTGACAGCGTCCTGTTTGCCAGTTGGGAGGATTTTTAGAGGGGGCTAAATATACTTTCCTGGGCCAAGTTTTAAAAAAAGGGAAAATGTCGGCTCAATTCCGCCAACTCCTCTTTTATCATGCTTTGTATACATTATTTTTTCTTTTAAGAAAAAACATTGTATACATTTTTATCATGTTTAATGTATTATTTACTGTATCCAGTCTTATATTTAATTTTGTCACATATTCTTATACCTTATAAATATATCTTTTAACTTAATTATTATAGCTCTTTTAACAGGGGTTTACGTTTTTTTATATGCCACTTCATTAATAAGTAGAATGTGCTGGCCGCAAATTATAACCGAGTATTTCACCACACAATTAGGAGCGAATCTAGATGATGGGTTATGGCCCCGCAAAATTTTTGACAAAATAATATATATTATTAAAATTTTGATGGATATTTTTTTAAATATATGTGTTCATATGTATTTGCCCTTCTTTTCTTCCAACTTATAATACAAGACTAACTAGCAGTGAAAATAAATTTTGTCCCCGAACAGTCAAAATTTGCTACTTCGTGTCCATCTCTTAGACTGGCCGTGTTCGCAGCAGCTCTACATATACAACAGAGTTCTAGGAAACATGTGATCCAATAAGCAGGTAATTCTTTGATCTTTGAATTACCGATCAATATCTTGAGGAAGAATCTCTCAGAAATGCGTGTTTTTTAGGGATGATCTCGTAGTTCTTGGTCTGTGGTTGTACTATACAGTGACATATCTTGATCAAAATCTTTGAGAAACTATAATATAAATTATACTAGGCTTGTCAATGGATCAGGTTAGACCCTAGTAGGCATCTGACCCGAACAGATCGGGTTAAACCCGAAAAGAACCCACGGTCCGGGTTCGGATTTAAAACCGAAAATGAATACGGATTCGGGTTTGGCACTATCCGATCCGCGGGTAATCCGAACCGGGAATTTAAATTACATGTATATTCTTAATTTTTAATCTAAATCATTCATTTCTTCACTAAATTAATCCTAACCATTCAAAGAAGCAATCATAATTCTAACCCTAACCCTTCTCTCCTAACTCTCCCTTTCTCTCTCTCTCTCTCGCATACAGAAGCAAACAAAAAAAAAAAGAAAAAAAAGAGAGAAAGAACAAGAAAATAAAAAAATGGCCACTTTCCTCTTCGTGCTCCTCTCCTCTCCTTCGCTTGGCCGCCAACCGGAGGAGACCGCCGCCGGTCACAAAAACGCCAGCTCTTCCTCTTCATCCCTCAAATCTCGCCCATTTTATCTCCTTCCTCTTCACTCCTTTCTTCATCCACCATGGGTAAAGCTCCATTAATTCGGGTTCGGGTTTGCCCGTGAGTTTCGGGTTATCCGCGGGTTCGAATTCGGGTTTGAAAAAGAAACCCGTAAAGATTTCAGGTTCGGGTCGGGTTTCGGAATGGGCAAACCCACATCTAAACTGATCCGTTGACAAGCCTAAATTATACTAAGAATTTAGGTGGCGGTGTCCATATAATTTTTTAAATTTATCGCAAAATACAATAGTATAATTATATATGTATTTTGTTTTTTTTTTTAAATCTACGGGGTCGGCTGTCTCTTTAATCTCTATTAAGATCCGACACTAGACTGCCACGTGTCAGATTCTCCCGTGGGAATTTTTTGCGTGGCTATGTGTGTAGTGGGTCATATCTTGAACTCGATTTCTCCCATTGATTTGTATAGTTTTTTATTGAGAACACTCATTGACTGAAATGAATTGAATGGCATGGCCTGTTATATAAATGGCTTGGTCCATGGTCGACCCAGAGCACGTATTTCATGTGACCTTATCCATGAGCAGAATA
Organism: Juncus effusus; assembly: GCA_027726005.1. NCBI lineage: Eukaryota > Viridiplantae > Streptophyta > Magnoliopsida > Poales > Juncaceae > Juncus > Juncus effusus. Next base: position 610,550 of record CM050899.1, read on the forward strand.
GCACTGTATATATTTGTCAATCTTGCATGGTCCAAATCTCACCAATTTTTTGAAAATTTAAATAGTTTGGAACCACTCTCATGTGACCACAAGCTTGATTATGAAAGATGTAATTCATTTTAACTTAATCGATATACTTGTTACTAAGTCTACTTGAATATCTATGTTCTGTATTTTGATCTTTTAGCTGTTCAAAGTTTGATATAATGCGAGTCAGTTATTTCGGTTATTATTATATAGAGGCTCTATGAGAATTGAAAAAAATATATATTATATTTTGTTTTAATATGTTGAATAAAAATACTCAGAAGCTCAATTATTTTATCAAAATGTGCAATTATTAATTGAAGAGCATGCTCCCAATTGATCAACTTTATAATTATAATTATAAAATTTTGAGAAACAATATTGTACCACCTACCTAAGATTAGTACCTCAAACCTACATAAATTAATATCATCACATCTAAACATGATAATGTCAATTTAAATCGATCGTGCATCTACTAATTTTGCAGGCCAAAATGCCCTAAATCTTACTTCTAATTCAAAAAATAATAAATATCATGCCTCATTTTCCTTCACTTCCACAATCTCACAAGAGGAACAAGAACTCTCTAATTTTCCCTCTTCACAATCAACCCTAAAAGACAAAGAAGAACAAGAAGAAGAAGAACTACAACAATCAGAATTACACGCGAGTCCCAACAATAAATCGATAAACGCACCGAGTATAATTCCATGTAAATTCTTTGGATTCACCACTAAATACCAACCAAGCATTTCTTCCAAACAATCCAAATCCTTTACTCCATTTGCCGTCACCATTTCCTCCATTGATCTTCTGAAATCCTTGTAAGGATCCTCTGATTGTAATTCCACTGCAATCGCATTTCGTTCAAGCCCACTTTCATCACTCCGGCATTTTGAACTGTCGTCTTGATCTTGATCTACAATTGAGCTTGTTGATCCCGGCTCGAAAAATAAACGGTCGGATTTAACCGCATGGATTACCGACTCAGCCATGTCGGACGGTTCGGACTCGGTGGAGAAACTTTCCGACTCGGTTAGGGTTGATGATTGGGTGAAACAGGAATCGGTCGAGTCGATGTAAGTTGAGCTGATGGTTTTGTTGTAATTTGAGTTGATGAAAGAAAGGGAGATGTCTCTGAAAGAACTTGTTCTTGGTTGGTTGCATGAAGGCCATTGCCATGAAGGGTCTCTGTTTTTTGTGAAGAGAGATGCTAGCCCTAGTTTTTTCACCATATTTCTTGTTGGGACTTGGGAGAGAAAGAGAGGAGTTAAGAGAGACTGTTTGAGAGTTGTTGAAGATTTTAAAGGAGGGGAGGTAAGGATTAGGTTACGACACTTGCGAGTCTTATTCCAAAGTGTTGATGAATTTTTAAGTATTTCGGCCCAAATGAACCTATCCAATCAAAATGATCCACGTAATGAAACTTTAAACGTGTCTATGTCTCATAGGATCAGTTCACAATGAACCAATCCTACGTAAAATCTTCCCTGTTTTTAAAGCAATGTATGAGTATGAGTGTGTGTGTGTGTGTGTGAGAGAAAGAAGATGGTGTGTAATAAATACGAAGTGTTTAAATACAGATATCAAGCTCAGTTCTATTGTGATTCTCATGAATTTTGTACAAATAAACAGTTACTACTTACTACAAGGATTTTGATTTGTGCAACACACAAGTTTGCACGGAAGATCCAGACGTGGGCATTGAATAGTAGTTGGTATAGGTCGTGTAGAGAGAGAGAGAGAGATTTTGATGCAAAAATCTGGTACACCTGTTTGCTACGAAAATGGTATTCATGGTTTTAATTATTGCCTTTTCCTTTCATTTTTTCGTGTTTATTTTGTTTGGTTTTGTGTTGTTGGATGGATTCTTTTCTGTGTTTAGAATTTGATTGATTGTGAATCTCGGTTTGCAAGAATATGGAAAATATTTCAGGGGGGAAATTGTCAGTACCCAAAAAATCACAAAAACATTATCTTAAGATCTTAAATGACACGTTTTGTAACTTTTATGTGTATGTACAAATAAACAGTACCCAAATGCACTTAAATATAAAGTCAATATATTTTGAAAGTTTGAAAAGTATAATCTAGAGAATATTTTACATGAACAAATGGATGAGAGAAATGAAATAAATTCTAGTGAAGGTGAATGTTCTGACAAGTCAAATTGAAATGTAAAATGAATGAAAAAAATAAAATATGTAACCAAAAATGCAATTAAATATATAATCAGTATATTTCTAAAAGATTGAGAAGTATAATCTTGAGAATATTTTACATGAATAAATGTATGTGAAATGAAATAAATTCAAATTCAAATGAATAGTTCTGACTTAGGTAAATTCATAAATGAAAAAAGTAACACAAAATGCAATTTAATAGACAATCAATATGTTTGAAAAGATTGAGAAGTATAATCTATGGAATATTTTACATGAATAAATGGATGAAAAATGAAATAAATTCAAATGAATGGTGAATAGTCTCTGACAAGGGGTCATACAGACAGTGGTTGGCCTGAAGTTAAAATCCAAGTATGTAAATTTGATGACCGTTTGTCACGCAATTCTCACTCAATGCATTTATTTCAAAGTTAGTGTTGAAATGACCTATGATAATGTTGGGTTGATTCCTTCGTATTTTTAGGCATTCAATTGATATTAAATTATTTTGTCAAATATTCTTTTTGTGTTAGAATGTCTACCCCACCATGTTGATATTCGTGGGGTTGGATATATAATAAATTAAATTTCTGAAATTTTGTACGAGTATATAATTGAGTAATTTTCATAAAAGTGAGACTTTGAGTTTTAAGTTTTTTCAATTCAATCAGAAAATAAAGTACTTTGAATTGAAGTAATGTACCCTATAAAAACAAGTACATATATGCTGGATTAATTTGTTGCGAATGAGTAGTTTTCTACTTCTTCAAAAAATTGTTTTGAGTGAGCATCTGTGACTGTCTATATTTGTGAACACTTTCAAGTTTCAATGTAAAAATTCTCTAATGCAAAAGTGGTGCTTTCGATGAGAAAATGGATGAAAGAAACTCATTAATTTGATCATATCTTAGTTGATGCAATCAAGGTTTATATATCATACTGTTAAAAAAAAGGTTTATATATCATGATGGCTGAGTATTAACAACTATTATCATAAAACAGATTTGTTCAGGTCAAATCAGGTTCAAACTCCTATTTAAATTCATGTTAATTGTAATTAAGTTGGTATGAGATGCATCATTTTTAGATTTTCAAATTATTTCTCTTCTTGTTTTATCAGTTAGGTCTTAAGTCGAATCAGGTTCGAGTTTCTGAGTTAATTCATGTAATTAATACCTAAGATCATGATGGATTGATTTTCTACGAAAAAAATTGTTCTCTTTTCTGTTTCAGCTTTGTTACTTAACTGTTTATACTCATTTAAACTTTACTTGTATTTATTTTAGTAAATTTAATTTCAAATTTCGCCTGTCATACTTTCAAAAAATAATAGGATTGCGGTTAACTTTATTTAGCTATATAATTAATTGAAATGGAATCTAATACTGGGGTTGGGATATATGATATTGATGAAAAAAAAAGGAAACTAAAAACAAAGGAGGAAATAATGCTAAAAAAAATAAGAGCTGATACTTGCACTGTGGCCAAATCAAATATTCAGAAAATAAACCCTGATAATGTGCATAGAGCATATTTCAGTCTGTTGACGCAATCATTTGCTGAATTGTTGTTTCATATCAGCAGAAAATAGTGCAAACAGTTTATATCTGACCAATTAAAATATTTTGAACCATTTCATATTTATTGTATATTATAATTTTGAAAGGCCTTAGCTACAGTGCTTCCACGTCACAAGAAAATTTTTGGCCCTCCAATCTATATTAATTGGCTATAATTTTTTTGACTTTTTATTAAGATGACTTTTTTGAATACTTATGATGTGCTAAAGGAATTAGAGGAATGAATATATGTTTATGTCTATATATGGTTAATGATAAACCGAGTGTTATTTGTTGTTTTATTCTTTCTTCCTCTTCTTTATACACGTGTCTTTATTTGTGGTTATTATCTTTCTTTTCTAGCTTAGGGAATACTAATTAGTCTTTAGGTTTTATTCCATATAGTAAATGTGTACTGGATTGAAATTACTATTATTTCTTCCTGTTTTGATCTTTTTGGAGAAGGCTTTAGGAAAGTTTATTGGTTTTGTTAAAAAACTTGACTAGAGACATGTATCAGTTCTAACGATGAGTCTTATTAATATATGTGGAGAAATCTTATATTTGTAACTTTACACTTCTAACAAACTTATTTTTTTATTGCTTTGACTCAATTATATTCACTCATCTAATAATTGGCAATTACAAAGAAAAAACAGAGTATATTTTTCTTCATCCAAAATACCTCTAAATCTAACTAGACTTGAATGGGACAATGTCAAGCAATATATTACTTATCTAATAAATCATCCTTATATAATATCTGATAATATTACTATTGCATACAGATCAATAATGCTTCATTTGGTCATCCATATCGCGCAACGCGTGAACATCACTTGTTAATATATGATTATCTATAATGTCAATGAAACCCCTAATGTTATAATATATACTCTTCTTTTGTATTATATATTAATACAATTTTAAAGTATTAATATCATAAATTTTCTTTTTTATTGTTCACCACTACAAAAAATGGTGCTAAAACCAGTTTCGTGAGACCAGGCCCAAACCCGGTTCGAAAAATCATGAAACTGATCTAACATTCAACCCGTTTACAAACTGGTCCAACTTTAATGAGACCAGAGCCAGTTTGACTCGTGCCCAAATCGTCTCCTTCCTCAGAATTTCTCTCTCCCAAATCAGATCTTTCCGACGACGATCAGCTCTCTCCGGCGACGATCAACTTTCTCCGGCAACTATCATCAAATTTCACTGCGGCGCCGTGACCTGGAGAGGCGGCGGAGAGAGTCATCTCCGGCAACGATCATCGAAGTTCACTACGTTGTGTCTCATTACCGGTGATAGACGTAATTTAAGCTGCTAGTAGAAACATTTTTCTAATAGTGTTGGTAAAACAAGTTTTGTACGAGTTACATATACCAATTTTAGAATGACGCATGTATTTACTATTTTTTCATGTGGAAAATACATAGAACTGTTTATGTACAGTACGGATCCAAATAGGGCTGTAACATGACCTAACTAATTTAAATTTTCCAACAGAAAATGTCCCTACATATAAAGTTGGATTCCAAATTATGTGGCGCATTTGTATATAAACATTCGTTATGATATTTGAAATTATTGACTCGTTACATATTTTCATAAAATATGAAAATTAGAGTAGTATTAGTATAGCATGTTGCATAGACAAAAAGGATTTGGTATCAGCTAATATTTGGCCTCTCTAAATAAATGGAAATTTCATTATTAGAGTAGGTACTATTTTCACGTCATGATTTAGGTACAAATTCACTGTTCCTGACAGATGGAACTTTTGATCCGATTTTATTATCGGATTTGACACTACATTCTTATTTTGCTATATTTTCCCATACCACTCATTTGTTAGATATCAATCGTAAACAATAAACAATAAACAATAAACAAATTTATACTAAAAAAAAAAAAATCGTAAACAATAAACAAATTTATACTTTTATGACATTAATTTATTATTTTTTGAATATGAGACCATTTAGCTTTTTGACAAAAGAATGAAAACCGAGAATGAGAGCTCTTTTGGTCGATAAAACAAAGTGGCGAAAAAAACCAGAAAAGAAAGAACCAAAATTAATCATAAATAAATGAAAAATAAAATGTTCATAGATCACCAAATTAGATGATATAGGCTGAAAAGAGAAACAGTGGCTTTTTACAAATTGTCTCTTGACCCTGTCAGTCAGGTAATAATCATCATTACACCATTACCATACAAAAGAAAAGACCACATGTACGATCTCTTGACATGTCAGGTTATCAGGTTATGTAATCATATGTTTCATATATGGTGTATGCTATTTTAGGGTTTTGTATGTTTGACTACTTGTATAATATGTACAAAATTTCACGAGCTCGATTCCAAATTTCAGCCATAAAAATGCTGTCCATTGGTCCAAGTTATCTTTTCTGTTAAATATTTCAAAAGAGTGCATTTGAATTTTTTTGTTACGTCAAAAAAAACATGATATTGTTTATTATTCTTTCAAAAGAAGCGAAAAGTGAGGTTATATTAGAGGAGTAATATTTCTAACAGAACAGACTTTCTATATGTACTAAACTTTGGAGATTATAAATCATATATTATGAGCTTTTATCAAAAACTGATGGGCTTTTTTTATTTTGTATTTTTTGAAGGAAGGCTTTGTATTTACGAAAAGCAATAAGGTCAAAGTTTTTCGAATGTAATTGTTGAATATATATATGGGCCAGAATATCGAAATATTAAGACCATTACTTAATGGGTTTATCTAAATGATGGGCTTTTTCCTGCTTTAGTATTCAATATAATAAATAAACTAATTTATGTGTTCATTCAATAATTTATTCAAACAATTTTGTCAAAGTTCAACCAAATATATGCAATCATAAACGTGTATGAAGTGAAGTATAAGTTACCAACCAAAGATTCTTCATTTTCGGTACACTGAATCTAAATTGGTTACAATCAAGTCCCACCAACTACAAAAATATCATAATTTCTCATAACCACAGACATTTATTTGTGTACCAAATATAAAACTTGCAAGATTTGTAACTCTGAAAGTTGGTACATTCCCCTCTTTCTCTCTCTAAAATTTAATTAATTAATTAATTAATCAAATTTTAATGCATGGTTTATCAAGGCAAAATTCATCACCCAATGAGTAGAGCAATTTAATATCATAAACAAAATTCAGCAAATAAACAAAGAAACATTCATCAAATTCAAACTTCACTTCCTTCATTTCACATACCAATAAACAAATTTTGCCTTCGCAAAACATATTCAGACAATTTAGTTAATAAACATAAACCAACACATTATATATTCATAATATCTACTCTGATTAATTAATAAATCAATCAACAAATCAAATCAATAAACTTCCAAACCATACAAAACCCCTTTATACCTCTCACCACCATCTTTCGCAAAAAACACCTCTCTCAGCCTTGCGAAAGCCTGCCACGTCAGCAAGCTGTCGGAGCCGGCTTGATGACAGTTTCCCACGACCCGTTTGACCCGTAAGGTCTCGGCGACTCGATCGAGCCCACCATACAAACTATCACAATATCTAATCATATGTTTCATGTCGAAAACTTTGTCTCCAAAATAAATCCGCACCAAGTTGAGAAATTCACAGAGAGATTTGGGCAGTCTTCTGAAAGTTAGAATTTTGATCAGGTATGCGAAATCGTATGCGCTGTGAAAGGTGGCCCACGTTACGGAAGAATCATTGCAAACCAAGCCTGACGCCATGAAAAGCTCGGCGAATCGGCGAGTATCGATTCCTCTCGATTTGTTTTTCTCAAAGTCGATTCCGTGCGATTTAAGCAGTTGGATCGAATCCGGAGCGTGAAGATCGATCGAAGGGTCGAAATCCTTGAAATTGAATTCCCAAACTAGAAGGGATCCTGAATCGGAATCGGAATCCGAGAGCGTGAGGCCCAATTGAATCAATTTCAACGAATCCACGTTGGATTTGAGGAGAGAGTATCGTTCGATTGGTGAGAGAAGAAACGGGTTCGTTTTGGGGCGGTGGATTACTCCGGGAAACTCCGTGTCCAACGCCGCAAACGGAAATTTATCGATCGATTGCTGGATTAATTCAAATTCTGATTCTAAATTCTCTGCCCAAACTGATCGCACCTTGATCAATTGCTTCCGCTTCGGTTGATCTTGATCCATCTCTGGCATCTTCAATCGATTTCGAATACGAAAACACCGAATTGTTCACCCTGAATTTCTGGGTTTTGGGTTTGCTTAGATTTCAAAATACCGATGAATTGAATTGAATTGAGTGAGGTAAGGAGAGGAGAGGATTTATAGAGAGAATGAGAGAGGAAGGGGGGATGAAGGAGGTTATGAAGAAGAAACGAAAATACAAAGCAAGAGTCTGTTTCCATTTCTTTTCTTTCTTTTTTCCTTTTTTTGCCCGCCTTTGTTCCCTCACTGCTCTCCAATTATAAATAAATGGATATGTCCAGTTGTATATAAATATGGTGTAAGGAAGAGTTTGAGTTTGTGTGGGAGAGAGAGTTTAGTTGGTGGACTTGGTTTAATATTAATATGGTGTATTTAGTAAATGAAATACTTGGTGTTTGTAGAGTGGGAAATATTTTATTAATTTGCTAAAATTAAGTGGTCATGGTTTGGTTTAATTTAAGGTAGAATTTACTGTATATACACGAATAAAAACGGAATTTCCAAAAAATACACCTTCAGAAACAAATTTCAATTTATAGCATTTCCGCACTTTTAAAGTGCGGTTTGCAATTTTTTTTTCTTTTTTTGGCTGAAACCCCACTTTAGAAGTGCGGTTCAGAATTTTTTTTTTCTTTTCTAAAACCGCACTTCTAAAGTACGGTTTTAGATTTTTTTTTTTTTTTTTTTATAGTTTTTAAGGATGAATTTTATATGCTTGGAAAAAAACATATAGGTCTTTATCTATATGATAAAAGTGAATGAATGTTTATAAACATTTATTTCAATATATGTTGTCAAACATATGTTGTAGGATAAATATTTTTATAGGTCTTAATTTATTGTCTTGATATAAACATTTTTATTCAATTTCTACAACATATAAAAATGCACTTGCCAAATATTCATTTAAGGACATATAAAAATATTTTTCATTTTTATCAAGAACCTAACCTTGGTAGTAAAAGCATTTTTATTTTGATTAATTATAATATGCATGTGAGCATGTCCGAATGGTAAAGGTATATTATACCATATAGTGTATTTTACTATATGGTATAGGTACTTACTATTCGGACATGCATATTATAATTAATCAAAATAAAAATGCTTTTACTATCAAGGTTAGGTTCTTGATAAAAATGAAAAATATTTTTATATGTCCTTAAATAAATATTTGGCAAATGCAATTTTATATGTTGTAGAAATTGAATAAAAATGTTTATATCATGAAAAATATTTTTATATGTCCTTAAATGAATATTTGGCAAATATATTTTTATATGTTATAGAAATTGAATAAAAATGTTTATATCATGACAATAAATTAAGACCTATAAAAATATTTATCCTACAACATATGTTTGACAACATATATTGAAATAAATGTTTATAAACATTCATTTTTAGCATATAAATAAAGACCTATATGTTTTTTTTCCAAACATATAAAATTCATCCTAAAAAACTAAAAAAAAAAAAAAAAAATTCTAAAACCGCACTTTATTATTTTTTTTTTCTAAACCGCACTTCCAAAGTGCGGTTTCAGCCAAAAAAAAATTTGCAAACCGCACTTTAGAAGTGCGGAAATGCTATAAATTGGAATTTGTTTCTGAAGGTGTATTTTTTGGGAATTCCGTTTTTATTCGTGTATATACAGTAAATTCTACCTTAATTTAAATGTTATTTTATTATCTTAATAATAATATGGTGGAGTAGACATTAAGTTTCAAAAATATAGTATGATATATTCTTAATATTTCTTATAATTGATTTGAATGTTTGTAATATATGCATTTTCTTAAGTTGAAGTGTTCTAATATACATTTTCTTATATAATATATTGTTCTTATTATATTCTCATTTATATAAACATAATATAAGCCTTTTTGTAAGGTTTTTGCAAGGCTTAATGTCATATGCAAGACTTTGTTATTTTCAATTAATTAATGTAAGTGCTAAGTAAACAGTGTTTTTAATATGAAAAAGAGAATTAAAATAAGGACGATATGAACCAAGACCATTTTTGGACTTGATAAAATGGTGGACCAAGAGAAAAAAACATGAAATGGTTAAGAAAAGTTTTGTCTCGACATGAATCAATTATTGCCTAAAGAAAAGTAAAGCGTGTGAAATGAACTTGGAAACATGCATAAATAATGCTAAATTAAAATCATGCGTTTTTGTTATGCGAATAGATACCATCTACATCCAATTCATGGACTAAAGAAGATGGTCACTTGAGTTGAGGGGACGAATTTGAAACATGTAGATAACTTGTATTGCTTTTTCATGGAGCAATCTGTGAAGAGGGTCAATATGACTTTAACACTTGCAATCATAACATAAAAAAAAATGCAAATTTTCTTTAAAATCACTAAAGATTACGGTACACTATGTTAGTGGCCGAATTTGAGCCGTATCCATGGCTGGGTGGGGGAGGGGTCAAAAAAATTTAGAGAGCAGCATATATAAAGTTCTAACCATCACAAATAAATATATATATATATATATATATATATATATATATATATATATATATATATATATATATATATATATATATATATTACTACTTTAAAATTTTAAAAATGTTATATCCTCTAATTTCTATTAAAATCCGTGGCTGCATTATCATTACACAACACATATCTAAAATAAATAAATTAATTAAATTTTAATGACATGAGTATGACATCTCTTTCACATTCATTTGTCCTGACAATAAACAAATATCAAGATAACTTAATTGTTCGGATAAAAAAAATAATTATCTTTTCAATTCTTATAAAAATTCATGTTTTTAAATACTTACTTTCAGATCTTCATTATATTTTTCTTTAGATATAGAGAGTATAAATATAAAAAACTACGAAATCATAAGAGATGTAAATACAAAAATCTTGACATCATAGATGAATGTAAATACAAAAATTATAACGTCATAGGGTTCAATGATTATGTATATGAGGGGGCACGTTATAATTTTTCATTTCTCTTAAACCCCTATGATCATATTATGCAATTTTTATAATTCCATACTCATTAGACAGACAAAAAACAAAGAAAATAAACCAATATTGATCAAATCACATACTAATATATCAGTAAATACATTGCTCAATTACAAAAAAGAATATTATCGCAAGTGATTCTTTGCTGAGATACAAGACGTCGAGGGTTCAAATCTCACTTACCTCAGTTGAAGTGAAATATTTTTTTTTCTTTTTTTTTTTTACAAAATATTTCTCATTTGAGGAACCTCCCAAAAAAATATGATATGTTACACATATAGTTAATTATGCAATAGAGAATTAGAAGATCTGACAAGGATAAATATTGAGTCAAACCTATAAGAAGGTTTGAGTGTTTGGTTCAAAGCCGACCTGGTCAAGCAACCCATTTGTTCAAAGGATAAATTAAATGACAAAATTATTCAAGTCTAAGAGTCTTAATTTGACCACCCACTAATTTGAGAGAGGCCTCCCTCTGTCTGTCTGTCTGTCTGTCTCTCACTTATTTATTACTACTGTACTAATTTGAACTGACTGGATGGCTTTGTAGTAAAGACAAATTAATACATTTTTTGGTCACTAATTTGAGCTGATTGGCTGGCTATGTAATAAAGACGATTAATTCAATTTGGGGGTTTTTCTTCTATTTTCCATTGACTTAACTATTGCATAATTGCTACATTTTCTAGGCCCAATTGGGCTCGGACCATTTTATTTTATATGTGAAGCATAGAAAAAGAGCCCAATTTTATTTAGGAAAAATAAAATAATTAGACATCAACAACATATTTTTATCTTAAGAGAAAAATAGGGGACTGAACAAGAAGAGGAAAAAAGAAGATAGAAGAGAGAGAAGGGATGAACATTAAACGTTATTTCCAATATTAATTTATAGAATAAATTTTCTGATTTTTTTTCAAACAAACAAATAGAGTATTATAATTTCTATGATTTTATTTTTCAATCATCCAATCCAAAATAAACTTTAGAATTAACTAATTTTATAATCTTTCCTCCTTCTTATAATTCGACTATGTTCTGCTAATTCTATTTGGAAAACGGACCACAAAAGTAAGTAAAATAACAAAATGTATACTTTTAGTGGAATTATTTTATTATGCATGTACATTTTCAAAGGTAAAATGCATGTTTTTGTGGAAAGATCTACTTCAAATAGGAAAGCAGTCCAAGATTTTTACATTCTTTAGTGAAAAAATAAGTAATTTTAGACAAAGAAAAGTGACTTATGCAGCCCTCTTTTCCATAAATGCAAATATCTTCAAATGTTTCTAGAAAAATCTATGTATCTAACCAACCAAATATTAGGTATAAATGGTTGTTTTATATAGTTCTGTACTACTCATCAAATGTATCAAGAGTCGTGAATAATAAGCTAGATACCATAATTAAAGTGGCCTAATTTTGATTAGGACCCAATTCGGTGCATAATTCCAAATGGGCCTTCATTTTTTTCATTTATACCCTCTCTATTTATATGAATTTCAATTATATTCTCTATATTTGAACTTTGAAGGAATGGATATGTCAAGTGATGTATAGACTGAAGAAGAGTTGGAACTATTGTGATATGTGTGGAATTGATTTGGGCTCAACTGTCTCAATTACTCGGGCATTTATTTTGGGTTTTATTATGAAATTTAATCCCCAATAGTCTCATCTTTCAATGCCTCTAACCACCCTCCCCTTAAATTTCATTTCAGTACATTTTATAATTTTCATTTATTTCTTTTTATTTTGATAAATGGATAGATAAATGGTATTTTATATCATCAAATGTTGGTAAATTTTTTTCATTGGTTCTCTAGACCATCTTCTTAATTAAGTTCCTATGAGTGCCTTGAAATGAAAACTAAATTATATATTTCCCTCAAAAAAAAAAAAAATTATGTATGATAATTATAGAACTCGGTTTTAAATATTTATATTACTTCTGCGGAGAAAAGGTGGACTTATATAAAGAGACGATGACAATTTATAATGTATATTGTACAATATATATACAGAAACAAATAATAAAAAGTCTAATTCATCGAAAGATTTCAAAATATATAATATATATCTCAAGCTCAAAGGCTTCTTTCGTTTTTTAAAAACCATCTATTTTTAAGAAATTTCACAAATATTATTAAAAAGAATACCAAAATAACCAACTTTGGCATACATACATCAAGATAATTATTTCTACAAACTAGTTATTACATAAGCATTTCATACTTTAATTTCACATGTAGGAAGATAAACTAGAAAAAAATGTCATTCATTATCATCAAAAGATTTCAAAATATAATATATATCTCAAGCTCAACGGCTTTTTTCGTTTTTCTAAAAACCATATATTTTAAAGAAATTTCACAAATATTATTAAAAAGAAGATTGCTAAAATAACCAACTTTGGCATACATACATCAAGATAAGTATTTCTGCAAACTAGTTATTACAGAATCATTTCATACTTTAATTTCACAAGCAGGAAAATAAACTAGAAAGAAACATCATTCCATAATATTTTCCATCAACAAATCACAATCCATGAAAAGTTCTCTTACATTACATTTTGCAAACAAGCCATTACAAAGTTAAATATCACAATCACCCTCATTAATTAATCATCATTCCTAACAAAAAATTCTTAGCTAGACTTAGCCCGAAAATCAACTCACAACATACTTTCCTACACCACACCATTCACTATATAGACCGAGTCTAGCCAAGAATTTCCTTCCTCCAATCTCCATTCAGTTCTTCTTTCCCGCACGATGAAAGTCGACCAAAACAGTGCTCTTACACTTTGGGCATTTTGGATCGTGCTCTGAGAGCATGACGTACATCATGCACCGAGGGCAGCCAACAAGCACCATTGATGCACCTGGACTGCCAGGCTGTCCTCCTTCGTCAGAAGAAACGCACGAGCTGGCAGGCGAGCCGGTTCCGCCTGAAGATGATGACGTGGAAGAACGACGTGGCGAGTTGTTGTTGTTATGAGTATTGTTGTTTTGTTCTCCAACTTCTTGATGAACTCTCGATGAGGAACCGCCTCGAGCTCTTGTTAGGTTTAGCCTCAAGTCAATCCTTGGACTCTTTCCATTGTTTCTACTCATCTTCTCGTTGTAGTTATACCTAGAAACAAGGATAGAAATTAGTTTTAATCGAGTGAAAATCAAGCTTAGAAAAATATACCTTTGATGAGAGGAAGCTCAAGTTTTGAAAAACTTTGAAGCGGGTAGATAATTAGAGTTTGAAGAGAGAGAAAGGAGAGGTAGCCCTTGGTGGAGAGAGAGGGACACCACTCATAAGCATGAATGAATATTTGAGACTTGAGGGAGGAGAAGAAGAAGAATAAAATGGTGAGAGAAAGTGGTGCACATATTTGTAGGGTTATATAAGAAAAGGGGAATCAAGGTGGAGGTGTGATGGATTTCTTTAATATTACATTAAAAAGGACATTTAATTCCTTATTTTCGAATTTTTTTGTAATTTTATTTTATTTTTAAGTTGGAATAGTGAAAAAACAAAAAAGGAATTCAAGTGTAATAAATGGTGAAAGATTCCTTGCAAATTAAGAGGGGGTGGTGGGGGAAGAAGAGTGACTAAATTTTTTTTGAACTAAATAAAGTAATATGCTTTTGAGTTAGAGTAGGGTTATGTAATTAATTTATCTTAAATTTTGGGTCTCTTTCATAAAATTGAAGTGTATTTCAAATTTAATTTGCACTATACTTTATCATTAGTAATGGGTCTTTAGGCTAACAGACCTACTTTTCTTTAGTGAAAATTAAACATGTTATTTTGCATATTTGCCCATACGAATATAAAAATAACCAAACTTTATATATTTTCCATGAATTTTGCTTGTAACCTTCTTTTGTTAATTCATTAGAGAACACTACAATAAGCCATAAATTTTTTCTTATCTTGGTTGCAAAGGCCAAAAACTTGGGGATAAATGAGGGCAAAATCAGAATTGATTAAGGAAGGTCATCATCGCGATAGAAGTTTCAGAGTTTTCTTTATTCTTCGACTCCTAATTCATTTCTGGAAGAGTTCTACGACGTTAAGCTTTAGTCTTGACAAAGCTTACTATACTTAATTTACTCATTTTTTTTTTCTTAATATTTTTTTTTAGAAAACTCCTTTTATTAATACACCATATGGATGGATAACAGTCAATTGCTAAAAAAATTACCACGTTCATATCACATTATAATTTAACAAGGTAAAATGGATGCACAAACCATATATGCATGCTAATTAGTATGGTCTTTTATATTAATATTAAATATTTTAATTATCAAAAGTCAACTTTATATTTCGTCATGGGCAACAGACAATCAATAATAAATATTCTTTAATTATCCTTCAAAATCCTTACGAAAACCCCTGGTGATAATCGAATTCCGTAATCTCCTAAAAACTCTTCCTTCGTTCCTGAATTATGAGTTGTTGTAACTATATTTGGTTTGTAATAACTATGTAAACTGAACTTTTATTATTTAATGCTCAGTGAGACAATTCATCTCCTGAAGCTTCAAAATTCACTCTAAATGTTGGTAGAAAATCATGCTTCTCATTGGTGTGACAAGTTAGTGTTTAAAAAGAAGAAGCCAAGGTAAGATCATGCAATCAGGGATAAAACTTAATAGTGACTGGCAGGAATCATGAAGTTCCCAAGATTTTTGAAAAGAGAGCTGATACTGTGCGACAGTATATAAAAACTGAAAACAGTATATACAAACATATGAACTGAAAACAAACAGTATATAAAAATTCATTCTATAAAACAGTATATATCTAAAAAAAAAATGAAAACAGTATATACAAATATATAAACTGAAAACAAACAGTATATAAAAATTCATTCGGTAAACAATATATATTTAAAAAAATGAAAATGATATATAGCATATATAGGAACGTGAGAAAACAATATATAATTTCAATCCGTCGCTACAGTACCCCCGGCGTGATTTCCAATTTTCCTTTTGAAAAACTAGTATATATAAGTAGAAGTGTAAAAAAGTTTCAGAATATATGCATACATGTATTGCCTCCCCTCAATATTTTTACGAAATCAAATTTAAACTCCGTCATTGCATGCAATATGCCCAGCTACACAACAAGCGCGGCATGAAAGATTTTGATTACTATATAGACCTATTGTTATCATTAGTCGAAATCTTAAACATTTTCATATTTGGTTTCATTTGCTTCTCCTTGTCCATTCTCACACAAAAAAGGAAGAGGAAGGAATTGCTTGTAATAATTGTTAAGAAGCTGAGACTAGTTCCATTTTTATTTTTGAGTAAAAATTAAAATGACTTATTTAGCTAAATCCTAAATGGTTTACTACTGCGAGAATTCAGCTTAATTTCTTAAACATTATGAGTTATTGGACTTTCATAGTTGTAATGGGTCAGTAATCAACCTGAATTATAGCAAATATATTACAGTGAATTTGTGTTAATCTGATCATATATTATCCATCTCTTTTCCGTTCCAAAAGAAAAAAAATTGTTAGGTTTATTTTGGTTTAAACATTTTGAGTTGTTAGAACTAGCTAGTTGTTCTTTTTATGAATGCTAGAACTAGATAATTTAGTTCTAACTAGATGAACTATAACAAATGTTGTAGTGAATTTGTTCACCCCTTTTCCATTCTTAAAAAAAATGAAATTTGAAATATATAATTTACCAGTTTGGATTGAAAATAATGAAGAGAAATCAAAGAAAAAAGATTCGCTTGAAGAAAAGTAAATGAGAATAAATGAAGGGGCAGAGGTTAAATTAAAGAGTAAATTGGCCCTTAAATGGATGCCGCTTTTTAGTAAATGAGGCACCCTTTATTATTAACTTTTCTTTTAAATGATAGTGATACGGTTCCAGCTAGCACATCAAGAAAAAAATAATGATGTGATAAGAGCAAGTATATAAATGCCATTTTTTCATACATTAATGTTTGGTTCATCATTCATACATATAATTTGGTAATTTATCTTTGATCTAATTAATTCTCCGTTGGAACTACCTCATGGTTTATAGTTTTTAGTTGGTTAAATTCAGAAGTCATTTGGCTAAGTGTATAACACAATAAACTCTAAACCCTAATTATCTTAATTATTTCCTAAATATATCTTTGGCTAAGACAAAAATCTTGGGACCATTCCTCACAACAAACCGTGCATGCATGCACGGCGTACAGTTGTGAAAATTTTGGTTTATAAAAATATCTCAAATAAAACCTAAGATAAAAAAAGAATAGTCTCCTATTTGGTGTTATATTTGAGCTATACATATATGATATATTTTTTTTTCTTTTTTTGATGGAGAAATATGTATTAAATAGTAGAAATTAGGTCAACTAGATTAGGCGGTAACGGTCCGGTTCTATTAAATCGAAATAGACTAAATGAATGAACTGTAAATTGCAAGTGTAACTAAATCCATATTTGTGTACTAAGGATATAATGCATATAAAAAGGATATAATGCATGCATCCCTCTTTTGAGATCCTTATTATTTCTGATAGTAAAATATAATGGAGCATAAATAAAGTGTTTCTGTCGTCTGACCAAATCTAATATATCTTTTTACTTTTCCTTTTTATTTCATTAAATTATATTATCTGCCAGCTTAATGCAAAGTAGCCAATTAGAGACTAAATTCTTCAGATCACCAAACAAAAATAAATAAATTTAAAGATATGTTTCAACCCCCCACAATGCAACTCCAAAACTAATCGAAATATGTAGTTATATTTATATATAAGGGAAACCTAATTATATTTACAATTTATGTGATTTTATTTAAAAAAAGTTATAATTATGTGAAAATTCATCTCACTTGAATCCACACCAAACATTCTTCAAAATGGACCATACACCAAGTATTTCAAACTCATTGTCCCCAAACAGTGCAGTCTTAAATCCTCTCCAATTTGAGTCCTGAATTGGAGATATCTCATATATAATTCTTATGTCATGTAATGACATATCAATTCACTGAATGGAGATGAAATCAAATAGATATATATATATATATATATATATATATATATATATATTTTTTTTTTTTTTTTTTTTTTGACAATTGCCCGTAGGCTATAGATATATACATATTGTGACCAAGTTCGAAAGTATAGTGGACCCAAAATATATATACATGACAAAATTTGCCGTGTAAATCCTGTTTGGTTGAGTTGGACTTTAGTCTCGTAGACTCATCTGGCCAGATTTGTCAGCTCCCTTCTTTTTCAGTTTTATATCCTGCTTCGTAATTAAAGACCAACTTTTTTTAAACTCATATATTTTCTGTTTTGTTCATATTCATCCCTTGAGAAATTCGTTTTAATGTTTCATATGTAATATACATAAAAAATCGAATTAAAAATGAGAAAAAAGGCAGTAAAAATGGAGATAAAAGAGAGATGAAGAAGAAGAAGAAAGAAGGGAGATGTCATGAGATGATGTGATGTGATAAATGATATTGAATAATCATAATAAATTCATAATATTATATAACTGTAGGGGGGAGGAAGCAAATAGTACAGGTACCCTTAAATGGCATTTGATACTTGCCAACCTATACATGGAACAGAATTAAGAGACCAACAAAAGAGCTGGCTCAACTTTAGATCCAACCATATTAATATCATTTTAATTATACTTTAATGTCCCTAATAATTAATCTCCCACTTGCACCAATTCTTACCCTCTCATTATTGTTAGGCCTTTTATCTTACCATCCAAAGGAGGCCCACTAAAATTTTAAGCCCATTAAAGATCCACTAAAATAAAGCCCAAAAATGTTAAATTTGAAGGAAGCATTTTTTTAATACATAAATAGTTTGACAAAGAACTATTTATGCAACTTTTTTATTCAAAAATCAATTGTTTGACAAAACTAAAATTGGTTATTCATCCTTAAATATGCCATAAGACGGATTGATGACCGAAAATCCACCATCCATCAAAAGATTATGACCGCTGATGAACCTGCCATCATCACTGGCCAGGTATACCGCGGCATTTGCCACGTCATCAACTTTCAGTCGGATTCCTTTCAGATTCGCCATCCCCTCCATTGCCGCCTCAAACTCTTCTCCACTGAGTCCAACATAACCAGTCGCAAGTGGGGTTGCCAATGGAGTTGGTGAAATACTGTTGACTCGAATGCTATATCTGTTAATATATATAGTATTATTTTTATATTCAACATGATGCGTAAATGGCTTAATCAAACCATTCATGTCCTAACTTGTCATGTGTATAACATAATATAACATAATATACTAATGTAGTGCATACCGGCTGGCGATGCATTTTTTATCAATCCAGAAATGCCGTGTTTCGCGCAAGTGTAAGGATACGATGCTGAAGCACCGATAGCTGAGGCGACACTTGAAGTTGTGATAATGCATCCGCTTCGAGCCGGAATCATGACTCGAGCCGCATGTTTCGTACCAAGAAATGGACCGACTAAATTCACCGATATAACACGTTCAAAATCCACTTTTGACGTCTTCACGACATGAGGTTCCGGATCGCCTCCTATACCTAAAACAAACAAAGATGAAATAATACAATACAAACTAACAAACAACATTTCTACATATAACTAACAAACATATAATAATACAATTCATATATTAATTACCGGCATTATTAAACATGATGTCGAGTTTTCCAAACTTCTCGACGGCATAGTTAACAGCATTACTGACATGATCTTCATTAGTTACATCGCAATGAATGTAACAAACATCTTGGCCGCAGGAATCTGTTAAGGATTTCCCTAGCTCGTCCTGAATATCCGCAATCACGATTTTCGCTCCGTGCGAGCAAAAACGTCGCGCAGTGCATTCGCCTATTCCGCTCGCTCCGCCGGTGATTAATGCTACCTTTCCTTCAAGCCTTTTTGGAATTAACTAATTATTAATTTATTAGTCCATTTGTTGTGCGTGTTGTGTTTGTTTTTTTGAAGTGTTTAGTTTTCCTTGTTTTGAGTTTAATTGGAAAAGTGAGTTGAGAAATGCTCGTACTAATCACTTAATACGTAAAAAACAGAGGGAGATAAATTTTATAATCTGAAAGCAAAATTTAAATTCTCTCACTAACCACAAATAAAAAACAGAGGAAAAATAACTCAATAATCTGAAATTATTACTATGACACTTCATTTAGGAAGCAGGATTTAATTAAAATGAAGTGACATTTCGCATTAATTAATTAAGAAATAAGATTGATTTGACAATTAACCGTAACCCCTTATTTTTCACCTACTTTTGAGTCTCATCAAAAAGCCACATCATCACTTTTATCTTGACCGTTCGATCAATTTTTTTGTCAAATCATAGCCATTCATTTTCTCAAATTTATTGATATTTTATGGCAACATTTATGTAGTTATTAAAACATAAGCATATGATTGGTTGAATTGGTGTTTTGTGTTTCATATCAGATTTAGTGAGAACCGTTTTGAGTTTGTTTGTGACCATCAGATCTTAATTAGATGGTTTCAATGAATCATGGTGCAAAATTATGTTCAACAATTAATATCAATAGTTAATGAAGAGTTCACTTATTAAAATATAAATAATTTTTCTTTTTTTCGTTAAAAAATTATAATTCTTAATGAAATATTTTATTTCTAATGTTACAATCGTCAAATATAAATTTGTTGGAATTTTCTCTTTATTTTGAGTTCCATATTATTATGGTTCCAATTTTTTTTCTTGCTAAAGTATGTGAATATAAAGAATATGTACAAAAATGATATGTTTATTAACTTATACCTTATACCTTATTTTTCATCTCTCTTTGAACATTCTCAAGAGACTTATTATCAATTTTATCTCGGCAGTTAGATTTTTTTAAATCTTAGCTTTTCATTTCAATTATATACACAATATCACATAAAGACATATTGTTATGATTAAAATTTCATTTTTTCTTGATAAAATATGTGAATATAGACTATATATAAGAATATGTAATAAAATGATAAACTCATTTACTCTTATTATATTCTTTTACCACTCTTTGAAAATTCTCAATAGAACTATTATCAATTTTCTCTCATCTGTCGAATCAAAAAATTTATCAAATTTTAGCTTTTAATTTTAATTATTATCATAATATCACATGATTAGTTAGATTAATATTCAGTGTTATATCTCTCTTATGCGAGAACTATCATCTCAAACAAAATTTCAGAATATTGAAAACTATATTATATTACTTAATGTACTACGGATTTCATAATAATATATGTGTAATCCATAACATTTTAACATCTAAAAAAAAAAGAGAAATAACGGTGATAAATTTTTGATGAAAATAAGTAATGTTACATTTTTCTATGTAGTATACATATTTTTCTCATATATATAATATTAAATATAATTATTATTTTTTATCTTTTTCAGAGTTAATCATCTATAATTTAATCTTATGTAGTTTCAACTAAAATTTTCTAAACTAAAATCTTCGAAATAAATTATCTTGCATTTTATTTTTTCTGATCTCATTCATCTAAGTCTGATTAATACTTAATTGATTTTTCTAATATAATATATTAAGAGATAAATGACATAATAAAATCAAAGACAACAATTTTTAATTCTCATGTATTATTTATGTATTATGGATTCATAAACTTTAATTTTGAATTTTCATAATTACAAGTTATACATTATTAGATTGAAATAACTATTAAAATTAAAATATTCGCCGCGAAGCGCAAGCATTGTACTAGTATAAATAAAGTTTAATTGGCTTACTTTCTTTGTGTATGACTCATATCTGAGGTGCTCGCCATTGTTTCCAAATACCTGATATATACTTTTGATATTTCTCTCTTGCTCAGTTTGTATACACAGAAAAAAAAATATCTCTCTGTTTTTATACACACAGAAAGAGACGAGACGATGAATCTATAATATAATAACATGTATTCCACGTGGGGCGGCTTATTCACATAAACCACATCTCCAGTTTCAAATAACTGGATTAGTATAAACTATACCATATCCAGTTTAAGAATAATTGGAGATGAACAAAACACAAATCAAACTGGGATAATATAAAAGACTTTAAAGCAGTTGCAAATAGCGTGCTATAACGCCGATATAGCACGATATAGCGTACTAGACATGCTCAATGCCGCAACGCTGCGATTTTGATGCGCTATTGTGTTTTCCGACGCTACAACGATATAGCGGCACGGTATATCATGAAGCGTATATTTGTAGCGCCTGAAACAATAATATAGCGCAATTTTATTTCTTTGAACTTTTAATGATTTTTTGGGCTGGGCTCACATTTATAAACTTTTTAGGGTTTAGATATTTTGGATTATGTTCTAAATGAAATGTGGTGTACTATTTTGAGACTTCTCATTTTGGATCATTACGGTGTTTAGGGTTTATGGTATTTTGGATTATGATATGTGCTGTTTAGAATAAGTATGTTGTATGTTAATATTTTAATATTAATCTTATAATCTTTTGATATTTGATAATTATTGTAAGGATATTTTGTAGATATTTGTTGTTTTAGAGATTGTATATACATAGATTACATTGTGATACATAAGAAAAAAATGCTTATTACTATTGTCCGTTACGCAAGTGTAGCGTGCTATATCGTCCGATATCCACTATTCGCTACAAGAAAATCTTGAACACTGCAAACCGCTATACGCTATTTGCAACCTTGCTTTGAAGTCAAACAATGCAAATTATATAATTATATCACTAAGGCCAATAAAGCCCAAATAAGGCCCAATTAGATATTATATTCGGTGCAATTATATAATCATATCACTTGAGGCCCAATAAGGCCCAAATATATTCCCAAAGGAAAGGAATATAAGATTGCACAAAGAAGCGAGAAAGAAAGAAAGAGAGGAGGAAGAGGAAGAGGAAGAGGAAGAGGAGAAATGGAGAGCAGCGCGAGCGCGAGAGAGGCGAGGAGAAGGAAGATACTGGAGAGAGGATCGGATCGGATGCGCATGATCACCGGCGCCGGATCCGTCAATCCTCCTCCTCCCGCCGGAAAACCTCAAGGAGAAGCTCAGCCTGGCGGTGGAAGTGGAGATGGAGATGGAGATGAGATTCGTAATTCCGCCTTCATTGACGGTAATCGTTTTCCTTTTTGTTGATATTAATTGGGTTTAGTTGATGTATTTCGTATTTGAAATTGATAAATTTGGGGATAAGAGGAGAAGTTTGTTTGTTGCGATTTATTATTGGTTTGTGGGAATGTTAATTGATTAGTAATTGTAAATGTTGAGTTTTACAGATGCTGGAATTATAGAGGGAAATACGAAGATTTCTTTGATTGATTCCTCGAAAGATCGTGAGAGAGAGAAAGAAACCCTAGTTGACAATCAGCTGACTCGTAATTCTTCCCCAATTCCAAAATATGAAGACATTATCAAGTCGAAAGACGAAATTACCCTTCAAAACACGGAAGGAAATAAATCGGAACAAGAAATCAGAAGAGAAGAACCCCGAATTTCTCCAAATTTCGCTGAAAATCGGAATTATAATGCCAAAAGTAATCCCAAATGGATGATTTCCACACCAAATGAAATCAGCCAAGCAGTTACAAATTCTGAAATAATCCGCCTGATTTTCGCGATTTTCTTCTCGTTTTTGGTCATAAAAGGTTTTGTAACCTCAAAACCTCTCTTGATTCTCATTATTACGGATATAACCGTAATTATCGGTTTATTAATCGCGAATAAAGATGATAAAAAGAAGAGAGAGAAAGTGAAGAATTATGAAATGCCGGTCGATAAAATCGGTATGAGTTTGGAAATCGGAATTTTGGCGTATAAAATTTTGGGCGCAATTTTCATGGATACGTGCATTTTTGCGGTTATTATGATTTGCGGTCTTGGAATTTAGGGTTTTATATTTTCAAATTTTATATTGCCCTTTTTTCGTGTCTTTTTGTTTTGAGAGTTTTTGCTTTTGAGGTTTGTAATATAAAAAAATGTTTGTTTGAATTTGGAACTTTGTTTGCTTCTTTTGATTTTGATGTAAATGGATGGATATGAATTTTGTTGAAATGATACTTTGAAATTTCTCAAAATGATATGATTTGTTAATTAATTAATTTATTTATTATGAGCCTGTTATGATTGTATTGAAGTAAAACAAAAAGCTTAATACAAAATATTTTTGACGCCCATAATGTGAAAAAGAGATTAATTACTGAATAAGGTTAGGATTAAAATGTAATTATTATTAAATTCAATTGGTCTTTTTGTTTAATTAAGAGCACTTGCGCGACATTTTCTGGAAAGTTAATTAGGGTAACTAGGTTGTAGAAATAAAATTATCTGGAAAGTTAATTAGGGTAACTAGGTTGTAGAAATAAAATTATCTGTTGACTATCTATCACCTAATTCGTACGAAATGTTAATGTCAAAATTAAGATGCAATTATTGAACTAAGTAGGACATTTTTAATTAAGTTTAACTAAAGACTATGTGTTGCTTGACAGTTTTTTTTTTTAACTCCTCAAATGAGGGAACTTATTTGAAAAAAATTATTCTTGACGAGTATCGAACTCACAATCTCTTGAGCTAGCAAGCTTTGGCTGCGTTGCTTGACAGTTAACTACTAATTTTTTTTATCAATGAAATTAATATTTCTGTCAAGGTAGCCAAAATTCTATTTCACGCATGTGAAACGTTTTAAAGAATAAAAAGATGATCTTCATTTATTTCTTCTCTTTATATACAAACAACAAGATCACATCGTTTGAAATTTGAAATTTTATTACTTCTTTTGATTTTGATGTAAATGGATGGGGACTTGTTGAAATAACATTTGGAAATATCTACAGTGCCGTCGTGATCCGTCGTGCTACAATGACGTCGTTATATCATATTTCCCTTATTTATTTGTCTTGATTTCTATTAAGATTATAGAAGTTATTAGTAAATTCCTTAATAAAGTTAGGACAAAAGATAATTAAGCCACTACGTCCATAAACAGTATAGAGAATAGTCATTTCTCACCAACTTAGAGGTTAGGAATTCGATTTGTTTCATTTGTAGCAAGGTTGGTGAGGAGAGATTTTCATGGTAATTTATTTAGGTTAGTGTTTAAATGTGTTAAATTTCAAATAGATTGTATTAATTACTTGTTAGTTTTTTTTAATCAGTGGCTTATCTCAATGAAAATTATTTAAAAATTGAATCTCACTGTTTTTTTGGTTCAATTAAGCCCGCATATATGTCATTTATTTGCTTGAAATTTTGGTTAAATAAATTGGGCAAATATAAATTATATAATCATTTTTGACCATTCTCAAGTCTCATACTTAGTTCACAATTTGAAAGTCAGAAGAAAGATGTAATTAATTTTTGGATTAATCAGGACACTTATCTAGAGAGTTAGTTCAAGACTAAGCATTTTCTTGGCAGCTAATTAATGTTTTTTTTAATGTTTTTTCACACAAAAGTGAAAATCTGCTGTTCAAATTTCACACAAAAGTGAGAATCCGTGAAGATCTAGTTGGAGCGTAATGTTAGCCTCCTTTTGTTTTATTTTTGTTTAAGTACAGTTTTGAGTCTTTGGTTGTAAGAATTTTGTTTGGGGAAATTATATGCTACCCGCAGAACAAAATGAACGGCAGATATTTCAGGTAACTATTTTATCCAATGGCTGTAAATGATAGAAAGAAGCTATCAGCCGGTTACCTTTATGTCCCAACCGGTTAATTTTCTGTCCAACATTAATAGGAAAAGGGCAAATAGGTAATTTTAGTCTTGCTACATAAGGTCACCACCTAATTCATTCAGGGCCTGTTCTCTAGCGCAGTTTTGAGTGCAGGTTTAGACTGGATTGCAAGGAATTGAAAACTAAACCTAAGGCCTGTTTTATACCTTGTAGGAAGGGCAGGTTTGGAGGGGTCAAAACTCACAAGACCTGCGAAATTAGGTAAAAAGCGTAGGTTTTCAAAACTTAGCTCAGAGTGGATTTTTGGAGAGAGAAAACGTGGTGGTTTTTTTGTAGGTGTTTTATTTTTTCTTGGCACCACTTGCCATTCTTTTTGTATGTAATATTTTCTTGTAGGTGTTTTATTTTTGTGATTGTTTGGTGTTAAAATTAATCCGAATATCGGGTTTTTTAGTTAGATTGTTTGGTGTTAAAATTAATCCGAATATCGGGTTTTTTAGTTATACGGATGAGGAGTTGAAGGAAATGAATAAGTGAGAAAAATATGAAAATTATTTTGGAATAGTTAAGTAAGTATTTAGTTTGAGATTGTTGTTATTAAGTGATGATTGAAGGAATTTTATTGTGGCAAAGATTGAATAATCGTTTATTTCTATTGTTATTATCACATTCAAGGATAATAAAGTTCATGAGTTTATGATTTTAATGTTCAACTTTTGGCCAAAGCTTATCTGCAATATGTCATCATCAACGAAATAGTATTAACAAAAAAACTGTAAATCGAATATATAATAAGTCATATTAAAAAATGTCAAGTTATCAACATACATATGTTAATTTGCACTAATTTCATATAATTAAAATTGTAAATCAAACATATTGTCAGTAATATTAAAAAATAAAAAGTTATCATCATATGCATGTTAATATGCTCTATACAATTAAAACAACATGAAAAGTTATCATCATATGCATGTTAATATACTCTATACAATTAAACTGATAATATTGTACATTTTATTTAAAAGAGCCCAATAGATATTTTCTTAATAAATAATTTGTACATTTTATATTTTTTAGAAATAGAAACTTAGACAAAGAACAATACTAAGAACACCCAAACACAAATTAAGTCTAAACAGGGCCTCATATGGTCATACCAACTCATAATTATGTAAAAAATACACGCAACAATAATAAGAGGAATTCTATCATGAAGGCATCGGCATCTTACAAAAAAAGGTTATATTAAAATTTATTTGAATACAAGATTAGAAACTAAGCACATATGCTTCACATACTTGATGAAAAAAGAAGAATTTAATTTACATGAGGAATCACCAATTAATATTGTCATGGCCAATTAAATCCCTATAATATTGCAACAAATTACAATATTTTATGTTTCTACTTTAATATTAAAAAAATTAGTACCCCAAATTATTATATTTTTTTAATTGCTCCAAATACCAATTTTTTTGTTCCTGAGCATTTGAATGTGATGTTTCACACATAATCGGTGACAGCACAGGAAACTCCAAAATAACTAATCAAAATATTATATTTCATTGTTTTAGAGTAAAATTTATAGAAGATAAAAAAAAAAAAAGAATAAGTGGCTGTCAGCTAAACAAATTTCTCAAATATGTGGCCCACAATAGATGGCCTACGTGTTCCCTCATGGGGATTCAAAGGGCCCTGCCTCTATTTGGGGTCTTTTCTTTTTTTTTTTTTTTGGGCGGGGGGGGGGGGAGGGGAATCATATATTAGTAGTAAAAATATATTAATATTCAATCATCCTAAGTTTCTAGCCAATAATGATAGATTTTAATTTGTCATACAAAGCATGCGACATGTTGAATAATATCACCTGGCATGTGCAACACGCCTGGCACGGAAGCATCATATTCATGTGTGTTGAGATTAAAATAATTAACATGCTTATTGTGAGGAAACTATTTATTTGAATTCCAATGATTGCTGTTTGAAGTTAACGTTTACAAAATAGTTCAACGCAATTGGCCGCCTAATATAAAATGTACTTATAATACATTTGCATTATATAATTCGATATGTAAGTAACATCTTAAGCAATGGAAAACCACATGCATAACAGAGTAAAAATGTAGTTGGAATAAAGGACAAATACATAGTAATCAATTGAGAAAATATAATATTTCCCTTCATTGTTTCTAGTTTTACTTTTTCTATGCAACATTTGTTATACGCCTCATCAAAACTTTGTATATTTTGAATAGGGAAATTTGCAAAAAAAAAAAAAAACTATGCCTAAATTGTAAAAATAAAATCATATTGTTGCTGTGAACTGCAAAATAATCGATTTATTTTTCAAAATGGCACTGTTCACAGAAATAATTAAACAGTTAGCACTCGTTTGAAAAAAATTTGGAAACTAGCACTTCCGCCATCACTGTTGGCGGAACCAAAGTTGGTTCCGCCATCAGTGATGGCGGAACCCATTATACCCCTGTTTGGCGCCCTAAAACCCCATTAATTAGCTAATTAACTGGTTCCGCCATCACCGATGGCGGAACCAGCGCCAGAGATTTTTCGAACAATTTTCCTGCGCGAGAAGTTACTGACATTGGTTCCGCCAGTGGCAATTTCGCAAAAATTTCTAGGGTTCGGCTGTTTTGCGTATAAAAAAATTTAAAAAAAAAAGAAAAACACTGGTTCCGCCATCACTGATGGCGGAACCAGTGTTTTTCTTTTTTCTTTTTTCTTTTTGCTAAAAAACTGCTGAACCCTAGCGTTAATTGCGAAAATGCCACATTGGTTCCGCCATCGGTGATGGCGGAACCCGTTAATTAGCTAATTAATGGGTTTTAGGGCGCCAAACAGGGATATAATGGGTTGCGCCATCGCTGATGGCGAAACCAACTTTGGTTCCGCCAACAGTGATGGCGGAAGTGCTAGTTTCCAAAATTTTTCCAAACGAGTGCTATCTGTTTAATTATTTTCGTGAACAGTGCCATTTTGAAAAAAAAATCAAAATAATCCTACCGTTCATTATAACTAACTCTGTTAATTTTCTAATTTATTTATTAATTTTTTTTTTGTTAAAGTTCAACTAATCTTTCCTTTTCTTAAATTTTTTTTCAAAACACTACAGGTTAAGCACGTCCAAAACGCGACGGTATATTATTTTTCTGATTTTCAAATTCTTTTTGTTTTCGTTATATTATTTCCATTATTTTACGTATATACTGTTTATTGCTTCTAAAATACATTTTGTTTAATTTTGTATATTGTTTATTACCTGCATATACTATTTTTCCCATCGTGCAACATCAGATCCCTAAAAGCTTCTCAAAAAAATTAATCAACATTTCTCTATCATCAAACCACAATCCCCCTCTATAACTATAGATATTTAATGAGAAAGAACTATTAGTTTAAATGAGATAGTGATGAGAGAGATGTTAATTAAATGATATAATAAAAATACTTTGAAATAGTTAGAGTATAAAACTGAGGTGTTAATTGCAAACTAAACATAGGAACTTTTTTTTTGCAACTTCAGTAATAATATAGGGTTGTTTCTGTATTTTTAAATAATGCAGGGGTTTCACTGTTTCAACATAATCCAGGGCTTTTTTTGCAAATTTCCCTTTTGAATATTATAATGACATATTCTAATAGGCTTATCTCTTCTCCTGAATTAGAAAAAACAGAGTAACAGTGAGTCAGTGACATGTTGGATATTACTTTTGCTTTATATATTCCACATTGCAAATCAATCTTCTCACTAAAAAAAATCCAATATTCTAAAAAGCTTATCAATCTTCTTAAGAAAAATAAGTAAATAAAGAAGCAAATATGTGGTTTAATGGCTGCCTCTTCAGTTCTCTCTTCTGTCGCAAGAAGGTTTGGTTTTTTCTGATTTATCAAATTTAGTTTCTTTTGTGCCTAAAAGAACAAATTTAGTTTCTTTCAGCACGCTCGTGTTTGATCTTTTTTTTTCCTTCTAAAAACATTGAGTGGGAAGAAAAATACAAAGAAGTCCTTGCATGATTTCTGACCAATCAGATTCAAACTTCAGATTTCTTTGAGGAAGATTCACACCTCACGGGCACCCATAAACTTTTTAAGATGTTACATTCACGTACAAAATGGTTTTCAATTAATTGTTCAAACTTTTTATGAATCATGTTTATTTTTGTGTGCAAATTAACATTTTGTATTGAACTGTTCCTAGGTTGTTGAAACATTAATATGTTTCACGTTTTCATTTAAAACGGTCAAAAATGCTCAGATTTTGAAAATGTTTTGAATGGAGATAAAACGGTGTCTTTTTTCTGACATATTATGTATGGATTTAAATGAGATTGTTGAGTTATGGAAGGGTATAAAAGGAAATTTCACATGTATCATGTATGCAAATACATAAATACAAATGTACTGCCGGCCTACCTTCCCCTCCTTTATTTGAACAGAGAAAAAAGTACGACAAGAGAAAAAGACATGCAACACGCATTGCTCTATTTTCTTGTTTTTTTAATAGATTTTATATAATTCGGATAGGAATAAAGATCGAATATCTACGTTAGAATAATATATATAGTTGAGTTTGTCAAATAGTTACTTGTTCAAAATATATTTTTCTTGTAAGTACAGCTTGTGAAAAAATAATGAAAAAAATCTTCCTATATATTAGGTACTCACAGTAGCAAAATTTTCAATTAATTGAAACATTATATTGTTACATCCAAATTCGAAGTTAGAATTTCTAGCTTTCCAAAGACACATTTTTCTTTCTAAATTTTGATTTTGAACTCCAGAACGTAATAAAGGTTTTATTTAGTGAAAGACCAAATTTTAATTTTTTTGGAAATTATCAAAATATTATTATACTAAGTTCCCACATTTTGTCAAATCAATCTAGACTTGATGGAAAAGTAGCATTAATCACTGGCGGAGCAAGTGGGATCGAAAAGGCAATGGCAAAACTCTTTGCGCAACACGGGGCCCGCCTAGTTATAGCTGATATACAGGATGATGCAAGCTCTGCACTCCGTGATGAGCTCAACATGACGTCAGAGGCCAAGTACGTACATTGTGACGTCACAAATGAATCAGATGTTAAAAAGGCGGTTGATACTGCGGTTGGTTGTTATAGCAAGCTTGATATTATGTTCAATAATGCTGGAATGATTGGATCTCCAGCTATTCAGATTATCGGCTCTGACAAGTCCAATTTTGAGAAGGTGTGTGAGAAGTCAATTTATCATGAAAATTTTGAACTTAAGATATATTATAAAGATAAGTTTTATTCAATTTCTTTAATTTTCCAAATACTCAGAACACCCTAATGTTCAAATTGATTCATAGTTTCAAATTCCGACTCAATATTGAGATTTCATTTTTTAGCTTAGATTGTATGCAACATATTTAGAGTTTTTCTAACATGTTAATTATGAATTGGAATTTGAAATCAAGTTTTGCTATAAAGAATTTGAAAATTAGGTTATTATGACTTATTGTACAAAATTAGGTTATTATGACAATTTGAGAAGCTAAGTCATATTTAGAAACTTGCAATAAATTTCTCGATTTTTTTTGCTTTGATTATATAACTTTCACATTTTTGAGAATCGAGTACACAAATTTTAGTTCTAATTTACATATATACAAAAACAAGTCTTGTCGGTGAATACGACTGGCTGCTATCTAGAAACAAAACACGCGGCACGTGTCATGATCCCAGCTTGCCGCGGAAGCATAATCTCCGCAGCAAGTATTGCCTCTGTGGAGCCACGCATGACACCAATCTCATACACAAGTTCAAAGCATGTAGTGCTTGGAGTGATTAGAAGTGCAGCTGCTGAGTTAGGCAAATATGGTATCAGAGCAAATTGTGTTTCACCGTACGGATTGGGAACTCCATTAGCCGCAGTGACTTTTGGAATGGGGGAGAAGGAGGTGGAAGAAGCGATGGAGGAAAAGACAGTTTTAAAGGGGATGAGACTAACGACTGATGACATAGCAAATGCAACATTATTTTTGGGGAGTGATGAGTCGAAATATGTTAGTGGGCTTAATTTGCTCATTGATGGAGCATTTTCGGTCACTAACCCTTCGCATGGTTTTTTTAACTAAGATTTGTTTTGTGATTGTGTTGTGTTGTGTTGTTTTATCGTATTGAATAAGGTGAAAGATGATATGGCATTGTTAGTAAAGGACATTTTTGTTTCAGCATTTGTTACCATATAACAAACAAATGAGTGAAAACAAATAAATATTTGTTTAGTAAACCCTTGGATGTGATATTCCGAAATAATAAAGATTTTCCCATGTTCCAACACTTTTTTTTTTTGAAATTCAAAAACTCCAACACTTTGAGCTACATTATTTCATGAAATATTAACAACACAAATGCATTGAAACACATCACATTATTCAAAATAGCATCTAAATTACACATCTTGTAGTCGTGCAACAAAAATAACATAAACCAACACTGTTAATAAGTTCTTATTTATTCAATAAAAATTATCTAAAATTTTATTTTAAAATGTGTCATCACTTCACCCGTAATCTCAAGTTGCTCATGACCTGAACAAAAATAAATAAAGGGCATTATAATGCGAACTAATGGTCATAGCAAAAAAGAAAACAACAAATAAAAAGCAACTAAATATTTTATACTTTTATCACTATAATTTTGATAATACAACAAAACTTTGAATTTACCTATAAAACACTTCTCAGTGGCACTTCACTCTTTCCATTATTAGTAAATTTTTCTCTCAAATATAAGTGTTTCCCTAAGCATTTCACAGCATTATGATTTATCGGTTTCACCATAAAATCACATGCACCGAGACATATTGCTTTCAAGAGAAGTAACTAATGAACAAAAGTAAATAACTGAAAATTAAATCGATACTGAACACACGAATTTATTTATGAAGTTCGGCAAAGTAGTTGCTTGAGCTATAACTACCCGTTCTCACTAACGACCCTTATCGCGTTCGTGAGTGTCTATTTTCCGGAACTTGCCTTGCGGCTCCGATAATCACCAATCCGAATAGCGTTCATTACAAAACTTCGATCCACCGCTCGTCTTACAACAACACGTGACAAAATGATAAAATATAACTTACAAAACGCTATCTTTCAATCTCAACCAACAAGCACCAATTAGTCACTCAAAAACTCGCTAATCTCACGATTATTTTAGAGCAATTTCTATTGAACACTAGAGAGAGTTTTTGCCTTTAGAATATAGAAAAATGGATTAAAAAATGAATTGGGTTTTTTCTCTTTTTAAAGAGGAAAGATCAGCCTAACAGAAAAGGAATTTTTGCTACCTTCTGTTCAGAATGGAAGGCAGAAAAGGAAAAGTAATAAAGGCTGAATCTTTTCAAACGGCTAGAAATCTGATCTTCCGTTCAGAACGGAAGAAAATGGAAGACATGGAAGGGACAAATTTTAACCAGTGGGAAAAACAATTTCTGCTCGAAAAACTATGTGTTCCGTTCAGAATGGAGCAAGTTCCATCCTGAACGGAATGAAAAAAATCTGCTAGCTTTTTTTTTTTGGGAACAAGCCCGTAGTCCTTTTATTAATATCCGGGAAGAGCATGAAATCTTGATAGGTGGGCATATCTTCTAGATCTCCCGAGATACGATAAAAGCATCCAAATCGAAATAATTGCCACAACCTTTTGTCATTATCGCTTGAGTTTGTGTAATGTGTATTTTTATACACGTTTTTAGGGTTTTTATCATATAAAATTCACCCTTAAATCACATAAAATGTATGAAAAATGTTTAAAATTAATAAAAATTATTTTTGAAACTCTTAATACACTTTTGTGTGATTTTTCAGGTAAAAAGACCAAAAAAAGGGATATTTGGGTGACTTGGTGAAAAGTCAACTCCAAATAAAGAGCCGATCTGCAAAACCTGGGCCAAGGATGGCCAAATTTTCGACAAATCTCCGCACAAACCCTACACACACCTCTCTAATTTTCTTATAACCCTTATCCGTCGACTATCCAAGCCGAGACCTACAAAATCCACAAAAAGACGAAAAGTCAAACCCGGGAAATCGCTGAGTTGACCAAACGTCAACTCTTCCAAAAGGAGTCAAACTGGGTACCAAATCGAAGAGCGCGACGATACGAATCCAACGGTACAAACCTTGCGAAAAAAGACCTTCTAGAACTCCCAGGAAATGCGATGCAAGATTTGGTCAACCTTGGTCAAAGTCAACCTTTGACCTGGTCAAATCCCTTTCAACCAACCGGAGTGTGACACGTGTCCATATATTGCTCAGAGTTTGTTTAGCACAGAAATCAAGGGAAATAAGTTTCGATTTTCAACCAATCAACGACTGACACGTGGGATCCCGTTAAAACTCAGCAAATCAGAAGGCGACACGTGGCTGGTTCGTTGGAGTTGGATAAAGAGAGAACACGTGGCAGCTTGTAATTGGGGAGAACACGTGGCCACTAATCTCTCGCCACGTGTCAAACGCGCACAGGAAAACGCGTTTCTCTCCGGTTCATTGGTAACTGGACATCTCCGTTGCTCAATTAACACATGTTTCCGCGAACACTGGACGCTCCCGTGAAAAGAAACGAGGTGATCGTCACGCGTTTTCTGCAGTACTGTCAGCCGGTAGTACGAGGTTCATAAACTGCCCAATCAAGAAGCGATACGTGGCGATGAGTTGTCACGGAATCCTTTGACCAGGACATGTGGCAATATCTGGTTCGTCGGATTAAATTCCGGAATTTAGTGGAGCCAATTAGGGCATGCCACGTGTACAATCTGTTTGAGTTGGATGAGAATGAAGGGAAATGATAAATGCACCCAGAAAATTGCACCCAGACAGAATTTGAATGGAAATAAAGGCAAAAAAATGTTAAAGATCCCCCAAATTGCTACCCAACTCAGAATCCGGATCAAGTTAAATTTTTAGTCCCACAAGCTTATTTCCAAATATTTTCTAGGTCATTCTTCTCTATAAAAATACCCCCTTTTTCTCTCTCTAAAGGATCATTCACATCATCTATCCATCCTTTTCAACCATCTTCACACATCATTCCCTCTTCTCTAAACCATTGTAAATACCACTCTTCCTCTTTATTTTTCTCTTTCTCCATGGATGACCTTATTTAAGGTTGTCCAAAACTTAATTTTCCTTTTTGTGGTGTTGACACGAAAGAGAGCTAATCTTCTTCAAGAGGGAAGTCTCATTCTAGAAGGAGCGAGAATTGAAGGAAGATTCAAATCGACCAAGGAGGCTCTCACTTGAATCTTCATTTGTGGTTTGATTTATTTTTCTTCTTTTTCCTTAATTTTTCTCCATTTTGTTGAATGAATAAAAAGTCTCAAACTTGTGTAAATATGGTTTGTATGAGCATGAGTGAGTAGACTTTGTGTAGGGAAATACTTTTTGTATAATTTGTGATGAAATCTTGTGTTTGATTTGGGCATTTTTGAAGTTTAAGAAGATTAGCTTAAGAACACTTAAATTGTTTGAGTTGAATTATTTGGAAGAATATATTTGATTTAAAACTTGAATATTAGATTAATTCTAATTAGAAGATTAGTTTTGATTTAAAATTGTGACGTGTTTAGGAGTTATTTAATCATTGGAACACTTGGAAGAGGTTTTTGTGATTAAGTTAGGTTTTAAATCGAGTTTATGTAAAACTTGAAAGTGGAAGTTTTTGAGTTGAGCTTAATCTTTGGTTTATTAATTGATTAATTTTTGGAAGGAAATTTATCAAATCTTGCTTTTTGAACCATTTAAATAAATTGCCACTTGTTGTGATTAATGATTTACACCTTATATAAATTGTCATAATTTTCCTACAATTTTATTAACTTTTAAAATCAAAAACAACAAAAAGATATTACTTTCTTACACTTGTTTCTATCATCTTGAACAACTTCATTATACACAATTTTCGTTCTTAAATCATAACCCTTGTACTTGCATAAACAATTAGCACTTGAGAATTGATTTGTGAACTTGTTTTGCTTAAGGCTAGTCTCCTTGTGTTCGACACCCTAAACTCAATTTCCACATATACACTTTGTGAATAAATTAGGGGACTTATAAATTATTTTGTTAACGCGTGATTACACAAACGACAAGTTTTCGTGTCGTTACAGTTTGATTTAACTAATCTTATACATAAATCTCACAAAATATATTAGTAATTTGGAATTGTTTTGAATATCATCAAACTGAAAATAACACAAAGTTTTTCTTATTTTCGTTTAGAAGTTCTAGCTCTTCTTTCGCCCCTCCGCAACATGTTACTATAAAAATAGAAAAAAAATTGATAAATGTGAAATATGTTTTTTTCTTATTTTATACACGCAATACAAAGTGATAAATAGCAAAAAGGCCTCGACCTCCTGATATATCCTTAATTAACTTATTTTAATACCTTTAATAAACAATTGTTAGATCTTAAACAATGTGTTTTTTTTTTTTTTGAATGGATGCTTGAGTTAACAATGTGATTTTTTTTACATTTTTTTGTTAAGAATAGAAAGACCTCTGAAAGAGGTTGAAATTCTAGAATAATGAACTAAAGAAAGAAAATAAATGAAAAATATGCTGATACGATTATACTAAACAAGAATCATACCAATTGCCAGGGATCCAATCTAGTAATTAGGATATCTCATGAATGTTAGAAATAAAAATGCAACTAAATATAAAATCTTCAAAAAATTCATCAAAAACCTTTCCACTAATAAAATAAATAAAATTCTTTTTTCGGTTGGCAAATGTTACTTGGACGTCTCATGACCCAAGATAACCTTGCTAAAAGAAGTTGGCGTAACGGAGGAGAGTGTGTGATGTGTGCACAACACGTAGTAGAAACAACAACACATCTATTTTTTCATTGCGATTTTACGTCTCAAATATGGTTGCACAAGGGGATTGACACCGATTTAACGCCAACTATCTCGGAGTTCTGGATGCAGCAAGTAGTGGGCAAGGATAAATACGCCAAACGAACATGGGAGACGGAATGGTTAAGTACGAGTTGGAGTATCTGAAAGACGCGCAACCAATACATATTCCGTCAAAAAAGGCACTTCAAGCAAGTGTTCTAGCGGAGATTTCTCAACAGTCAGCTAACTGGAGAACATAATGTTAGGGATTAAACATTGCTCTCTTCTTTCTTTTTCTTTTTCTTTTCCTTTTTCTTTTTCATAATTTGTTCTGTCTTTGTTGTGTTCTAAATATTTTTTATTTTCTTTGTAAGAACCTTTCTACTTTATTTAATAGAATCTCGGTGAGGCAATTTGCCTCTGGAAGCTTAAAAAAAAAATTCACTCCTATTCAGAAGACAATTTTACCACCACTAGTATAACCTAGTGATAAGAAACTAAATTCACATTTCTATAGGTGAGGGGTTCGAATCCCACGTCCAACGGCGGATCTTGACCCAAATTGTTAGGAGGGTTGTAGCATGTAGTGGAATATACACCAAAATTCTTGAGGGAGGGGGGAGGGGGATACATATAACTTATAAATTTATCGCACAAGTAGAATTACCATATATATACTAAAACTTCAAAATCTAAGGGGCGGCTGCCCCCTAATCTCTATTAAGATCCATCACTGTCCGCGCCTAGCATGATTAAAAAGAGAATAAAAATCAAGCAATCGCTTGTAATTCTCTCTTAGAAAAAAAAGACAATTTTGTCAATGACTCCATAACCTAGTTGCAAAGCACAATAAACCAATTGGTTGAGTGCAAAGAACAATAAACCAAATATTGTAGTTTTGAGTCTTGTTGGCATCAAAATAGCAGTAGGACAAATAACTCTTGCTATTCAATAAAGAAAAAGAATTTATGTACAATCAACAAAAGATAATTCCTGTAGAGAAAAAAAAAATCAGAAACCCGCCTTGGTATGAGTCATTACTTGTTGGCATATCTCAAATTTAATTATTAATTATTAATTAAGGGCGCTCGTTTGGTATCGTTGCCATTTTCTGTTTTCTGTTTTTTTTCTCCAGAAAAAAATAAAACGTGTTTGGCAAATTGGCTCTGTTTCCATTTTTGTATGTCCAAATGACAAAAAATAAACAGGATTTTGAAAACGAGAAAAAGTTATTTCTTCTTTTCTGTTTTTCGTTGTCAAACATATAAATGTCCAAAACCACACAAAATTAATATGATAGCACTAAAAATATAAGGGAATGGCTATTACCTCCCACAATTAGTGGCTCCATGCCTTCCGATCAACCATAGCGCGTCACGTGGCATCTAAATGGGAGGTATTTAGAAAATCATTTTTGACTCTCATTTTACTACCTCTTATCAACTCCCATATTTATGACATTATTAGAAGCTCCCAAATTACCTCCCATAAAAATTAAGCGTACATTTTTTTCTCCTACCTCCGAATAGCTCCCATTCAATTTCTCAAGATTTTAAATTCTCGTGATATTTTCAATTTCTCGCGTTTTTTTAACATTGCATACTCTCAGCTAGACAGATATGCATCACGAATAGATGAATAGATGTCTATATCAGTGAAAGCAAAATACATACAAGTAAGTTATTACACACATACAAAGTCTAAACAAAACATATATCAGATGAATTGTATGAATTATTTCTCCCTCATTTGTTAACCAAATCTTGCATTTCTTGAGCCAAAACTGTATGTCTTGAAGTCTATTTCGCATATGTATTTTTCTTATCCTGTTTTTGAGACTTTTTAATATTTGTTTAAGAATTATTTGTCAAACTATACAAATCTGAAAAATCACTATTTTAGTATTAAGTTTATAGAATTCAATTTGAGGCCACGTCTCCTTGAGTTCGACACCATACACTCATCATTATACTTGTTTGAACTTGTTTAAACTTGTAAAATCAAATTGTAGGAAATTACAAATGTTTTGAAATATCGAAAATTAGAACGACAAATTTCCGACGTTTCACTATCATGTTATACAACATGCTCAATGATCCGTGCAATTTGGCTGGTAGCATCCTAAATAACTAGGTATGTGTCTTTTTACCTTTATATTTTTACATTTTCCGTAGATTTTTAAGGCATCGAACATTTTTTTGCTAATTCTGTATGTTTTATATTCGTTTTTGCGTTTGGTACAGATGCGGGTTGCGTTGTTTTGTTAACCTAGTGTACGTTTTTTGTCTACATTATGTTTGATGTTGTGAACTATTTGATATGAGTTCTACTAAAACTGTATGTGTTTTGTGTAGACTGCTATGTGTTTGTTTAAAATTTATATGTTCAGATTGGTATGTGTTTTGTTTAGACATGTATGGATTTATACCATACTGGTATGTATTTTGTTTAGACCGGTATGAGTTTGTCAACATTTGATATATAACGACTAGTATGTATTTGTTCAAATATGGTATAGACTTCTATTCATCTGATATGTGTTTTGTTTAGACTTGTATGAGTTTATACCTTACTGGTATGTCTTTTGCTTTAACTGGTATGTATTTGTCAAAATTTGATATATAATGACTAGTATGTGTTTGTTGAAATCTGGTATGGACTTATATTCATCTGATATGTGTTTTGCTTAGACTTTGTATGTGTGTAATAACTTATTTGTATGTGTTTTGCTTTCACTGGTATGGATGTCTATTCATCTGTTTGTATGTGTTTGTTTAGACTTTGTATGTGTTTATATCTTACTGGTATGTGTTTTGCTTACACTGGTATGGACATATATTTATCTGAAATGTGTTTATTTAGATTTTGTATGTATTTATAACTTATTGGTATGTCTTTTGCTTCAACTGGAATAGAATTTTTGATTTTTTTCGGAGCGTTTTTATTAGAATTTGTAATTTTTTCTGTGCATTTTTTTAACGTTTCCTACGCTCAGTTGGACAGATATCCTACTAACATCTGTCTAGCTTCACGCAGAGTCGCGCGCACTGCGCGTGACTTTTTCGGCACATTTTTAATAGAATTTTTGATTTCTTCGTCGTGTTTTTATTAGAATTTGTAATTTTTTCGGCGCGTTTTTTTGATGTTACCTGCACTCAGCTGAACAGATGTCCCGTGCTTCTCGTAGGGTTGCGAGCGCGACTTTTTCGGCACGTTTTATAATAGAATTTTTGATTTTTTCGGCGTGTTTTTATTAGAATTTATAATTTTTTCAGCGCGTATAGTAGAATATTTAATTTTTTCGGCGCGTTTTTAATAGAATTTTTAATTTTTTCGATGCATTTTTAGTTGAATTTTAAAATTTTTGGCGCGTTTTTATTAGAATTTTTAATTTTTTCGGCGCATTTTTAGTATAATTTTTAATTTTTTCGGCGCGTTTTTAATAGATTTTTTAATTTTTCCGCGCGTTTTTAGTAGAATTTTCTAATTTTTCTCAGCGCGGTTTTTTGATGTTGCCTGCGATCAGCTGGACAGATATCCTATGGATATTTTCGGCGTGTTTTTAATAGATCTGTTTTATTTTTTTCGGCGCATTTTAAGTAATTTTTTTATATTTTCGGCGTGTTTTTAGTATTTTTTTTATTTTTCTGCTCATTTTTAGTATATTTTTTTGACTGTTTCGAAATATTTTTAGTATAATTTTTCGGACTTTTTCAATGTTTTTTTTCTGGGCTTTTATCTAAACAAACACTGAGAGTATGCAACGTCAAAAAAATGCGAGAAATTGAAAATATCGCGAGAATTTAAAATCTTAAGAAATTGAATAAGAGTTATTGGGAGGTAGGAGAAAATAGTGTATGCTTAATTTTTATGGGAGGTAATCTGGGAGCTTCTAATAATGTCACAAATATGGGAGTTGATAGGAGGTAGTAAAATGGGAGTCCAAAATTATTTTCTAAATACCTACCATTTAGGTATCACGTGGCGCACTATGATTAATCGGGAGGTAAGGAGCCACTAATTATGTGAGGTAAATGGCCGTTTCCTCTTTCTTAATATTTTTTCACACAAAAGTGAGAATCTGCTGTTCAAATTTCACACAAAAGTGAGAATCTGTGAAGATCTAGTTGGAGCGTAATGGCCTCCTTTTGTTTTACTTTTGTTTAAGTCCAATTTTGAGTCTAATCAAGAAATATTGTTCCAGCCAATTAAATTAAGATATTCTCTCTTTTGAAGATAGATAATAATTCCCTAGATGTGATACATTTTGACAAAAATGAAAACAACGTGCTCTCTAACTATTTGTTCTCTTTATACACAAGAACCTCACCGTTTTCGTAAGACAATTTCAATATATTTTGCTAGAATAGAAAAAAAATGGTAAAAGAAGCTCTATAATCAAAACTGAGCAGATTCATTCATGGCAACCACACCAATCCTCTCATCTGTTGAAAGAAGGTTTTGCTCTGAATTCTCTCTCTAAGGCTCAACTAATTTGTTTACCATTCTTTTATCTCATACAAATAAACTTGATAATCATAAATATCTTCTGGCAAATTTCATATCTAACCCTTGTAACTTTGAAACTTTCTTAACTCCCAAAGAGTCTCACATTTTAACTTATTTCACTCACTAATCAAGTTTGAAGTTTCAAAACAAGCCTCAAATAGGAAAATAAGATTTCACATGTTAAAAATAATAATCAGACTGCATAAATATGTATGACATGTTGAAATTTCATTGTTGTTATTAGAGGCTTTTGAATCTCCAAACCAGATTAGTTAGACAAGTAAGTTTAAAATTAAGATTTTGAAAACCGGACGAGTTAGATTTGAAATTTTTAAGGATATGTAATTTTAAGGAGTTTTGATTCTCTCCTTCTCTTTGCTAATGTGATGTATATATTTGTTAACTATTTGTAACCAGACCTTTTTTTTATTTTTAATGAAATCTCACATAGACAATTCGCCTTTGGAAGCTTAAAAAATATAGATTTGAAAATTTGCTTTATCTAAATGAGTGATTTGCAAAAAAAAAAAAAAAAAGAAAAAAGAAAGGGGGAAATGCATTGACAAAATATAAATTTAACATCTAAATGAGTGATTTACAAATGACTTATAGTCTCGTTGGTTAAAACATTTGTATATGTAACAAGAGGTTATGGGTTCAATTCCCGACAAACATCATATTTAGCAAAGTCTCTCAACTCAATGGGTTGAACATAAAAAAAAATTACTTTTAATCCACTCGAATTTAAAATTTCATTCTTGTACTTCACAAAAAAATTAACAGGCTTGAAGGAAAGGTGGCATTAATAACTGGAGGCTCAAGTGGGATAGGCAAGGCAACCGCAAAACTCTTCGTCCAACATGGGGCCCGCATTCTCATAGCTGACATTCAAGACGAATCAGGTCTCGCCATTTGTCAAGAGATGGGTGGCTCATCAGTTGCATCATACGTCCATTGTGATGTGAGTAATGAATCGGATGTTAAGAACGCAGTTGACACGGCAGTTTCTCTTTATGGCAAACTTGATATTATGTTCAACAATGCGGGCATTAGTGGATCGCCGAATATTCGAATTCTTGAC
Source organism: Juncus effusus (assembly GCA_027726005.1). Classification (NCBI taxonomy): domain Eukaryota; kingdom Viridiplantae; phylum Streptophyta; class Magnoliopsida; order Poales; family Juncaceae; genus Juncus; species Juncus effusus. Next base: position 652,704 of record CM050899.1, read on the forward strand.
TCCGATACGTCAAATTTTGAAAAGGTATAATTTCTTAGGACAATAAGTAAATCATCCGTTTGAATATTCCATAAAATTTAGTTATCAAACTATTATTTTTAAGTATCTAAAAAGAATTATGTTTATAGGTTTTATCTGTGAATGTGACTAGTTGCTACCTAGGCACGAAACACGCAGCACGAGTAATGATACCAGCCAAACATGGCAGCATAATTTCAACAGCCAGCGCGGCGTCAGTGGACCCTAGTGCGACACCAATAGCTTACACCTGCTCTAAACACGCTATTTTAGGAATAACGCGCAGTGCAGCTGTAGAGCTGGGCCGATACGGAATTCGTGTTAATTCTGTTTCACCTTATGCAGTTGCAACACCTTTGGCCGCAGTGGGGTTCGGGATGGAAGAGAGTATGGTGGAGGAAAATATGGAGAAGATCGCCGTGTTGAAAGGGGTTAGATTGAGGGTTGATGATGTGGCGAAAGCCGTTTTGTATCTGGCTAGTGATGAGTCAAGATATGTTAGCGGACTTAATATGTTGGTTGATGGCGCTTTTACGGTTGGGAATCCGAATATCGGGTTTTTTAGTTATGCGGATGAGGAGTTGAAGGAAATGAATAAGTGAGAAAATATGAAAATTATTTTGGAATAATTAAGTAAGTATTTAGTTTGAGATTGTTGTTATTAAATGATGATCGACGGAATTTTATTGTGGCAAAGATTGAATAATCGTTTATTTCTATTGTTACTATCACATTCAAGGATAATAAAGTTCATGAGTTTATGATTTTAATGTTCAACTTTTGGCCAACACTTCTCTACAATATGTCAACGAAATAGTATTAACAAAAAAAATGTAAATCGAACATATAATAAGTCATATTAAAAATATGCCAAGTTACTAACATATACATGTTAATTTGCACTAATTTCATATAATTAAAATTGTAAATCAAACATATTGTCAGTAATATTAAAAAATAAAAAGTTATCATCATATGCATGTTAATATGCTCTATACAATTAAAACAACATGAAAAGTTATCATCATATGCATGTTAATATACTCTATACAATTAAACTGATAATATTGTACATTTTATTTAAAAGAGCCCAATAGATATTTTCTTAATAAATAATTTGTACATTTTATATTTTTTAGAAATAGAAACTTAGACAAAGAACAATACTAAGAACACCCAAACACAATTAAGTCTAAACAGGGCCTCATATGGTCATACCAACTCATATTATGTAAAAAATACCCGCAACAATAATAAGAGGAATTCTATCATGAAGGCATCTGCATCTTACAAAAAAAGGTTATATTAAAATTTATTTGAATACAAGATTAGAAACTAAGCACAGATGCTTCACGTACTTGATTAAAAAAGAAGAATTTAATTTACATGAGGAATCACCAATTAATATTGTCATGGCCAATTAAATCCCTATAATATTGCAACAAATTACAATTTTATTATGTATTTTATGTTTCTACTTTAATATTAAAAAAATTAGTACCCCAAATTATTATATTTTTTTATATTGCTCCAAATACCAATTTTTTTGTTTCTGAGCATTTGAAAGTGTTGTTTCACATATAATCGGTGACAGAACAGGAAACTCCAAAATAACTAATCAAAATATTACATTTCATTATTTTAGAGTAAAATTTATAGAAGATCAAAAAAAATAAAAGAATAAGTGGCCGTCAGTCAAACAAATTTTTCAAATATGACCCACAGTAGATTATCCCCTCAAGGGGATTGAAAGGGCACCGCCTCTATTTTCAATCATCCTGAGTTTCTAGCCAATAATGATGGCGATATGTTGAATAATATCACCTGGCATGTGCTGTGCTGTGCACTGCAACACTCCAGGCACGGAAGCATCATATTCATGTGTGTTGAGATTAAAATAATTAACATGGTTATTGTGAGGAAACTATTTATTTGAATTCCAATGATTACCGTTTGAAGTTAACGTTTACAAAATAGTTCAACGCAATTGGCCGCCTAATATAAAATGTACTTATAATACATTTGCATTATATAATTCGATATGTAAGCATTATTATGTACCTTATATATATATATATATACCTTATGTCAAATGAAGGAGCTTCATGAAAATGGCCAAAGAATATTATATTTAAGAAATGGAATTGCTAACTAACATCTCAAGCAATGGAAAACCACATGCATAACAGAGTAAAAATGGAGTTCGAATAAAGGACAAATATTTAATTAACATCTCTCTCATCACTATCTTATTTAAACTAATAGTTCTTTCTCATTAAATATCTATATTTATAGAGGGGGATTGTGGTTTGATGAGAGAGAAATGTTGATTAACTTGTTTAAGAAGCTTTTAAGAATCTGATGTTGCACGACGGATTTTTCCGTCCTACAGCACTATGGGAAAAATAGTATATGTAGATAATAAATAATATACAAAATTAAACAGAATGTATTTTAGAAGCAGTAAACACTATATACGTAAAATAATGAAAATAATATATCGAAAACAAAAAAAATTTGAAAATCAGAAAAACAGCAAACCGTCGCGTTTTGGACGTGCTTAACCCGTCGCGTTTTCAAATTTTTTTTAAGAAAAGGAAAGATTAGTTGAACTTTAACAAAGAAATTTAAATAAATACATTAGAAAATTAACAGAGTTAGTTATAACGAACGATAGGATTCTTTTGCAGTTCACAACAACAATATGATTTTATTTTTACAATTTATTTTATTTTATTTATTTATTTTTTTGCAAATTTCCCTATTCAAAGTATACAAAGTTTTGATGTAACAAATGTTGCATAGAAAAAGTAAAACTAGAAACAATGCAGGGAAATATTATATTTTCTCAATTGATTACTATATAATAAAAATACTTTGAAATAGTTAGAGTTTAAAAATTGACGGTGTTAATTGCTAACTAAACATAGGAACTTTTTTTTTTTGCAACTTCTGTCATAATATAGGGTTGTTTATGTATTTTTAAATAATGCAGGGGTTTCACTGTTTCAACATAATGCAGGGTTTTTTTTGCAAATTTCCCTTTTGAATATTATAATGACATATTCTAATAGGCTTATCACTTCTCCTGAATTAGAAAAAACGGAGTAACAGTGACATGTTAGATCTTACTTTTGCTTTATATATTCCACATTGCAAATCAATCTTCTCACTAAAAAAAATCCAATATTCTAAAAAGCTTATCAATCTTCCTAGGAAAAATAAGTAAATAAAGAAGCAAATAAGTGGATTAATGGCTGCCTCTTCAGTTCTCTCTTCTGTCGCAAGAAGGTTTGGTTTTTTCTGATTTATCAAATTTAGTTTCTTTTGTGCCTAAAAGAACAAATTTAGTTTCTTTCAGCACTCTCCTGTTTGATCATTTTTTTCCTTGTAAAAACATTTTTTTTGAAGCGTCAGCAGGCGAATTGCCGGCTGAGATACCATTAAAAAATTAAAAGTCAAAACATCCTCGACGGGATGGAATAAAAATGAAATACAATTTTACCACCAAAAGCCTACTACATTGGATCTAAAAAGCTATAGAAAAACTAAAAGAGAGAGCAAAGTAGTATCCAATTCTTTGACGCATATCACGTTGTAGTCGGTGTGAGTGCCTCAAGCCAATTTCTTGCCTTTTCTTCTGCAGACTGAAGAACCAGTCTAGGAATAGTAGCTTTGAAAATCTTGTCATTTCTTGCTTTTCATATCGACCAGATAATGGCCAGCCATCTGGAGTCCCATTTATTCCCTTGTAAAAACATTGAGTGGGACTAAAAATACAAAGAAGTCCTTGCATGATTTCTGACCAATAAGATTCAAACTTCAGATTTCTTTGAGGAGGATTCAAACCTCACGGGCACCCCTAAACCTTTTAAGATCTTACATTCACGTCCAAAATGGTTTTCAAACCAAAACTACCAAAAATATTCCGACTGACCAAAATTTGCAATTAATTGAAACATTATATTGTTGAGCTCTTATTTGCTACCTAATCCCTTTTTTAATATTTATGATGGATTAAATCTAGACTCTTCATTTGAGAGGGGTGTTTTGGGTAATTACCAACTAATTACACAATTAATTAGTCTGCACTCATTCGTTATTCCTTTTATTTCCATATGATGTTGTCACCTCTCCATTCCATCATGTCCATTTCATACATCTTTTCAAGTACAATAATATAATATTCTTTTTTTTTTTCATTATCACATATAAAATTCATACATGTCTCAGCACACGAAAATAATGATATAATAATATTGGAAAAACACATATATGGATCCCGAAACTTTATTTTCACATTAAAATAGTATATTGATACTAAAATGATATATTGATGTTGAAAACGGTATATTGACTCTAAACACTCAATATATTAATATTGGAACAATATTATTGACACCCACAATTATATATTGATACTGTAAATAATATATTTATACTTAGAAATATTATATTGACTCGATATTAATACTGAAAATGTATATTGACACTAAGAAGTCGATATATTAATATTGAAAACGGTATACAAAACTTTTTTATTTACACTATATAAAAATGGTATCTTGACAGTGCAAATGATATATCGATACTCTTATACTAAAAATAACATATTGAAACTAGATATATTGACACTAAAAATGATAATTTGACAGTAAAAACAATATATTAGCATTGGAAATGGTTTATTCAAGCGTAGATTCTAAAAGAAATAGCATTCACTCAACATCCAAAATTATGCTAAGTACCCACAAAATACTACAAGAATTGAACCATAATTAAATTCTGAAAAATGATATATTAACACCGGGAATATATTGGTACCAATATAATACTTGTAAAATATGATGTATTTGACACTAAAATTGATACGTTAACACCAAAATAGTATATTGATTGTGAAATAATATTGAAAATGATATATTTGGACAAAAATTATATATTAACACTAAAATCGGCAGAAAAAAGTGCATATTAACAAAAAGACGATTTATTGATGCTAAAAATAGTATATTGAACAGTGCTCTATTTTTGTTTACTTACAATGTGCTCTCTAATACAAACTTATAAAATCATATCAAGCTATTGAAAGTTCCTTTTGTTCTTTCCATACAACACAAACATGTAAAGATTGAGATCAATAAAGTTACAAAATAGAACAAAAGAATTGAAATCAAATCAAAGTAATCAAAGTTCATAAATATAAATCTTAAATTACATAAACAAGAAACACATTAATTAATTAAAAAGCTTTGGCCATAGAGATCCTTCAACTGAAGCTAGAGCCTGTATATAGGTAGAAACATAAAAGGGATTAAAAATTATAAAAACAAAGATCATTTAAATTGTTAATTGTTCAATAATGCCTCAAAATAGAAAAATATTTATAAATTTGTAATTCACCTATGAGTGCAAGGAATTAATTGGAACATCCACGGTACGAAGGAAGCTCAACATATCTGGAATGCGAGGAATTAATATGGGCTAAGTCGATTTCATTTTTATTAAATTTCCAATTCCCCCATCCATATTCTAGCCAATCAGCCAATGTGCAGACGAGTACTACTAGCTAATTAGCTTCTTGTATTCTATACTGTGACATGCTCTGCTTCACTGTCTTATATAAAAGATATTTATAAATATAATTAAGTCATCAATTGGCCACTATATTACATTTTTATGGCATATGTCTTAGTTTTTGTTTAGATCTGATTATACTGCAAGACAAAATCAAATTTGCAACAACACAGAAAAAAACTATATTCAACTACCAAAATAGTGGTACAATTAAATAAAAAAATTCCAACTAAAAAATTATTACTTGATGAGTGATCATCAAAACAGCCTTCAAAGAATTACACAACTAAAAAGTCCTTTCATATAAGTATCAGAAAATCTGCTTCCATTTGAAGGCTATGGCTGTAATTTACTAAAATAAACAATTTTCAGTTTATAAATTGAAAATAGGGCAACATAGTATGATCAATAGAGTAAATTCAATATTTCTTTGCAACTAGAAACTACAATGTTGGACATATCAAGATCAGATTCAAGATCTTGTGATTGATTTTTGTTTAATTCCGCAGAATAACTGAGAATTGTCGCGTACTCTTAGAATCAAGAACAAAAAAAGTCAACAAAAGGGATAAAAAATTACAGAAAAAACAAATTAAAAAGAATACGAGGAACCAGTTAGCAAAATTGGGTGGGTACCTTAGCTTTCGCGATGATCTTCCGGCCCGACGAACTATCCTCTTATCTCGGCCTTCTTAAAAGAACAGCTCCCATCGTGAGCTGAGAGAGAGAGATGGGTTTCGCGAGCTAAGGTTTCTTCAGGGGCTGCCATCGGAGTGGGAGAGATGCTACTGGAGAGCACCACGGGTAAGAACAGGAAAGAACAGGAGATGACCGCTGTCCATGAATTAGATTACGAAATTGCCCTTTTCATATGATTTTGGGAGAGAAAGGTAACCGGCTGGCTATTCTTCTCTTCAATTACAGCCATCCGATTAAGTAGTATTATTCAATTACGGCCGTCCATTTTTTGCTCTGGGTAGCATATAATTTCTCATATTATTATACTAAATTCCCACATTTTGTCAAATCAATCTAGACTTGAAGGAAAAGTAGCATTAATCACTGGCGGAGCAAGTGGGATCGGAAAGGCAACGGCAAAACTTTTTGCGCAACATGGGGCCCGCCTAGTCATAGCTGATATACAGGATGATGCAGGCTCTGCACTCTGTGATGAGCTCAACATGACGTCAGAGGCCAAGTACGTACATTGTGACGTCACAAATGAATCTGATGTTAAAAAGGCGGTTGATATTGCGATTGGTTGTTATAGCAAGCTTGATATTATGTTCAATAATGCCGGAATGATTGGATCTCCAGCTATTCAGATCATCGACTCTGACAAGTCCAATTTTGAGAAGGTGTGTGAGAAGCCAATTTATCATGAAATTTTTTAACTTAAGATATATTGTAAAGACAAGTTTTATTCAATTTCTTTAATTTTCCAAATACTCAGAACACCTAATGTTCAAATTGATTCATAGTTTCAAATTCCGACTCAATATTGTGATTTCATTTTCTAGCTTAGATTGTATGCAACATATTGAGAGTTTTTCTAACATGTTAATTATGAATTGGAATTTGAAATCAACTTTTGTTATAAAGAATTTGAAAATTAGGTTATTATGACTTATTGTACAAAATTATGTTATTATGACAATTTGCGAAACTGAGTCATATTTAGAAACTTGCAATAAATTTCTCGATTTATTTTTGCTTTGAGTATATAACTTTCACATTTTTGAGAATTGAGTACACATATTTTAGTTCTAATTTACATATATACAAAAACAGGTGTTGTCGGTGAATGTGACTGGCTGCTATCTAGGAACAAAACACGCGGCACGTGTCATGATCCCAGCTTGCCGCGGAAGCATAATCTCCACAGCAAGTATTGCCTCTGTGGAGCCAGGCATGACACCAATCTCATACACAAGTTCAAAGCACGCAGTGCTTGGAGTGATGAGAAGTGCAGCTGCTGAGTTAGGCAAATATGGTATTAGAGCAAATTGTGTTTCACCGTACGGATTGGGAACTCCATTAGCCGCAGCGGCATTTGGAATGGGGGAGAAGGAGGTGGAAGAAGCGATGGAGGAAAAAGCAGTTTTAAAGGGGATGAGACTAACAACTGATGACATAGCAAATGCAACATTATTTTTGGGGAGTGATGAGTCGAAATATGTTAGTGGGCTTAATTTGCTCATTGATGGAGCATTTTCGGTCACTAACCCTTCGCATGGTTTTTTTAACTAAGATTTGTTTTGTGATTGTGTTGTGTTGTTTTATCGTACTGAATAAGGTGAAAGATGTTATGGCATTGTTAGTAAAGGACCATTTTTTTTCAACATTTGTTACCATATATCAAACAAATGAGTGAAAACAAATAAATGTTTGTTCTGTAAACCCTTTGTAGATGTGATATTCCGAAATAATAAAGATTTTCCCATGTTCCAACACTTTTTTTTTTGAAAGTAAAAAACTCCAACACTTTGAGCTATATTATTTCATGAAATATTAACAATACAAATGCATTGAAACACATCACATTATTCAAAATAGCGTCTAAACTACGCATCTTGTAGTCGTGCAACAAAAATAACATAAACCGACACTGTTAATAAGTTCTTATTTATTCAATAAAAATTATCTAAAATTTTATTTTAAAATACATCCTCACTTTACCCGTAATCTCAAGCTGCTCATGACCTGAACAAAAATAAATAAAGGGTATTATAATGCGAATTAATAGTGAATAGCAAAAAAGAAAACAACAAATAAAAAGCAACTAAATATTTTATACCTTTATCACTATAATTTTGATAATACAACAAAACTTTGAATTTACCTATAAAGCACTTCTCAGTGGTACTTCACTCTTTCCATTATTAGTAATTTTTCTTCTCAAATATAAGTGTTTCCATAAGCATTTCACAGCATTATGATTTATTGATTTCACCATAACATCACACGCACCACCGAGACATATCGCTTTCAAGAGAAGTAACTAATGAACAAAAGTAAATAACTGAAAATTAAATCGATACTGAACACACGAATTTGTTTACGAAGTTCGGCAAGGTGGTTGCTTGAGCTGTAACTACCCGTTCTCACTAGCTAATATATACAAGAGATGTGGGGTACTTTCCATTCCAAAATAAGAAAAATAGATTAACAATTCCTTACTAAAGTTAGTACTACAAGATAATGTAGCGGAATAGGCATAGTTTGAATTTTGAAGTTTTATTACATCTTTTGATTTTGATGTAAATGGATGGGTAGGAATCATGGCATAACTTGTGGAAATAACATTTGGAAATATCTCAAAAGAACATGATAATGCATAATGGGATTTTTCATCGTGAGCACAACACGAAAAAAATAATATATAGAGACAACAGACAATATATAAGACTTATTTTTTAAACAGAGTCAATAAATAGTATATACACAAAATGATATATAGAAAATGAAAAGTAAATTGAAAAAAGAGTATATTATCACATTTTGGACGTGCTCAAGCACATCGAATTTCAAATTTTCCTATAAATAAAGTGTTTAAATGTGTTAAATTTCAAATAGATTGTATTAATTACTTGCTAGTTTTTTTAATCAGTGGCTTATCTCAATGAAAATTATTTAAAAAATGAATCCCACTTTTTTTTTGTTTAATTAAGGCCGCATATATGTCATTTATTTGCTTGAAATTTTGGTTAAATAAATTGGGGAAATATAAATTATATAATAATTTTTTGACCATCGCTCAAGTCTCACTTACAATTTGAAAGTCAGAAGAAAGATGTAATTAATTATTGGATTAATTAAGACACTTATCTAGAGAGTTAATTCAAGATTAAGCATTTTTTGGCAGCTAATTAATGTTTTTTCTTAATCAAGAAATATTGTTCCATTTTCATGGTAATTTACTTTGGTTAGTGCGTAAAATGTAAATGTGTTACATTTCGAACAGATTATCTTAATTCCTTGTTAGTTTTTTTAATCAGTGGCTTATCTCAAAGAAAATGTTTTAAAAAATGAATCTGACTGGTTTTATTTGTTTAATTAAGACCGCATATATGTCATTTGCTTGGATTTTTGGTTAACTAAATTGGGGAAATATAATCATCTTTTGACTCTCTCTCACTTTGTTCACACAAAATGTTAAAGTCAGAAGAAAGATGTAATTAATTATTGGATTTAGGGATATGATAGAGCACAACGGCCAGAGCACGATGAAATCACGACCGTTGGCGTCGGCTGACGTCAGCAGACTTTAATCATGCCGGCTCACTAGCCTTGTTGTGCAACACTTTCGTCACGACCATAATATTATATATACCATTATTCAAACAATATTATAATCTTATAACAACAGTATATAGATATGATATAACAAAATATAATTCAGACAAAATAGTATATATATATATATATATATAACAATATATAATTCAGACAAAACAGTATATATATAACAATATATAATTCAGACAAAATAGTATATATATATATATATATATATATATATATATATATATATATATATATAACAATATATAATTCAGACAAAACAGTATATATATAACAATATATAATTCAGACAAAATAGTATATATATATATATATATATATATATATATATATATATATATATATATATATATATATATATATATATATATATACACGGATATGATATAACAGTATATACACGCGATAAATAAATATGATATAACAGTATATAGATATGATATGACAGTATATAATTTAGACAAAACAATATATATATAACACTATATAATTTACATAGATAATAGTATATATATCAATGCACATGTATGATATAACAGTATATAATTCGTCAAAATAATATATATATATATATATATATATATATATATATATATATATATATATATATATATATATATATATATATCAGCCAATAACAGTATATAGCCATCGTGCTGGAGAAAAATGCATGACGGGAAGAAAAAAGAGAGTGGCTGATGGTCGTACTGGCACGACAGTCGTGATCCCGTCGTGACCACACCGTCGTGTTTGCACATTTCTCTTGGATTTAAGTAAGGCACTTATCTAGAGAGTTAATTCAAGACCAAGCATTTTGTTGACAGCTAATTAATGTTTTTTCTTAATCAAGAAATATTGTTCCAGCCAATTAAATTAAAATTCTCTCTTTTGAAGATAGCTAATAATTCCCTTCATGTGATACATTTTGACAACAATGAAAAAAGGTGCTCTTTAACTCTTTCTTCTCTCTATATATACACAACAAGGTCCCTCACCATTTTCGTCAGAAAAATTTCGGTATATTTTGCTAGAATAGAAAAGAATAATAAAGAAGCTCTATAATCCAAGCTCACCAGATTCATTCATGGCAACCACACCAATGCTCTCATCTGTTAAAAGAAGGTTTAACTCTGAATTCTCTCTCTAGATCCAACAAAAAAAAATTTATCATTCTTTTTAGTTTTTATCTCATACAAATAAACTTGATAATCATAGATATCTTATGGCAAATTTTATATCTAGCCCTTGTAATTTTTTTTTTTTGAATATTTGGAGCAGGCTCATAAGTCCTGCGTCCATTTTTTATTAAAATAAAAATTATTTACAAAGTCATTTAAAAAAGAAGAAAAGAAAACTATACAAAATTCACCAAAAACTACCAAAAAGAAAGAAAAGGAAAGGGAAGAAAAGAAAAGAAATAAAAACTAAGAAAGAAAATTAGGAAGTAGTTCTAATAAATTCTCTTCGAGTCTGTAAAATCAGCGTTGTTAGCTCCCAATAGTTGGAGTAATTTTCTGTGAACGTTCTATCGCATCTCTCCCTCCAAATTCCAAAGAAGAAGAATATTAATAGTTATTTTAGCTTCATCGATTCTCCTCCTTTGAAAATTTGTTGTAAGAATACCACATGATTTTGTGATATGTTCAACTCCAGTTCAATAGTTGTGCTACAATTTTCCAGACTCGGGCTGTAAAGGGACAAAAGTTAAATAAATGTTCTACCGATTCGTTTTCTCTTTTACAAAGTGCACATCGATTAACTATGCTCCAATCTCTTTTTAATAGATTATCGACTGTCAGAATTTTATTTTGTTGTGTTAACCAAATAAATATTTGCATTCTCAATAGTGCGCTCTTATTTTCCAAACATTCTTCAATAAATTACCAGAATGAACACTTCTAACTAGCACTTTGTAAGTGTTTCTGGTAGTAACCCATTTCCATGTAATTGAATTCCCTGACGGTACGAGATTCAAGGAATTCATTTTAATTTGCAGTTTGATAATGGGTTTTTTACGTGGAAAGCTCTTGCAAGATTTGTTTCTTGAACATACTGATAAAATTCCGCCAATATACAATTTCTTTGTTGGGACATAGAATATAGGGAGGGTAGTGCAAATTTGAGTCTTCCGTCACTCCAATTTGAGTCCCAGAAATTGACCATTTGTCCATCACCAATAGTAAATTTTTTGCTGGCAAAAAAGAAATTCAATAATTTGCAGACATCATTCCAGAAGAAGGAATCTTGGGTTGAATTCATCTTTTCATCCGGATTTGCAAACTTTATCGAACTTACTAGCTTTTGCCAATTAGATCCGTTTTCTTGAAAATATTTTCATAACCATTTTATTAAATAATTCTAGATCAATTATGCCCAAACCTCCTAGTTTCTTCGGTCTATGAGCTTTTTTCCAAGAAAGTATATTATAACCCAAACTAAGAAAAATAGATTAAAAATTCCTTACTACAGTTAGTACTACAAGATAATGTAGCGGAATAGGCATAGTTTGAATTTTGAAGTTTTATTACATCATTTGATTTTGATGTAAATGGATGTGTATATAGGAATCATAACATATCTTGTTAAAATAACATTTGCAAATATCTCAAAAGGACATGATAGTGCATGATGAAATTTATCGTCGTACAGCACAACACGAAAAACTAATATATAGAGATAACAGACAATATATAAGATTTATTTTTTAAACAGTATATAGAGTCAATAAATAGTATATACATAAAATGGTATATAGAAAATAAAAAGTAAATTGAAAATCGAAAAAAACAGTATATTATCACATTTTGGACGTGCTCAAGCACATCGCATTTTCAAATTTTCCTATAAATAAAGTGTTTAAATGTGTTAAATTTCAAATCGATTTTATTAAGTACTTGTTAGTTTTTTTTAATCAGTGGCTTATCTCAATGAAAATTATTTAAAAAATGAATCCCACTGTTTTTGTTTAATTAAGACCGCATATATGTCATCTATTTGCTTGAAATTTTGGTTAAATAAATTGGGGAAATATAAATTATATAATCATCTTTTGACCATCTCTCAAGCCTCACTTAGTTCACAATTAGAAAGTCAGAAGAAAGATGTAATTAATTATTGGATTAATTAAGACACTTATCTAGAGAGTTAATTCAAGACTAAACATTTTTTGGCAGCTAATTAATGTTTTTTCATAATCAAGAAATATTGTTCCATTTTCATGGTAATTTACTTTGGTTAGTGCGTAAAATGTAAATGTGTTACAGTTCGAACAGATTGCATTAATTACTTGTTAGTTTTTTTAATCGGTGGCTTATCTCAATGAAAATGTTTTAACAATTGAATGTGACTGGGGTTTTTTTTTGTTTAATTAAGACCGCATATATGTCACTTGCTTGGAATTTTGGTTAACTAAATTGGGGAAATATAATCATCTTTTGACTCTCTCTCACTTTGTTCACAAAAAATGTTAAAGTCAGAAGAAAGATGTAATTAATTATTGGATTTAAGTAAGACACTTCTCTAGAGAGTTAATTCAAGACTAAGACCAAGCATTTTGTTGACAGCTAATTAATGTTTTTTCTTAATCAAGAAATATTGTTCCAGCCAATTAAATTAAGATTCTCTCTTTTGAATATAGCTAATAATTCCCTTCATGTGATACATTTTGACAACAATGAAAAAAAGGTGCTCTTTAACTCTTTCTTCTCTCTATATATATACAAGGTCCCTCACCATTTTCGTCAGAAAAATTTCAGTATATTTTGCTAGCATAGAAAAGAATAATAAAGAAGCTCTATAATCCAAGCTCACCAGATTCATTCATGGCAACCACACGAATGCTCTCATCTATTGAAAGAAGGTTTAACTCTGAATTCTCTCTCTAGATCCAACAATTTTTTTTTATCATTCTTTTTAGTTTTTATCTCATACAAATAAACTTGATAATCATAGATATCTTATGGCAAATTTTATATCTAGCCCTTGTAACTCTTTTTTTTTTTTGAATATTTGGAGCAGGCTCATAAGTCCTGAGTCCAATTTTTATTAAAATAAAAATTATTTATAAAGTCATTTACAAAAAGAAGAAAAGAAAACTATACAAAATTCACCAAAAACTACCAAAAAGAAAGAAAACAAAAGGAAAGAAAAGAAAAGAAAAGAAATAGAAACTAAGAAAGAAAATTAGGAAGTAGCTTCAATAAAGTCTCTTCGAGTCTGTAAAATCAGCGTTGTTAGCTCCCAATGGTTGGAATAATTTTCTGTGAACGTTCTATCGCATCTCTCCCTCCAAATTCCAAAGAAGAAGAATATTAATAGTTGTCTTAGCTTCATCGATTCTCCTCCTTTGAAAATTTGTTGTAAGAATACCACATGATTTTGTGATATGTTCAACTCCTATTCAATAGTTGTGACTCGGGCTGCAAAGGGACAAAGGTTAAATAAATGTTCTACCGATTTGTTTTCTCTTTTACAAAGTGCACATTGATTAACTATGCTCCAACCTCTTTTTAATAAATTATCGACTGTCAGAATTTTATTTTGTTGTGCTAACCAAATAAATATTTGCATTCTCAATGGTACGAGATTCAAGGAATTCATTTTAATTTGCACTTTGATAATGGGTTTTTTTACGTGCAAAGCTCTTGCAAGATTTGTTTCTTGAACACACTGATAAAATTCCGCCAATGTACCATTTCTTTGCTGGGACATAGAATATAGGGAGGGTAGTGCAAATTTGAGTTTTCCGTCACTCCAATTTGAGTCCCAGAAATTGACCATTTGTCCATCACCAATAGCAAATTTTGTGTTGGCAAAAAAGAAATTCAATAGTTTGCAGACATCATTCCAGAAGAAGGAATCTTGGGTTGAATTCATCTTTTCATCCGGATTTGCAAACTGTATCGGACTTACTAGCTTTTGCCAATTAGATCTGTTTTTTTGAAAATATTTCCATAAGCGTTTTATTAAATAATTCTAGATTAATTATACCCAAACCTCCTACTTCCTTCGGTCTACAAGCTTTTTTCCAAGAAAGTATATTATAACCCGATTTTTTATTTTCGTTTCACAGAAAATTTCTTCTTATTTTATTAATTCTTTTTATCACCTATTTTGGAAAAGAGAAAACTGAGAGATAATAAACAGGAATAATAGTCAGCACTGAGTTGATAAGTACCAATCTCTCTCCTATCGAGAGAACTTTTTTACCACCCCTGAAGCCTCTTAGAAATTTTTTCTATTATCAGACGAAACTCATGTTTAGTTGGTCTTTTATAGTATCGTTACGGAGCATCTCAAATTCTCTGCTAGTCTACTCAATTCATTATCATCAACCTGAATTACAGCCACTTCCGACTTATCGAAATTAATTTTTAAATCTGAGACTTTACCAAATATTTCCAAGATTGATTTAAACCTCCTGATCTAAACAACCTCCGGTGGGATAAAGAAGATGGAATCGTCGGCATAAAATTTCCCGATATAAATAGCCCTTGTAACTTTGAAACTTTCTAAACTCCCAAACAATCTCATTTTGACTTATTTCACTCACTAATCAAGTTTGAAGTTTCAAAACAAGCCTCAAATAGGAAAATAAGATTTAAAATACCATACATGTATAACATGTTAAAAATAATAATCATACTGCATAAATATGAGGCAGAATTTTTTAAATTTCATTTTTGTTATTAGAGGCTTGTGAAACTCAAAACCAGATTAGTCAGAACAGTAAATTGAAATTTAAGATTTTACGAATCGTAAGACTTAGATTTGAAAATTTGCTTTAATCTTAATGAATAATTTGCAAAATAAAGGCAAATGATATTGACAAAATAGAAAATTAGCATCTAAAATAATAAATTTACTTCTAGTGTAAGCTCTAATTTGAAATGTCATTCATGTACTTAACACATAAATAAACAGGCTTGAAGGAAAAGTGGCAATTAATAACTGGAGGGTCCAGTGGAATAGGGAAGGCAACTGCAAAACTCTTCGTCCAACATGGGGCCCTCATTGTCATAGCAGACGTTCAGGACGAATCAGGTTTCGCCGTCTGTGAAGAGCTCGGTGGCTCATCGGTTGCATCATATTTTCATTGTGATGTGAGTAAAGAATCGGACGTTAAGAATGCGGTTGACATGGCAGTTTCTCTTTATGGGAAACTTGATATTATGTTCAACAATGCGGGAATTATTGGATCACCAAATATTCGCATTCTTGACTCCGATACGTCCAATTTCGAAAAGGTATATTTTTTAAAATGTATATTATACATTTTATATATCAATACACATGTTTGTATTTCTGTTATATCTTTCTTAATTCTGCTGCTGACAAATAAGCCGCTAATACATATATGATCCTTTTTTTTGGGACAAAAGATAATCATATGTTAATTGTTCCATAAAAATTAGTTATCAAACTATTATTGAAATATCTAAATAAAATATATTTACAGGTTTTATCTGTGAATGCGACTGGATGCTACCTAGGAACGAAACATGCAGCACGTGTAATGATACCAACCAGACATGGCAGCATAATTTCAACCGCCAGTGCGGCATCAGTGGACCCCAGTGCGACACCAATAGCTTACACCTGCTCTAAACACGCTATTTTAGGAATAATGCACAGTGCAGCTGTTGAGCTAGGCCGATACGGAATTCGTGTTAATTCTGTTTCACCTTTTGCAGTAGCAACACCATTGGCTGCACTGGCATTTGGGATGGAAGAAAACAAGGTGGAAGAAAATATGGAAAAAATCGCCGTGTTGAAAGGGGTTAGATTGACTGTTGATGATGTGGCGAAAGCAGTTTTGTATCTGGCTAGTGATGAGTCGAGATATGTTAGCGGACTTAATATGTTGGTTGATGGGGCTTTTACAGTTGGGAATCCGAATATCGGGTTTTTTAGTTATACGGATGAGGAGTTGAAGGAAATGAATAAATGAGAAATATGAAATTGTGTTGGAATAAACAAGTATTTAGTTTGAGATTGTTGTTATTAAATAATAATTGAACGAATTGTATTGTGGCATAGATTGAATAATCATTTATATCTATTGTTACTATCATGTTCATTAGTTTACTGTTCGATGTTTGGAATGAAGTTGATGAGTATAAGATTTTAATGTTCAGTATTTGTATTGTAATAAGATTTCAATGAAGTTAAACTAGACGCAAAGGCCCAATAATATCATAGTATGTTGGTCCCTAATTAGTGGGCCTCTTAAGTTGTCACTGTGGAAAGTTGGAAATACTTTTTCTTAATGATTTGCAATAATACTAAATAATAATTTTTAATATTCAATCATCTTATGTTTCTAACCAGTAATCATGATTTAAAAACGAAACGACCCAACGCTCGCAGTTTTTCTCAGAAAAAAAAAATCATGATTTGAATTTGTCATACAAAGCATGGGACATGCTGATAATATCACCTGACATGTGTGGAGTGCAACTGTGCAACACGCCTGGCACGGAAACATCATGTGTGCGTGAGATTAAAATAATTAACATGCTTATTGTAATGAAACTATTTATTTTCACAAATTATTGCTGAGGAAATTATTTATTTGAATTTCAATGATTAGTGTCATTATTACTTGAAGTAACATTTAAAAAATATCTCCACGCAATTGGCCACGTAATATAAAATGTACTTACAATACATTTGCATTATTAGTTCGATATGTAAGCAATTAAGCATCATTATGTACCTGTTATATATTTTGTATAGGGAAATCCGAAATCACGACGGGGTCGAGCACAACTTTGTCATTACCATATATTGTTTCTTTTGCGTAATTTTTTATTTTCTATATACTATTTTCATTTTTTACATATATACTATTTTTATTTTTCATGTATATATTATTTATTTTAAATTTATATATTTTTTATCGTCTCTATATACCGTCGTACTGCATGACAGAAAATTTCGTCGTACAACATCAGATTCCTTTTCGTATGTATATTAAGAAAATATGTATACCTTATGTCATCGGAAAGGGTGTCTAGAATATGATAGAAAAAATATATATATATATAAATATGACTCAAAGTACATTCATTGAATACTCGATCCAAATTTCCAATGCATGTATAATAAGAAATGGACTTGCTAACTAACACCTTAAGCAATGCATTTGCAAAATCACATGCATAACAGAGTAAGCTAGAGTTGGAATAAAGGACAAATACATAGTAATCAATCGAGAAAATAATTTATAATATTTTCCTTCATTGTTTCTAGTTTTACTTTCTATGCAAAATTTGCAATACCCCTCGTCAAAACTTTGTATACTTGTAAAAAAAAATTGCAATGTTGCTGAAGTTGAAAAAGAATCCTATCGTTTGTTACATCCAACTCTGTTAATTTTCTAATTTATTTATTTACATTTTTTTTAAGTTCAACTAATCTCTTCTTTTCCTAAAAAAGTTAATCAACATTTCTCTATCATCAAACCACGATTCATCTCTATAGCTATAGAGTTTTAATGAGAAAGAACTTATAGTTTAAATGAGCTAGTGAAGAGAGATGAGAGAGATGTTTAACAATAATATAGAGATCTTCTTACATTTTTCAATAATACAGGAGTTTCTTATAATTCCAACATAATGCAGGGCTTTTCTTGCAAAATTATCCTTACTTTGATTATTATAAGAAAAATTATAGTTCCCCTCTATTCTCACCCCCCCCCCCCCCCCCCAAAAAAAAAAACACTTTGATGACATGACGCAGGAGATAAGACTCTAATACAATATGTAATAAACCAAAACAAATTTATTATGATGATGAATCTAATACAATATGTGATAAATTTAAATTCTATTTTCCTATATAGAGATCACAAATTTATTAAGAGTGGGTATGAGATGATTAACTTCATACAACATGTGGTAAACTCACATTTTCCTATATAGGAATTACAAATTTATTATGAGTTAGCATGAGATGATGATCTAATATAAATATATGGTAAACTTAAAATCTCATTTTTTTATATAGGGATCATAAATTTATTCTTATATTTATTAGAGGTCCAAAAATGTAAATTGTCACGTCATCAAGATGTTGGGTGCGAAAATAGGGAGAAAGCTATCATCACGCTAGACTTTTCTTCTCCTAAATTAGACATAGAAAAATGGAGTAGCAGTGAGATGTTGGATCTTACTTTCCCTTTATATATTCCACATTGCAAATCAATCTTCTCACCAAAAAAATCCAGTCTAAAAAGCTTATCAATCTTCCTAAGAAAATAAGTAAATAAAGAAACAAATAATTTGTGGTTTAATGGCTGCTTCTTCAGTTCTCCCTTCTGTTGCAAGAAGGTTTGGTTTGTTCTGATTCATCAAATTTAGTTTATTTCAGCACTCCTTTGTGTTGATCTTTTTTTTCCCCTTTCAAGAAAAAAAAACATGAGTGAGAAGAAAAATACAAAGAAGCCCTCCCATGATTTCTAACCAACAATACAGAGAAGATTTCTTTGAGGAAATTCAAACTTAACAACCCTTAACTTTTTACAATTTTGTCAAACCTTACTAGCTTAAACAATAAGATATCTTAGAACTTTGGTAGAGATTCTAAGTTCGAATCTCGGCAAACGCAATCTTGTTCAACAAATATTTAGTAAAGTCTATCAACTCATAAATTTGAATTCGGTCTCAATTAATTTTTTTTTTACACTATTCACGTCCAACATGGTTTTCAAATTACCAAATATATTGAAACTGGCCAAATTTGCAATTAATTGAAACATTATGTTGTTTGTTACATCCTAAATTCTAAATTATACAAGTTCCCACATTTTTCCACATCAATCTAGACTTGAAGGAAAAGTAGCATTAATCACTGGCGGAGCAAGTGGGATAGGAAAGGCAACGGCAAAACTCTTCGCGCAACATGGGGCCCGCCTAGTCATAGCTGATATACAGGATGATGCAGGCTCTGCACTCTGTGATGAGCTCAACATGACGTCAGAGGTCAAGTACATACATTGTGACGTTTCAAATGAATCAGATGTTCAGAAGGCGGTTGATACTGCGGTTGGTTGTTATAGCAAGCTTGATATTATGTTTAATAACGCCGGTATGGCTGGATCTCCAGCTATTCAGATCCTCGACACTGACAAATCCAATTTTGAGAAGGTGTTTGAAAATAAAATTTGTTATGAAATTCTTAATGGTAAAAGATAAATTTATCTGATTTATTTAGTTTTTCGAATACTCAGAACACCCTAATGTTCAAATTGGGATTTCAAATTCTTTCTTAGATTGCAGCATGTTGTGTGTTCTAACATCTTAATCATGAACTGGAATTTGAAATCAAGTATTTTATAGAGAATTTGAAAATTAGGTTATCATGACTTTTTGTACAAAATTAGGTTATTATGACAATTTGAAAAACTGGATTATATATAGGAACTTGCAATAAATTTATCTATATTTTTTGCTTTAGGTATATAACTTTTACATTTTTGAGAATCAACAAATAATTTATATATATATAAAACAGGTGTTATCAGTGAATGTGACTAGTTGTTACTTAGGAACAAAACACGCAGCACGTGTCATGATCCCAGCTTGCCGTGGAAGCATAATCTCTACGGCAAGTATTGCCTCCGTGGATCCAGGTATGACACCTATCGCATATACAACTTCAAAGCACGCGGTGCTTGGAGTGATGAGAAGTGCAGCTGTTGAGTTAGGAAAATACGGTATAAGAGCAAATTGTGTCTCACCATACGGAATGGGGACTCCATTAGCGGCGGCGGGTTTTGGAATGGGGGAGAAGGAGGTGGAAGAGGCGATGGAGGTGAAGGCAATCTTAAAGGGGGTGAGACTAACGACTGATGACGTAGCTAATGCGGCGTTGTTTTTGGGGAGTGATGAGTCAAAATATGTTAGCGGCCTTAATTTGCTCATTGATGGAGCTTTCTCCGTCACTAACCCTTCGCATGGGGTTTTGTAATTAAGATTTATTTTGTGATTGTGTTTCTTGTGTTGTTTTATCATATTGAATAAAGCAGAAAAATGTTCAAACTTTGATGGTGAATGACATTTTTTCTTAGAGGATTTATTATCATATATTAAAACATTATTGAAAAAATAAAAATATGTTGTGTTAACTCAATGACGTGTTTTGGTTGTTTGACAAATTCCGAAATAATGAAATGAGGAATATCACTATTTCGTTTTATTTTAAAAATGTTCAACACAGTGAAATAGTGGAATAAGGAACAGAGAGATGAGATAAGTATGGAGAGAATAAATGATTATTTTACTTCGATTTTTCCATAGTTGGTCAATTCACGAATAATTCACGTATTATACACGTATATTCCGAATAATTCAAAAAACGCGAAGTTCGTGTCTCCATTTCAATAATTCGCATTCATTCGCGAACTTTTGACAAGACAAAAATTTGGCCCGTATTTTACGAATTTTCACCAAATATAATATTTTCACACATAAAAAAAGTTGGAAAGGAAATCAACAAATATCTTACCATATAATCACCAGAATTCTGAAAAATGGAAAGAAATTGTAAGAAAAAGCAATAAAGCAGTCAAGTAAAATAATTTAAACATTTATTTGATCATTTGTTCCCTATTTCAACTCTCTGTCATTTTGAGTTCAAATATTTTAGAGAAACTTCTCTATAATTCTATATATTTTAAATTACATCATTCAATTTGATTCTTTCTCTCTCTTGTTGTTTTCTGATTCTTTCGAACTTCTCCAAAGTCCAAGGCTCCAAGCTGCTAAGGTATATCATATTTCCCTTCTTTACTATGTTAGTAATGTTATTTGCATATTTTACACAACATGAATATTTTTTACATATGATAATTTTTCATGTTGTATTAACAGTGAGGCGAAATTCCTAGTCTCTGACATCGCTTGGTTGGGACTTTATTACTTTGCTTAGTTTGTTACAAGTGAAATCCGGTAATTTTTCAATTTAGATGGGAATTTTATTGAACTTTTATTGCTTGCAAATATTTTTAAATTTTAGGTAGTTAAATCAATTATTTTTTTTGTATTTTTTGTATGTAATTAAAATGAGTGACTTAAAAGTTTATTTTGCAGTATTCATGTAACTTACAACTTCCATGTTTTTGTAATTTTCTCAAAATACTCAGGTACGAGATGGTGAAATCTAAGGATAGTTTTTGGGAGTTTGCCACTGATCTGAAAGGTCGATTCAAGTGTAATTTATGTTCCAAGGAATTTTCTGGAGGAGCTACACGAGTAAAGTTCTTCATATGGTTCACGGAGCTGCTGCATTTCTTAATCCGGGTCTGATGTTTGATGGGAGGGTAAAATATGAGCAAGAAGATATTAGAGCCGGTATGAATTATATTGTTGAAAATATGATTACGGTAGAAGAAAGAACCGGTTTGTTTCCTAGTTATTGCTCTATAGAAATAAAAGTCCGCAACTGTTTAATTCCTTGGCAATGATGGTAGATGCTCATCCTCATAACTTTTCAATTTTCATAAATTTTTTTACTTGCTCTTTTAACTATTACTAACAAATTTTTAATTTTAGGAATTTGGTGGGAACTTCATGGCGGAGATCTACCTATTCTACAGAGGATTGCTATAAGAATTCTTAGTCAGCCGTATAGTTCATCAGCATGTGAAATGAACTGGAGTGCATTTGAAGCTATACAAACCAAGAAAAGAAATAAACTCTCATCTGAAATGTTGGAGACTCTGGTATATACAAGAATGAATTCATTAATGATGGAGAAGGCATCACAGTTAGTTCTGAAAGATTCAAACGCTATAAATTTAGAAAAACTTGATAAACTTCCCGAAAACTTGAATGATACTGAAGAAAATATTGTGGCAAGTGATGAAGATATACATTGGTTGGAATGTTTTGCTTGGAACTTAGTTCCTGTTTTCGGTTTTTTTTGTCAAAGTTAGAGTTTTGCTACTTATTTTTGCTTTATAAGTGTTCTTATGAATGGATAACTACTTTTATTTATTAATTAATGCTAGATTTGTTTTGTTCATTTCTAGAGATTATTGTGTTTAATTAGGTTGTTATGTTTAAACAAGACATTATAAGCTTAATATATGCTATATAATTTGCCGAATTTTTCTTGCCGAATTTTAAATGGACAACATATTATACACGAACGTATACGAATATGAATATTTGCCGATCTCATTTTTTAGGTCTGTATTCGCCGAACTGAAAACGTACGAATATGAATGTCATGATTGTAGATTGAATTCAGCTTCAGCCCTATTTATGGATTAAATTCAAGACCAACAAAGCGCAGAAAAAATTAAAAACATGGAAGTGATATTATGATTTTGTAATGATCAATGGAAAGCTGGCCACTCAAATATTTGCTTAATCATGTGACAAGCCATAGATTATATCAGAGACCCATTTATATACGAACATATTACGTATCATATTATTCGCGTATCACGAATAACTAACTATATTCTTTTCCATGAAATAGAGATATTCAAATATTCCAGCACTTTAATCCACCTTCTGTCATACTTTCAGGGAAATTCTTTAATTTACACAACTTCCTGGAACAGCACCGTAGTAGTTATTCCGAATTCCGATGGGAAGAAATAACATAAATATAATAGAAATAACTCGTCTATTCTACTCTATTGTAACAGAACAAAGGCATGTTCTTTTCAAAAACAAAAAAAGAACGAAGGCAAGTACTAGTAACTTTCAAAGTCCGGCCCGGATTATATTATTTTGAGAACTTCTCCAAAATAGAGTCATTATCTGGGCAATAACAAAAATAACAGGGTCTTAATTAGAAACTTGCCACAGTTTAATCTTTACATTGTTGAACACAAAAAAATATCTCTCCTTATCAATTCAATCTTATAAAAGTTCCATATGATTTCTCCTAATACTTATTATATCTCAATGTCTCATTATGTTAGAAAAAACGAGAGTGTTTCGCACAAAAATCCTCACTCGGGTCTTTTGTCGAACACCTTATGTGCGGTAGTTGGGGTTAACTCAAACGATAAAATAAATACCACAAATACGACCCGATTCACTCAATATGCAAGGGATAAACACACAAACACAAAAGACACACAATTGTAAGGAAAACTTCTTTGTATTAATTAACTTCCGTACCAACCATACCGTCAGTGACGGAGCTTGATTGTATTACTTGGGGAGACCGAAAAAATTTCTTTTTACTGATTAACACTTCAAAGAAATTTTGGGAGGGCCAAACACATAGAAATATATGTACTTCAAAATTTTCTTCAATAAAACACTACTAATATATACTAGTCTGTCAAAATCTTAGATGGATCATGACTCCTCCCAGTACTTATTAAACTTTATCGCTGCATACCGCTTACAAATATAATACAAGAATAAAAACCTCTTTCAGAGTTACAACTCACACTTTAAACCCTAGACTAAACTCATCACCGACTCGGTGAATTACATACTCGGAGAATCACAAAAAAGAACAAAGAAAAGAGCTACCCAATTAGAGAGACTTCTGCCCTACCGATTCGTATCAACCGACGATTGAGAGAGTTTACAAGATTACAACCAAAGAGCCACACTCTCTCTTTCTCTCTTTCTCTCTCTCCTTTTTTTTTTTTGCTTTTTCCCTTTTTTGTTTCTTCTCCGCCGTTCAAAATGAACCTACGAACCAGAGACACACAAGCTCTCTGGAGAGACAAAGTGCAAATATGCACTTTTTCATATTAGCCCCCAAACTTTTCCTATATTACAAAACAACATATTAAAGGCCCAAAAAAAGCAAGTATTCAAAAAAAAGGCCCAAAAAAGTCCAAAAGATTATTTATTGCATGAGGAGAAATTAAATGTGATTCAGAGCCCGATTAAATTTATATCGAAATTGTTGGCAAATAGGTTGCAGCCTAAGATGAACGATCTAGTACGCATCAACCAATCAACGTATATATAAAAAATTGACGCCACAAAAAAATGTTTAATAAACTGACAAAAAAGGAGTTGTAACGTTAAAAAAAGTGATAAAAGATTTAAGTTGTTTCTTTTGTATTAGTCAACACGATTTTCAGTTTCAAATCGTAGGAAATATTATGATGATGTATTGTTAATTTTAGTGGGTTAGTCCACCGCTATGAAGGTGGTAGTAGGAAAATGATTTGTATGTCTATACTGAGCAAATATAACGATCTAAAGAATTTATTATATCATACAACTAGAATTAATAGAGAAATATATGATTTAGAAATTAAATGAAATTGGCCTCTAGAAGGGGGAATAATTGATCTTATTGATATAAATGATGATAATAGTGTTTCAATGATGATAATGTTCCTGAGAAATAGAACAAATCAATTGTTTGTAAACTTCATACTGTACAATAACCCGAACATCATACAATATCAGCGGAGTCAAAAATTTTAAGTTTCGCCAAATTATGGCCAAAGATATGTAGCACGTAATTATGGTGGATATTACAATACTTTCGGTATTAGTGCCCAAGTGTAGCAGGCCCTTCATAACCGTTTGTTGGATTGTCTCAAATGCCTAATTACAAATGTGAGGGAGAAGAAGAAGAAGAAGAAGAAGAAGAAGTTGATAATAAAGAACATCTATATGTTCCGGTAGAAGATATTAAAAACTTACCTGATATATTTAAAGATGATGAATGTGTTAGTAATATGGTGTGTGAAAAATATGGAGATGAAGAGAATAATAACTTCGACCAGCTCGCATAAGAAGAATCGTGGGTGGGCACGATATATCCTAGCAAAGAGCAATTGAAGGATGCAGTGAAAGATTGGTCTCATAAGGACTTCGTGGAGTTTAACGTGAAGAGAAGCGCTAAGACACAGTGGGAAGCGGAGTGCAAATATCCGGAATATCAATGGAGAGTGCATGCGATTAATCCAAAAAGAAAATAATTATGGAAAATTACACAACATAGTCGTCATCACACATGTAACATTACAACACATTCTCATGGTAATAAAATACTCTCGGCCAAATATATATGTTCATTGATAATCCCTTCATTAAGAAATGACATAACTTTGTCTCCACGGGATATCATTGATCTTATTATTACTTATTATTATTAAAAAATTTATTTTATTTTTTCACAGGTATGGTCCTTTTTTCATTTAGTACAAGAACGATCGGACAGAGTGTTCGAGGACTTACATACTGGGCCATTGCAGCTCATGTATCATTATACTAGGAGCAAATTCACACACAAAAACAATAACATGTGTACGGCAACAACTTCTTTTGCTGGCGACTTGGATGAGTTGCGCACACTCAAGTAACTTTTTAATTTTGATATTTAGTTATACTTTCATACTTCGATAACTTTTAATTTACAATATGAAAATTTTATACACATTTGTAGGTCACTTGGGATCCGTATTCGCAAGAAGAATTGATGGAATTGTTAGAGACATACTTCCAAGGATCTGAAGTATGGAGGGCGGTCATACCGCTCTTTTGCTTCAGTATTATTGAGATGTATCTTCCATATCGAGTTATGTTGCAGTTTGGAATTAATCAGCATATATCTGTTGCACCTCACAGAATTTTATCAAGAAAACTCAGAAAGCATGAGATTGTTGGGTACTTAACTATGTGGGATGAGAAAAACAAATGTATTGTTAATGGGTTTGACGAGGTCACGGGTGTAGATTATAACAGAGATGCGTACTTGGCTTGGTATTGGAAAATAACGTGTCTTTCGATTATAAAAAAACCAACAACCCCGCTTGTTATTTACCAGCCTAGGATGGCTAATGAACGGACTCTGGTATAAATATAACTCTAAAATTACTTATCTTTTTTTAATACAATTCCTTTTTCTAATTTTATATGTTAAATTTACAATTACAGAAAAACATTGTGCGAAGAAGTTTTATAGGAATGAGTGTGTCGTGGATAAAATGTCATACTTAGATCCTAATCGTGCTGAACTTGCTCAAGTAATTGAACAAGCACGCTTGGAATGTGCCTCACTGCCCCTCAATCCTGATTTTGATGACCCCCTCATCCCAATCGACGAAATACTTTTAATATGCGACCTTCTCTCAAAATTCTCGCAATTGCCCCCCCCCCCCCCCCCCCCCCCTAACACACACACACACACACACCCCACCCCCTCGTAGATTCCTCAGACAATGCATGTAACACCACCTCCGCCATCATCATTTGATTATGCCCAAACTCAAAACAATGTTAGGATCGATGGAGCTTCATATGGTCCAACTATGCCATTCAAATATGGATCTGGTTACATACCCATTTATCAGCATGGAGCTAGTTCCTCACATCAAGGTACACGATACAATAAAGCAAGTTCATCACAAATATATAACATGCAAATGCATTCAAATAACACATTTAAAGTAGTGTCAAAATTACACTTCTTATATTAGTCCAACAACAACATAACTGACACAATTAAGTTCTTATTTTATTCGAGAACGCATCATACTTCACCCATAATACCAAGCTGACCATGACCTGAACAAAACAAACAAAGGGGAATGAATATTAAACTCTGTATAATGGACTACTAACTAACAATAAATAAAATGCAACGGAGTGTAATTTTGATAATACAACAGAATGTGAATTCTACCTATAAAATACTTCTCAGTGGCACTTTAATCTTTCTATTATTAGCAATATTTCTTCTCGCTAGTTGCCATATATGCATTTCACAGCCTCATGATTTATCGGTTTCTGAATGAAATTGCACGCGCCGAGACATATCGCTTTCTTTATTGTTGCTATTGTTGGATCGATTGACATCACTGTGAAAATTTACAGTAATATGTATGATAAGTAAAAAGAAAATGCATAATACCGCATTGTAACTTGTAAGAGTGAAATTTTGTTTTGTTTACTTATAATTGGAAGGTCCGTTTCAAGGCTGACATGTTCAAGTAATTTGAAACCGTCATTCACTTTTCGCAAATGCAAGTCACTTATTACTATATATATATATATATATATATATATATATATATATATATATATATATAATTATTAATTAATATAATTTGTTTGTCTTAATTTAATGTTACTGACTTTTAAACTGGTATTTTCCAACCAGAACATTACATTTTCCAATCACATATACTTCTATTTTTCTAGTAATGAAATTCTTCCAAACATTATTTGAGGCTTGGAGAATGGGCGATTAGATTAGTTAATTCTATTTTTGCAATTTTAAATGTTAATTTTAAATATTGTTTTGCTCTTTGTATAAATTATACTACTTATATAAAAGCTGGACGTGTTTTGTGCTGCATGTCTTGTCACGTCCAGAATTCAAGCTGTCTAAATGAAATGAGTTTCATCTCAGTTCACACTTGCTTTTATTCCTCCCTTTTGAAAAGTACCAAATAACATATCATTTGATTCGGCCCATCTGGCCATCAGATAAGTAGGATTTGTTAAATTTCCAGAATTCAAGCTGTCCAAATGAAATGAGTTCCATCGCCTGTTCACACTTGCTTTTATTCCTTCCTTTTGAAAAGTACCAAATAACACATCATTTGATTCGGCCCATCTGGCCCATCAGGTAAGTAGGATTTGTTAAATTTTAAGAAAAATGTGCAAACACAACGGCACGGTAGCACGAGGGCAATGCAGATATACTATTTTTCCATTTTATATATTGTTTTTTCATTTTTATATATTGTTTTATCATTTTATATATTGTTGTTTATTCTTTGTATATTTTTTATTTTTTTACTTTTATAAATTGTTTTCTCATTTTATATACTGTTTTCCATTTTATATATTATTTTTATTTTTTATGTATATTTTGTTATTAATAAATAAATTATATATACTTTTATTGGATTCGTCGTGAGCAGCCATGCTACAGTGCCATCGTGCTCTATGAGGTTCCAAATTTTAATACCCTCGCAACAATATAAAGAACTAATATTTTATTTCATTTATTGTGATGGGACTAAAATCTCTTCCCCAAACCGGAGAAACAAAGTGCACCCATCTAAGAAAAAAGTAATTCTTGCATGTGCCGAAATTTACCCATAAAAAAAAATGCAAATATCATTCTTATGTACAATCTGACTCATATGGCTTCAAGGAAAAAAAATATCCAACTTCAAGAAATTTACCCATAAAAAAAAATCCAAATATCACTCATATGGCTTCAAGGGAAAAACAAATACCCAACTTCCAAGTGCTAATTACAAATACAAAAATTGACTAATCTCTTCAACCCCAAAAAATTAAAGTATTACTTGCATCACTAAAAAATATGGGAAAAATATGGTGAAACATGCAATATAAAGTGTTTCACTATAAATCAAAAAATTGTGTACACACCCCTTCCTACCAAAAATGTAGGCATTTCAAGTGTACTACTAAAACATAAAAAATATTCACATATGTTAATAAATCAGGCTGGTAACTTTACATAGTTGTAATTATTATATATTTTAAAAAAAAATTATGCAACATTCAACAAAATATCTCTTTTTGAAGCAAACACAGTAAAAATGATCAATTATGTTCAGACCCAAGCG
Organism: Juncus effusus; assembly: GCA_027726005.1. Taxonomy (NCBI): domain Eukaryota; kingdom Viridiplantae; phylum Streptophyta; class Magnoliopsida; order Poales; family Juncaceae; genus Juncus; species Juncus effusus. The sequence continues at coordinate 682,156 of CM050899.1, forward strand.
ATGATAAATCCTAATAAGATATAATTTCCTGTGCCAGTAAATCCTAATAAGATATAATTTCCTGTGCCAGTATATATCGTTGAACATTATTATTAGAATCATTGGCACATCATAATTATATAATTTCATATCACATTATATTATATTATATTATATTATATAACAAGAAAAATAACAAATTTCCAAAATTCCTCTGTTTTTCTAATAAGAAGTTCGACAAAAAAGGGTCAGTCAGCCACCCAACAAAATATACTCCCAATTATATCCACACCCCCAAAAGCTAACTACACAAACTACACAAAACCCTAATTCATGCCCCTATATAATAACAACATACCATAAAACGATACATAACCAACTTAATAAATTACGGGTTCGTAATATCATGTATGCTCTTCCTCTTTGTTTCTCTCATATTATTCGCGTTCTGACTCTGTCTAATGAAATATTTCTGCGCGTGACTCGCGACTTGAGTTGGCGTTCGAGTTTTCACCGCCCATCTTGAAATGTTTCTCCAATCTCCTTTTCCATACTTAGCCAACCCCTCCAAGAATAACCTAAAATGCAACAAAATCACAAATTACAACTTCATCTATATTCTACATTTTTATATATATTTATCTCACTAAAAAGAAAATATAAATTAATTTTTATTGATAATAGACCACAAAAAATGTTCAGGAAACTACTCTGTGAAAAGTAAAAGTCAATTGACATATAGCATGTTGACAAGTAAAAGACACATGTCATGAAAAAATAAGAAGAGACAAACAGAATAAAGTTTTCAAACTAGAATATAAAAATGTGACGCCTCTAAATATTATTCCCCATTCAACTCTGGTCTATACATTAAATCCTCAAACCAAAGCATACATACCTATGTTCTTCTTCGGTCCACGGTACACCGCGTCTTCTCTCCTCACTTCTGCCCCTAGACCCACCACACGGTGGACCGCGCCTCTCCATCTCTTCTTCTCCATCAGTATTCATCATCATCTCTTCTTCCTCCTTGTAGCTCGGAATTTGAACGGCGCCTCTCTCGATCAGATCGACGTCCTGCAGCAGAACTTGGTAGTGGTCCAACACCTCTCTAGGGCTCCGGCCGGGGATGTGGGTGGCGATCAACGCCCACCGTTCAGGCGTGCCTTCAGGGTAGACCACTAGCGCGTTTTCGAAGAGCTTGTCCTCTGTTTTCGTCCATGGCGAGGAGAAGAAGTTCATCTTCGATTTGGGTTGTGGGTTTTGATCTTGGATGTTGAAGTTTTGGATATTGGATTGGATTTGAGAGAGGAAGATGGAATGGAAGTAAGCTGGAGGTGACGTGTGATATTGGCGACTTTGGACGGTTTGGTGTGTATTTATACAGAGAGACGAAAGGGACTTTGAGAGAGAAGAAAAGAAAGATGGACTTTTGTACTTGGAGAGCCCTCAGAATATGTGTTATTCAGAAAAAACTATTATTAGTATTATTATTTTCTCTCTCTAATGACTTATAAATTTTTAAATATCTATTAAAAAATAAGAAAAATGTGCAAACACGATGACACTATAGCATGACGCACTGTAGATATACTATTTTATTTCATTTTATATATTATTTTCTCATTTTATATACTGTTTTGTCATTTAATATACCGTTATTTATTCCTTGTGTATTTCTTATTTTTTTTACTTTTATATATTGTTTTTTCATTTTGTACACAGTTTTCTCATTTTTATATACTGTTTTCACTTTTTATGTATATATTGTTATTAGAAAATAAATTATATATACTGTTATGTATATATTGTTATTAGAAAATAAATTATATATACTGTTATTGGATGCCGTCGTGCTACAGTGCGTCGTGCTATAGCAGGTCCCAATAAGACTCTCAATTTCTTAAATAATAAAAATACTAATACTACATTATATTATATATAAATATAATGAGTGATAAAATATTATTTGTTGATATTACATTGTGATAATTGAAAGAGGTTCATAATTCATATAATTTCATAAATTCACCTTGAAATATTTTTTTATTTTTTATTTTTTATTTTATGATAATTATCGAAATATACTTAAAATTGAAAACATGATCTAGAATAAAAGAAGTTTCAAGAAAAATAAAAGGAGATAGAGCCTAGAGACTAAAAAAATATAGCTTTTCAGGGGTGTAAAGAAAAGAGGGGTGAGAATGAAAACAAGAGGGGAGGCTACACGTTTAAGTGATGTGGGATGGATATAGTCTACAGACTCTACACGAAGACATGCACTCGTGTTACTTTTAAACGTGTCATTCAAGTATTAATTGCATATTTAGTACTGTTTTTATATTCTGACCAAAGTTTCAAGAACTATTTGATTATGTGTATTGCTTCACGCTATAGATTAATACCTCCGGTAAAATGGGTTTGTGTATTCTTATTTTAACATTTGTATTAGAGAGAAATATTTAATGATTATATTCAGTGACGGAGCTTAATAGAGAGTGAAGGGGTCATGGCCCCCAAGATTTTTACGGAGTAGTATATATCAGTAGTGCTTTAGTGGAAAAAAAATTGAAATACATGTATTTTTATACATTTGGTCCCTCCAAAATTTTTGTACAGTATTAATCAGTAGGGAGGATTTTTTTTGGCCCCCCAGTAAATCCAGTCAAGTTCCGTGCTTAATTATATTAAAATTAATTGTATTTTGATGGGGGTTAAAGTGTTGTTCCATGTATTTTATACTTTTAAACATATTATATGTATTTGGCTAATTATTATTATTCTCATTCATTGAATTTTGAAAAATGATACATACGTCAAATTTCAATAAATTCGCTCTTTTTAGACTATTTGCCCTTAGGCCCCCACTCAACCCACTCACACACCCTATTCATCCTGTTTTTATCCCCTATACCTCAGCCTAGTGCTGGGTTTCGAACGGATGCCCTATGGGCTTTGGATGAATTGTACCATCTATTAGGCTACTTCTAACGGTGGTAAATTCGCTTTTAAAGATGAAAAATAATTCATCTTGCTAAAAAAAAGATCAAAAACTAATTAATTATATATGAGATAAATCTAATACAAAATAGAATACATATTTTATTGCAATAACATATTTAAAAATATATTAAATGAATAAACTAATAAATTAACATGATTTCAATTTAATTGTAATATGATGATTTGTGTACATTTTATGTTATTTTGATAGAGTTTGTATAATTAGTTATATAAATTCAATAAAGTTTATAATAAATACCTTGTAAAAATATTAAAAGAATATTCAAATAATTCAATTATAAACATAATCTAAATGAAAATACTTTTCCTTTTCATTGAATAAAGTAGTATATCACTTCCATTGTTTGATAATCAACAAAATTTAAACTCATAAAATAGCATATGATATATATTATGGGACCGGCTAATTACCTCCCATAACTTGTAGCGCCACAGCTCCCGTCGAATGAGAAATCGCCACGTGTCCAAAAATTAGGAGTCATTTGAAATCTTTCGGAGCTCCCGATTTTATGTACTCCCGAACTCCTATATCTTGCTGACAATATTAGAACCTTCAAAATAATTCCCACGAAATTTAACTCTAATTGTTTTGTTTAGTAGCTCATTATGACTCCTAGTGAATTTCTCATGTAAGATATGTTGTTGGTAATATAAAAGTATAATTTTTAGAATATAAACTATATTGTTGTGATATAAAGGTACATTATTTCTTTTGGAGGAGAGATCTTTTATTAGTCTCATCCTTTAAATCAGTATGATGAGAATTCTACATTCAACTATTTTAACATTCATTTTCTCATGTTTAGAATGTAAGGTATATTGCGGTGAATATAATAAAGTTATAATGTCTAGAATATAAGATATATTATTGAGAATATAAAAGTATAATGGTTATAATCTAATATATATTGTTGTAAATACAAAAGTATAAATAGAAACCAAAATAAAACTATGAAACTTTTGGTTAAAAGATATAGGAGTCAGAGAGCCAACAATATGAGCCAATTGAAACTTTGGCCTGAAATATATTGGAGTCATTATGAGCTAATAAAAAATATTCAAGTGTATGTAATGACTCCTAATTTAGTCTCTCATCTTATTGAGAGGTAATAGAAACTAAATAAGATTGGAGGTCCAAATCTTTTTCCATATATTATTTAATGCACTTAATCAACTATATTATAAACTCATTCCATAAACAAATAATCAAATATCATTTGGGTACATTCGAAGTGACCTAAAAAAATACAAAAAAAAAAATGGATAACAACATTTATTTTTGGTCCCCACTTAGGACTAGATTTAATAATTAATAAATTAATAATGACATAATCAGAGGGTAGGAGAGAATAAAGGCAGTGGCCGGAGTTCATGTCGGCGATCTTTATTCCTAAAAATAATATCCACTCTCACAATCAAATTCACATCATTTTCACAATCCCTCTCAATGAATTATGGGCTCCACATGATAAATATATTTTGTGGGTCCATAAACAAGTGAGAAGGGTGAAAATTTCTGTGAAAATGGATGTTAGGGTAGCCTCGTCCTTTTCTTTATTAAATTCCTTCAAAATAATAATACTTAAAAAAGTGAAAATAAACATGTGGGAATCGACATGGTGCCACGTGTCCCGGTTCTTTTATGAAAGATTCGGTGTATTACATACCCTACTTAGGAATCATTCATCTCCTTCTGATGATTTAATAACATGATTCATGTATCGAATCATATTCATCAATTCATTGCACCCATAACATGAACACAAAATTAATTAAATTTTTGAAATAAAGAACAAAACGTTTCTTCAATTCTTTGTTTATATATTAGAGATAAATATGATGGATGTTCTTAATTTAATATGCTAGATATTATTGTTTTAAAGTAATCATTACATGAAAATGCATTAAGAAAAACTAGAGAGAAATAATAGTATGAAATCAGAATCCAAGATCACGCAGGCTCTGCAAATCTACTTTCTCAAAAGCACTTACAAAACACTGTTTGTCTCGCCTGTTGTTTTCCTCCCCCCCACCCCAAACACTTCCATGCACCGTGTCTTCATTCAATATTCACACTAAGTCTACAAACTGCAATTTTAGTTTTCACATTTAGTGACGAAAACTAGCTAGGATTTATGTATTAGATGTGGATCGGGTGTAGTGTAATGGTTGAAAGAGGATAAGGTGGATGCTTGAGAAGAGCGGCGCCTCCAGTTGGTGAGAAAATATGATGACACGTGCTCATTTGTTTTCCTTTGATTTTAGTTGTGGTCATTATTTTAAGTTTGTGTCCAAATACATACCCCGGGTTTATATATTATTCGTAACACCGACTTACTAAGAAACTATCGCGTCATCCAACAAAGAATGTGTGCTATCCGTCACAAGAAAGAATTACCCATGCGCAAACAATATAAAAAATATGCGAATAATATAAAAGACATATCAGTAATACATAAAGACATATAATAATATAAAAAGATATTTTATCTATACAAAAAAAATATATTAGCTATACAAAAATACAAAAAAAAATTAAAATACAAAAATAAACGTGAGAAATACTAAAATGCATATCATTAATACATAACAAAAAGACATATCAGCAATACAAAATATATATCATAAGACATATCAGAAATACAAAAGGTATATCAACATTACAGAAGGCATATCAGCAAAATATAAAAAGGCATACATCAATACAAAAATGCATATCATCAAGTACAAAAGGCATATCAACAATACCAAAAGATTTACAGAGAAAAATGGAGTTTGGGAATAAATGATTCCTGAATTTTAAGGAGACGATAATAATTTGGGTCGTGTGTTTGACGGATCGCGCTGTTAAATTGAACCCGCGTGTTTACAAGGCTTAATGTAGGCCGGTCCTATTTGAGTGCGCCGTCTTATTTAATTGGACTGCTTTAATTGTTAGCCTGTTGGTGATGCTTAAGTAGTGTATAAGTAGGTGGTGTGGATAATTTCTCTTCAAGTTCTAACTATGAATGGAAAATTTAAACAAGTACCCTAATTTTGAAGAATAGTTTGAAAAATATTATATATTTGGGACCTGAAATTCAGAAATGTATGACACGATTATAAAAAGTATATTAAAAAAAAGTAAAATGGACGAGTAAAAAAGTATAATGATATATAAAATGTATTTGTTTTCAATTAATTTTATACTAATATATAACGGACAACTGAAAAATGGTACAAAAACATATTTTAAATTTTCTCTTTTTTTAGTTCTAATGAGAAATGGAATTTTTTTTACTCTGTAAGAATTGATTATATTGTTTCATTTTTCTAGATCATAATAATTCTCATCAAGCTAAAAATAATAAATAAAACGATAATATAGTATGATATATTTTATGCAATTATTTCACAATATTACTTCTGAGATAGTTTGTAATATTATTTTATGACGAACTATTTTATTTTACAACTTATATTATGTAAAATATTTTTTTCTCTTCAATTTTTTTTAAAATACATGTTTTTTTTTATTGTATTTTGTTTTCTTAATGTTTTTATTATATTTTGATGTTTGGTGGGTTTTATTTTAAGTGAATAAAATCAACAATTGGTGTGGTCAGTAATTTATACGGGCCTTTGTAGGCCCTCTTTGGATAAGATGAAATCATAGCCCACTTTCTTCTTCTCCAATCTTTCATGGTCAATGCCTTGATGAATATTCTACTTCTACCGATTGATTAATTAATTAATTGTTAATTAACTTACCAGCCCATTATAATATGCCCATCAGTTGGTATTTCAAAAAAAAAGTTCCAATAATTTAATGTGATAATTAACGCATGTGATTACGCAAGTAACAAATCTGTTTGCAAAGATCCAACTCAAAAAAGGGCTCCTACTTAATAGGTAGACGTATATAGATATGGTCATGTACACATCACCAATAGTGAAAAAAAGGAATATCTTTTTATATAGTAAATAAATACTTTATTTATAAACACATGCAAAAGGTTATAAAAAGACATTACATTACATTACATATAAGCAGATTTGAATGGATTCTGATATCATGTTATATCTTCTTAGTATGATTGTGTCCTCACAACAGAGCCGGCCACGACAATTCGGTTGCCTTAGCTCGAATAGTAACCGTTTCCGATATATTACCTTGAAATGTTACCCTCACAATAAATAAATGTGATAAAAAAGAAAGAATTTTTTTTTGCCAAAAAACTTATATATGAGCAATATTATCCTCTTGGAATTCATAATATTTTTGTCTCATAGAAAATATCAGTAAAAGGCCTCATGAGCAATATTTTCCTCACTTGGAATTCATAATATTATCCTCTCTTAGAAAATTATTCAAACACCTTGTGTGCAATATTATCCTTATTTAGAATTTAAAATATTTTTCACTCTTAGAAAATTATTCAAACACCTCATGACCAATATTACTGGAATTCACAATATTTTCTCTCTTAATTCATAACAGTCATAACTATTATCCATTTTAAGAAAATCATTTGTCAAAGAGAGAATATGACTTTAGAGTTGTATTCCACTTGCAATAGGAAGAGAATTTCCAAACTTAGTCAACCACATGGCAACTTACTTTTTTAGATGTTGTTGCCACATTACTTCAATTTCTTTTAGAAATTATGTAACAAAAAAAATCATATATAAAAGGCCATTATTAAGAGAACATGAAATTTCTTGTAATAATTTTCCTTGGTAATTGTAAAATCATGATTTCTTCTAAATATTTTAGTCATAGTTTTGAATCAATTTTGTAAAATTATGATGAAGCAAATGACTTGTAGTCTAGTTAATTAAAAAATTTGTATATATAGCAAGAGTTCATGAGTTTAATTTTCAGCAAAACACAATATAACACATATTAGCAAAGTCTCTCAATTCAATTGAGTTTAACATAAAAGAAGAAAAAAAAAACTACGATGAAATCAAACTTGTTTCTTTGGATTATTCCTCAAATGGTGAAAACATTCACAACATTCTCTACCCCTCAAACCAAACATTCTCCAACTAAAACTTGGGTGACTTTTTCTTTCCTCCACATTTTATTGACCTTGAAACAAAAAATATAATCCTAAAACTCAATGAAATGGAAAAAATTAAATAAAAAGAATGAATAATACAAATCTCAAGTACTCTTCAAATAAGATCCAAAAAATCCCAATCACTCTCATAATCATCAACCCTCAAATCATTATGTTGATTCATGGGGCGAACTAAATCTCCTCCGTCGGATGAAGAACTACTTTTCGATCTTTGCCTCTTTGAAGAAGATGGTCCAATCTCACTAGTTTGATTTTGGTTTGATAAATTTTGATTTTCATTAATCATTGTATTTATGCATGGTCGTCGATCGAATTGTCTCAGCCCGCTTGAGTTGTTATATAACCGGCACAAACTAAATTCGCTCCTTACCTACATTCAAGCAAACCTTGTAAGGTATATATATTTTGATTTATATGAATGGATATACTATATTTTTCTGACTTATGATAAGCGAATTATGGTCCTCTAAATTCACATAATAAAAGAAAAATGAATGAATATATTGAATATATTAAGACAATTCAAAATTAAGAAGAATGAATATATTGTGATACTTATGAATTAGAGCATTACTACTAGACAAATAAAATGAAAAACTACTTATAAATTGAGGAACCAATGTAATAATTCCTTCATTAATTTTGGCAATTAAGATATGCACCACAAGAGAGTCTATGTCAGAGCAAATTAATTCATAGAAAAGTAATTTGCAAAACAAACTATTTCTTTGTTTGATAGATGGTATATAATCATAACTCTTTCCTTTTTATGAATGATGTTATATATTTACCATTGATCTATCTTCTTGATCAAATGCTCTATACTCATTGAGTTTCCACACTGTCTTCGTCCCGGTCGGAGCCCTCCCTTGATAGAAAACCATTGATCTCTTCTCTCCAAGATGGGCTCCATTTTCAGACGAAAAAACTACGCTCGGCGAGCCTGTTGCCTTCCAGTATCCAGACGGAGTCGTTCGGCTCGGTCTCCCTCCTAGTGTTTCTCTCTCTTGCCTTGGACAGAAGAAAAACCATTGCTCATCATTATTAATCATTGGTACCCTAGCTAAATCTGTATTTTAAAATAATATCATATATATGTCATGTTAACTATTAACTATATTAATTACTACTTATTAGTATCGTATGATGTCATTATAATGTTTGAAATTCTTACTTGGGAGTTGCCAAGGATCCATGGAGTAGAATTGCATAACGGGTATGAATCTTTGCATTTCTTCTTCTCTTTTGTTTTGTAACTTGTTTTGAAGGTAGAAGCCGACCAATTCCTCTTCGGTCGGATAAAATCGATATCCTGGCAGGTATTCATTCATTATATTTATTAATTAAGCTTATAAGTTATAAGCTTAGGTTGATTGTATATATAATTCTAGATTTGAGTTGTGAAAATTAATGAGAGAGATGGTATTGAAGGCTTGTATAAATGAATGGATGGCAGAGAGAGAGATGTGTATGTGGTGTTGTAAGTATGAAACTTGGAAAGATTCAAAGAGCATGCATGGTGTGGTGGGTCATGAGTGTGTGGAAAAAGATAAGAGGAAGAATTTTATCTTTGTAATTAACGAGTGAAGATGAGAAGGACGTGTGGCCGGTGTTCGTGGAATTAGAATGAGTCAATTGGTAATTTTGGTTGATACATGCATATAGATTTTGTATAATCATATCAAATTCCCTTTCAATAAAATAATGTAGCAAATTAAATAAATAAATAATTAATTAATCTAAGGTTGACCTTAGGTCTTCAAGATGGAAAGACCATAATTTTATAAGCAAAGACCCACCCACAAATTCTCTTTCTAATTTATAATAATCAAAACTTACAATAATTAAAAAAGTGGTACTTATCAGTAATCATACAATCTATGTACGTGTTGGTTAGACAACTTAATCGATCTTATGCCGTGAAGAAACACCAAATTGTTACATTATGCACTAATAAGATATATAGGCAAACTATAATGAAAACAATATATAGTTACATTATGCACTGATGATCAACCTTCCTTTCTTAACAGATGCGATAAGTTCATACGATATATTGTCTGTGAAATAGAGGTGTTCATTCGGTTTGGTTTATTCGGTTACCGAACCGAACCGGCCAATTTCGATTAATTCGGTTCGATTGTTCGGTCAATTCGGTTCGGTTTAAAATTTTGTGTTATTCGGCTCATCCGGTTCGGTTCGGTTTTGATTTCGGAAAAATCGAATAAACCGAACCGACCGAATTATATGTCAAATTACTCATTTATATTGACTTGATCTTAATTTCTTGATTATATACATATTAATATTAATTAGCATGATCATTATTTAGTCTAAAAATATTAATTTTGATGTAACATTGTTTAGATTTCTTGTTAATTCGGTTCAAACCGAATAAACCGGATTTCGGTTCGATTCAAAATTCGGTTCGGTCGGTTCAAGTCTAGTTCGGTTCGGTTAAATTCGATTTGATCTTATTCGGTTCGATCGGTTTGAACCGAACCGACGGAATCATCACTCCTACCGTGAAATAGCTAACATGCCACTACTCTTCCTCTTTGAATTCCATATTTAATTTTTGCCCTCAATTAACTATCTTATTCAATATATTATATTTGATTCTCTGATCAGAAAATGGTGAAGTCGTTTACTGAGTCACAAGTCACAACACACGTCGAGATTTTTCTTGTAAAAGACGTGTATGAAACATACCTCCTTTTCTCCGACCGAAAGACACATTTCTGTCTCTTTGCTTCTTCTTGTTAAACTTTGATTGAACTTCCAGAAAGGTTAAAATGAATCTGACCATTCAATCAGAAAGAAAAGATTAATTTTATTGAAGAATCTCAAATGAGAAATTATTGTAAGAGAGAAAAAATTGAGTGTATTTTGCTCATTGTTTAGTGCATATACCAGGTATGAACTATGAACCCACAAATTATTGTATTTCAATTAAGATACCTACCCACTAAACTAAATAACCATTTGCAAACGCAATTGCACCTCAGTGGTCTTACCCCTTGCTCCCACATGGGAGGTCACGACACTGGGTTCTTTCCCTTTCAAAAAAAAAACACAAGTAAATAACCATTTATTAAAAAAAATATTGAAAAGATTCTTGAGTTTTGAGTCCTTGAACGAGATTTGATTTAACTAGTATATACTTGAGTTGATGACCATGGTATACAAAGACCGAGTCTGTTTAACAGAATTTCAACGCATCCATCCAAAATACTTAGCGTCAAATAAATATTTTTTTGGTTGATACAGCTTGCTTGATAAAGATCTTTTTGGAAGTATTTTTAGTTTTTTTAATTTGAGTTGAAAGACTCAAACTCAACCCAAGAAATGAAGTCAAGAGGCAAAGTACGAGCTTTCTTGTGCAAAAGTGACTGAAAAAGATTCTTGAAATATAATTAACAGATTTTGTTTTTCAAAACACCATAATTTACTTGAATATTAAGAAAATATTTTATAGGTTTTCTCTTTAAGTTTATAACTTTCACTACTAAAAAAAATGCTTGTAGAGGCAACAAATTTTATGTTTAGAGACATTTTTTTCCGTCTTATATGCGCCTCTACTAAAGCCGTCCCAAGAAATATAGAGACGGATCATGAAGTGCCTCAACATTGAGGCACGCAAAATTGTCTCAACGTTGAGGCTCTCAAGACTGCCACTAATTTAAAACAATAAAAAAATTACGTTATAATATTTTAGCTTTCATCCTACTAAATGCATAACATATTGACTTTCAATAAAAAACACAATAATAAAATAAACAAGTACTATCCACAACATTAAAATTCATAACTTGAATTCATGAGTTCACAATCAAATAATGATCTAATTGTACATGTATAAAACTAGTAAAATGAAGAACTAACAATCTAAACTTGAAAAAAATATATTACACTTGCGTTCTTGGAGATCATACTATTAATCATCTTGTAGTCAATTATGCCAATTTTCTCAAATAAATAAACTCTAGATTAAAGTTCCGATCAGGCGTACGAGTCAACCTTACGAACTACGGATAAATTGAAGACCTTGTATTTGATAAGCTAAAAGGAGCGACGGGCGGTGTGTACAAAGGGTAGGGACGTAGTCAACGCGAGCTGATGACTCGCGCTTACTAGGCATTCCTCGTTGAAGACCAACAATTGCAATGATCTATCCCCATCACGATGAAATTTCCCAAGATTACCCGGGCCTTTCGGCCAAGGCTATAGACTCGTTGAATACATCAGTGTAGCGCACGTGCGGCCCAGAACATCTAAGGGCATCACACACCTGTTATTGCCTCAAACTTCCGTGGCCTAAACGGCCATAGTCCCTCTAAGAAGCTAGCTGCGGAGAGATTGCCTCCGCATAGCTAGTTAACAGGCTGAGGTCTCGTTCGTTAACGGAATTAACCAGACAAATTGCTCCACCAACTAAGAACGGCCATTCACCACCACCCATAGAATCAAGAAAGAGTTCTCGGTCTGTCAATCCTTGCTATGTCTGGACCTCAGCCAAATGGCCTCGGGCGCAACTTGCGTTCAAAAACTCGATGGAAGTAATGTAAGTATTTATGGGTGAAGGAAATCCTGAAAGTGTGCGGCTTCACTTGCTCCACAACATTAAGATAAATAATTCACACTGCACATAAAAAACGATATGTTTCCTAAATTCTCAAGTAGTCATTAGATACGATATCGAATCTGACTTAAATAATTGTTTTCTAAATTTAACAAATACCTAAATAATTGTTTTCTAAATTCTCAAGTCCATACCAATATGTTTATTGATCTCCTGCAAATACCAACAAAACATAAAGAAGAAAGGAAAAAGAAAAGGGTCATTAAATATCTAAAATAATAGAAAAATGAGGGGACAAATAATTGAAATAAATAAACTAATTGTATTCTTTTAATAAATAATGATAAAGGAATTAGGTTTTGAATGAAATATACCTAAATTTGGAACTAACTGCATACCCAAAATTAAAGCAAAATGTGGATTTATTAATGAAATAAACTAAAAAGTAAATACAAATAATTTATGTTAAAGTGTAAATAAGATAATATTTATATGTACCCTCTTTAGAACCAATAGTTTTATAGAATCCAGCTGAAAATCCACTAGTAAATGCACAAGTTGATCTTTTTCTTCCTTCCTCATCTCTAACCTGAAATTGAAATTATATCATATATTTTGAATGGAAAAACATATTGATGGGGAGAAGGTTTACTTGGAGCTTCTTATACTTTAAATTGTGTCATGATGAGTACCTTGCAAAAGATCAAGATATATGTATTATTAACATATGAGTCTCCAAAACATTGACTACAAAATACAAATGGCATTCAATAATGTTGTCGTAATTCTGCTGAGAATAATTGGTATTCCAACTTGACCTAAATTACTTGTTTGGAAAATTATCTTTCATTGGAAGATTATCTTTCACTGAACACAACCTAATTTGCTCAATTTCAACCCAAATTCACTAAACATAAAACCTAATAAAGTCAATTCAAACCAAATTCACTCAACACAAAATGTCAATTCCAGCCCAGAAGGTCATCAAAAGAGAGAGAAGATTGAGAAATAAATGGAGATTCAGTAAGAGATTGATTAAGGAATTTTTTTGAATAGTAGCACTATTTTGAAGAATAATTAATCAGATAGCATGATTTTCAAAATATTTGGGTAGGTAGCACTTCCGCCAGACCTTCTGGCGGAACTGAAGTAGTTCCGCCAGAGGGTCTGGCGGAACTAGGGAATTTTTTTTTTTTGCTAATCTCGGCCATTTGGAACCTTTAAACAGCCTTAATTAATGAAAAATGCTAGTTCCGCCACTGGGTCTGGCGGAACTAGGTAAAATTTATTTTTGGCCCAATTTAGACGGTGAAATTGGCCAAAAAATGACGAAAATATAGGTTCCGCCAGACCCTCTGGCGGAACTAGCTAGCGGAACTAGACCATTTTCCCAACTTACAATCTGACCCAAAAAGTCCAAAAAAATGGTCTAGTTCCGCCAGATCCTTTGGCGGAACTAGCCATTTTCTAGCTAGTTCCGCCAGACCCTCTGGCGGAACTAGCTAATTCCGCCAGTAGGTCTGGCGGAACTAAACCATTTTCCCAACTTACAATCTGACCCAAAAAGTCCAAAAAAATGGTCTAGTTCCGCCAGTGGGTCTGGCGAAACTAGACCATTTTCCCAACTTACAATCTTACCCAAAAAAATTTCAAAATTTAGGCTTTAGTAACGGTTTTTAATAAAAAACCGATACTAAAATCTAACACTTTGTAACGGTTTCTCCATAAAAACCGTTACTAAATTTTATTAGTAACGGTTTTAAGAAAGAACCGTTACTAAATGTTTATTTAGTAACGGTTTTTAGGGAAGAACCGTTACTAAGTGTAGATTTTGTAACGGTGATTTTTTAAAAACCGTTACTAAATGAAAAAAATTTCCCGAAAAAACCGATACAGTACTAATATTTAGTATCGGTGTTTTATTAAAAACCGTTACTAAACCCTAAATTTTGAAATTTTTTTTGGTCAGATTGTAAGTTGGGAAAATGGTCTAGTTCCGCCAGACCCACTGGCGGAACTAGACCATTTTTTTGGACTTTTTGGGTCAGATTGTAAGTTGGAAAAATGTATAGTTCCGCCAGACCCACTGGCGGAACTAGATAGTTCTGCCAGAGGGTCGTTCCGCCAGAGGGTCTGGCGGAACCTATATTTTCGTCATTTTTGGGCCAATTTCACCGTCTAAATTGGGCCAAAAATAAATTTTACCTAGTTCCGCCAGACCTGGTGGCGGAACTAGCCTTTTTCATTAATTAAGGCTGTTTAAGGGTGCCAAATGGCCGAGATTAGCAAAAAAAAAAAATTTCCTAGTTCCGCCAGACCCTCTGGCGGAACTACTTAGTTCCGCCAGAGGGTCTGGCGGAAGTGCTACCTACCCAAATATTTTGAAAATCATGCTATCTGATTAATTATTCTTCAAAATAGTGCTACTATTCAAAAAAATTCTTGATTAAGAGAGAAAAGGAACCTTTTGGGGAGAACAAATCAGAAATTAGCTTGAGCTCCTCCTCCTCTTTTCGTGTGGAGAGGTATCAAGATAAATATTTTTTTAGTAGTTTTGATTTCGTATTTTAAAATATTTCTTTTCTTGGTTTATTGTTTCAGACAGAATAGAATATAATATATAAAAGACTTGATGAGAAATATTTTGGTGGAAAAACAGTGTATGTAATGGTAACTAAAAGTCTAAAACTTTAATTTAGGAGGTAAAAAAAAACTCATTTTTTTAAGAACAAAATTAGAGAATCTTTAAATAGAGATGGTTCTTTTATAAATAATAAACATTATAGAAATTTTGAAATAACAATTTACTTTTCTGTAAAATGCAATATTGATAATCCACCACAGTTTATTATTATTTTTTTATATATAAAAGCGATAATTACAAAATTTGAGCCTGCATCAAGAGATGCAGCTCATCACATCCACCACAGTTTATAAGAACTAAATTTCAACAAAAGTCACGCAATTTATTACAATTTTACAACATCTAATCAAAAAATAATACATAATAAATTACACAACTAATATTCAATTTATTTAATCAACAAAACCAGTTTTCTCCAAGCCCTCTAAATTTTCTGAAAGAAAATGTAAATTCACAACGACCTAGATCATGTCCAAATCATGATGGAATTTGTATATACTGTTTTTCCGTTTTTGAATATACTATTTTTTTCTATATATTATTTTCACTATTTTATACATATTTTCGTCTTTTGTGCATTATTTACTCTTTGGAACTTATATATATTGTTTTTCCACTTTTTAATATATTATTGCTTTTCTATATAAATTTTTCGTTGTTTACATATATACTATTTACAAAAAATGAATTATATATACTTTTTTTTTTCAATTTTATAATCTATTTATTAACTATATATACTATCGTCGTACTGCACGACGGGAAACACCCGTTGTGATATATCAGGTCTCTTTTCTGATTAAATTAAAAAAATATATATATTTGTAGACTTACATTTTCTTTATTGTTTTAGATTAAACAAATAAAACATCTAAAAGTTTAATCATGATAGTTTGGTGTAAAAAAGTTGATCTGATCAAGTGTTGAACTTACATTTTACAAACAAGCAAAAGAAAAATCATTTCACTCTATAAGAACATAAGAAGCGTAATCTATAAATATATCATTTTCTTTCAAATTCAAAAAATTACAAATTTTTGAATAATTTCCTTCAAATAAACATTAACATTCTTTGTTAAACACAACACAGATAATCCATCACAAATTATAAAAACAAAATTTCACAAAAAGTCCCATAAATTACTACAATTTTACAACACCTAAACCAACAAAACAATACATAACAGAATTATACATAATAAACACAATTAACATTCCATTTTAAATAAATGTTACACATTTAATCACATTACAATTTACTAAATTTTGAATAATTTCCTCGAAATAAACATTTGCATTTCCTGTTAACCACAAAATTAACCAAATTCCAACAAAAAGTCCCATAAATTACTACACTTATTACAACATCTAAACCAACAAAACAATACACAACAATTCAAATACATCACAAAATAATACATCATAACAAAATAATAAATAATAAATACAATTAATCTTCAAATCAATCCATAAACCCGGTTCTTCTCCAAACGGCATTTCTAACCTGCCTTAAATCTCTCCCTTTCAAAGTCCGTCCCGCTCCTTCGAGCACTGAAAATGTCGTCAATGGAGATTCTCTCGCTCTGGATCTCGCCACCATTTCGTGCGGAGGCAGAATCTGAATCTCTGATCCTTCTTCTTCTTCTTCTTCGGATTTTGATTCTGGTTCTTCTTCTTCTACGAGAAAGATTGAGTCTTGACGAGTTTTGAATCTGGAGGGGACGATTGGGACGTTGACTGGTGCGGATTGGTACTGATGGGCCTGAAAGAATTGGGGGAAGAGATGAAATTGGAGTGGAAATTGCGAGATTGAGTGACTTGTTTCAACAATTGTTTGTTCGAATTGGGAGAAGAAAGACAGAAATTTAGCAAATTATAGAGATAAATTGACTGAAAAATGATTATTAAGAGTTAAAATCGAAGATTAATTTTAATTTTCAAACCTGAGGGAGATCGCGTTTGGGTTTGGGAATGGGGGGAATCATGCGAGAGGAGGAAGGAGAGGAGGAAGTGGAAGAAGGAGACGAAGACACAGACGCGGCGGCTCCGGAGCCAGGAGGAAGAGCAGCGAGCATGCCTTCCGGCGGGCGCGGGAAGGAACTCCGCCGAGAGAACGGAACCGGGGAAGGATTCAATTCAGGATTCAAGCTTCGAATTGGAACAGGGGAGAGAGAGAGGGAAGGGTCGAACAGATCGGACTCGTCGAGCTCGAACGAGGAGGAGGAAGACGCGGCGGGTTCCGGCGGAGAAGGGGAGGAGAGGAGGGTCCGTAGCCGGTCGGCGGCGGCCGACTTCTGCGACCGCTTTCGCTCCATGGATTCCGATCAAGTTTCTCTCTTTTTCTCTTCGTCTTTTCTTTCTTCAGTTTTTGAGTACTAAATTGGAGTGACGACCTTAACGGGTCTAAACCAAAACCCGAGAATTAAATTCCGTACTTTTACAATAATCCAGATTTCCAATCCCGGTTTAATTTTGTTAGCACTTTTACAATAATCCAGATTTCAAATACCGGTTTTAATTTTGTTAGCACTTTTACAATAATCCAGATTTCAAATCTTGGTTTTAGTTTTGTTAGAGTAAACAGTTGAAAGTAGTGAGTGCCGTTTTATTTATTTCCTGGACCGAAGGGAAGTTTATATGATCGGTCCACAAGACCGAGTGTTATATAAATCTCAATCTTTTCTTTCCTCTTCTCTTTCATTTCATTTCATCGAATTTCTTTTCTTTTTCTTCTTCTTTCACTCAACTGGCGATCCATCCGGCGATGATTTCCACTGTAATTTCCCTTCAATTTGCATTCAATTTTTTCATTTATTTCGTAATTTTTCCAAATGGGGTCTCTAATTTTGTGTGATTTGAGGTGCAGGAGAGTGGCGGGTCGTCAGGCGGATCTTCATCTGAGCATGGGATCAAGCCGTTTGTGAATATTTCGGTGACGGATCCGGTGAAGATGGGCACCGGCGTTCAATCTTATATCTCTTATCGAGTCATCACTAAGGTGCTGATTTTACAGATCCGCCATTGGAAGTTTCAAAATTTGTTTTTTTATTCCCTTGTCACATTTTGAGTGAATTAATTCGTTATTTTGATTCAATTTCAGAGTAATAGTGCTGAATTTGAAGGGCCTGAAAAGATAGTGATTAGAAGATTCAGCGATTTTGAGTGGCTGCATGATAAATTAGCAGAAAAATTCAAAGGCATTTTCATTCCTCCTCTTCCTGAAAAGAGTGCTGTTGGTAATTATTCAATCAATTAATTAAATAACTAATTAATCAATCAATTAATTAAATAATAAATGATTAATTGTGTGAAATGAATTTGCAGAGAAATTTAGGTTTAGCGCTGAATTTATAGAAATGAGAAGGCAAGCTTTAGATGTGTTTATTAACAGAATAGCCTCTCATCCTGAATTAAAACAGAGCGAGGATTTAAGGACCTTTTTGCTTGAAGAAGAAGAGGTATAAATTATATAAAAAAATATTTTATTTACATAATTTGATAAATTGTTAAGTGTTTTTATGTGGGTTTATTGATTAATGAAATATTGGTTTTGTAACAGAGAATGGAGAGAATTAGGTCGATTGAAACTGGTTTGTTTAGTAGAAAATCTGATTTTCTCCAAATATTTAAGGTATTATATTTTTTTTGAGAAATTATATTTAAGGTATCATATATGTATTTATATCGAGAATTTTTATGAGAATTCGCAAAAAACAACCTGCATTATGATTAAATTGCAAGAAAGCCCCTTCATTATTGAAAATAGCAAAAAACCCTCCATTTTGCCAACTCTCTAAATAAATTAATTTTATTCAAAAAATATTAATCAGAATGATTATGAATAGAAGGGATTTTGTGCAATTATTAACAACGGAGGACCTTTTTTTTTTTTATATTAAGCATAATTCAGCGACCTTTTTTTTTTTTACAAAATTACCTTTTTTGTACATAAACTATTTATTTTATTATTTTCTTTTTTCAATTTTATTATCTTACATTTCATTTATCATTATTTGTATACTATTCCAACACTTTCTATCGCATTTTTTTTAAATAAAAGTTAAACTTAAGGTCTTTCAGGTCTATTTTTTCAAAATCTGACAATATATAGATATATATATATATATTTTTTTTAATTCCTTCATTTATTTTATTATTTTATTAATCTAATAGGATGTGCAAACAAGAGTGAGCGATGTGGTTTTGGGCAAAGAAAAACCGGTCGAAGAATCGGATCCAGATTATGAAAAATTAAAATATTATATTTCTGAGCTTGAAAATCATTTATCCGAGACTCAAAAACAAGCTTTCCGTCTCGTAAAACGACACAGAGGTAGTATTAAATTAAATATTATAAAATAAAGAGAAATTTTCAAAAAAGCCCTTGCATTATGCCTAAATTGCAAAATATCCCCTGCATTATTGGAAATTGCAAAAAAGTCCATGCAGTATTGTAAATTGAAAAAAAATATATTATTTTATCTTCTTAAAGATAGTTTTTAAAAATATTTTTTATTTTTCTTAGAAATAGTTTTTAAAAGTATTTTTTCTGATGCAAAAATGTTAATTAATATTTAAAAAATATTTTTCAAAAAATTAAACTAGTAAAACTAACAGTGTTAACTTAAATCTAACGGTAGGTTTTTTTTTTCAATTTTGGCAATAATGTTGGGGCATTTTTGCAAATTCCAATAATCTAGGGGATTTTTTGCAGTTTCTCTGTTATAAAACAAATATATCCTATTTATTATTATTTATTTTTTGGTAGAATTGGGGCAATCTTTGTTGGAATTTGGAAAGGCGATGAAATTATTGGGGAATTGTGAAGGAGAAAATATTGGAAAAGTTTTTAGTGAGGTTGGATCTAAAGGAGAGTTTCTCTCTCTAAAACTCCAAAAAGAGGTTATTATTATTATTATTAAAATTGTTGTTATTATAATTTATTTGTTTATTTAGTATTTAATTTAATTTTTTTTTGTTTCAGGCGCATAATCTTTTAATGAATTTTGAAGAACCATTAAAGGACTATGTTCGCGCTGTGCAATCCATCAAGGTATTATATTAAAAACGATTAAGTTTAATATTATAAGATAAATAAATAAATAAATAGGGGTAATATGAGGTATACCCTCCCAAAACCTCAAAATATTCTCTCAAAAGTAAAAAAACATATCAAATTTTCCCAATTATTAACTTATCGAATTGTATGAAAAACCAGATTGTTTTCTTGTATAACAACCAACTTTTTTCAATAAATTATTTATGTATGCTTTTTATTTAGGTGACAATGACTGATAGAGCAAATGCATTTAAACAGCATTGCGAATTAGCCGAAGCGACTAAACTCAAAGAAATCGCTCTGTATGTTTTTTCATTTTTTATTTTATTATTTTGTAAATTATCAATATTTTGTTTATTATTTGTATTTAGATAATTTGTCTGATTGTATGTGAATAGGGATAAACTGGTGTTGATGCATTCTGAACGAATTAGTGAAGTTGAACTTGAATACAAAGAGGTACTTTTATTTATTTATTTATATACTTTTCATTTTATTGCATCAATTATTCCTTTTTATTAGTTTCAAATATTTTATTTCATTTATTTTTTTATCTTATTGAATTGAAATTTATTTATTTTCTATTGTTTTGCTCCTATTATTCTTAATTTAGTTTAATTTATTTTAAGATGTTCTATTTCAATGGTATATTCTTACTTTATTTATTTTTTAAATTGCTTTGTGTCAAGTATACTTATTTAATTTATTTTTATACAATTTAATTTAATTTAATATTTTTTTATTTCTAATAGTTGAAGGCCGAGAGTGAGGAAGCGACAAGACGGTTCGAACAAATCGTAGAATTAATGAATCAAGAATTAATAAGATTCCAAGAGGAAAAGACGAAAGAAATGGGATTTGTTTTCCTGGATTTCGCAAAAGGACAAGCCAAGCTAGCAAATGAAATAGCTGATGCGTGGCGAACCGTTCTTCCGAAGCTCGATTCTTGTTCTTCGACTCCTTGAATCAAACTTGTTTATTGTTTTGTTTTTCGTTTTAGAATTTCTCTTTTTTTGGGGGGGGGGTTTTATGTTTGGTTTGTATTTGACTCTCTTTTTTTTTATCAGAAACTATGACATCAGAGGGAGGTTTTAATATAACAAAGAAAAAAATAATAATAAATCTTTTATTTTAGTATAATTTTTCATAAAATTCCTATGTTAAGATCATTTATATTGGTGGAAACTAAGTTTTAGTTTCTATAAAGAATTTTTTGTTAAATTTTAGATTATAGTTTTTGTAGGGGTATAGAGAAATGTATTCAATTTTATACACTAAAACTTAGTTTTAAAGAATGTAGGCTGATTTGCATAATATTCATAAAATATGAGAGGTTTTTGAAAAATTATCCTTCTATTTACCATACTAAATAAAAAATCATTTTAAACCATACTAATTCAACTAATAATAATGTCCACATTATCATAACCTCTTTGTTTGAATTGGAGATTATTCGCCATTAAAATTTAGTTAATTTAACAACGAATTAGTGTTGTTTTCATGTAGCACTAAAAAAATTATTATTCCCCTTTAACTAAACATCTTTTTGTTTCATGCAGCACTAAAAAATTGATCATTCCGCCTCAACTGCAAATCTTTCGAAATATCTCGTCAAAAAATCGGATATTCTTTCACTGCCACCCATGCCAACTTAAAAATAGAGTTGTCCCTAATCTTCCATTATAAGAAGAAATATTTTGTTTTTCTCTAATCTCTTAGTGTTTAAAAAAAACAACAAAAGAATTATGTTGGTTTGAAGTATTCAAGGACATATTACGAGTAATTGATCTTGTTTATTAATTGGTAGCCATTCTGCTTGAAATCAGAGTATCTAATATACAAATGTATATTTATAACACTCCAATATGATAATATCACGCATACTTCATTTCAAATGAAATGTAATAATCATGAGCTCAACATTTTTCGCATGAGGTCCTTCTTGTATTGTAGCTATAGTCTAATTAAATGACAAGAAACTCTAAACTGGCTTCTCCATTTCTGTACGAAATGGAGTGGAACTAGTTTTATCCATCCATTCCCTCCTTTCAAAGAGTGGCTTTAGTTTTAACTCAACTTCTCACTTCATCTCAACAGAAAAAGAACCAATCAATGGCTGCATTAAAACAACTTTTAATCCCTTCAAACTTTCATACAAAATTCATCTCCTCAAATTCTTCCTCCCCCAAATGAAGATTCACTTAAAATCCATGGAACTATTGGCAATAATAGTTTGTAACTAGAATTTGATCAATAAATTTACGCGAGAGACAATCAAGCTCTCCGTAATTTTTCAAAAAAAAAAAAAGATTCACCAATGACACGATTCAAATTAATTTCCTTTCAAAAAGCCAGAGACGAAATTATTGTGCCGCATTAAGGACAAGCCAAGCTAGCAAACGAAATAGCCGATGCATGGCGACCCGTTCTTCCAAAGCTCGATTCTTGTTCTTCTATGGCTTGATGAACATATTTGTTTTGTTTTTCATTTAGAACCTTTTTTGGTATTTTTTTTGGTTTGTATTTGTGTACTTGAATTTGACTATTTTTTTTATCAAAAAGAATAACATGGGAGGGAGGTTTTATTATAAAAAAAGAAAAAATAATATGGGGAATTTTAGGATAATTTTTCGTAAAGCATTTATATTGTTGGAATCACACTAAATAAAGCGACCCGAGTTCAATACTCGGCGTCCTCAAAAAAAAAAATTTAGAACCATACTAATTCAACTAACAATAATGTACACGTTATAATCAACTCTTCCATTGAATTTGCGGCTACCCCGTTCAAATATTGTTAATTTAATAGCCAAATTAGAGTTTGGTTTTATGTAAAACTGAAAAATAATTATTCCCTCTCAAGTACGCATGTTTTTGTTTCGTGTAGAACTCAAAAAATGAACATTTTATCTCAAAATCTTTTGAAATACCACCTCAAAATCAGAGATTCTTTAACTGTGGGGACTCATTCAACTAAAATCAAGGATTTATTTCGTAACCCTCTCACTCTCCATCCGCAACTTTCAACGCAATAAGAAATATTTTGATTTTCTCTAGTCTCTAAATGCATAAAAATACAATAAAAAAATGTTGGTATGAAGTGTTCAAGTACATTTTAAGAGTGATTAATTTTGTTTATTAAATCGTAAACATTATGCTTGAAATCAAGGTACCTAGCATAGAAATGTTTATATATCTCACAACACTTCAATATGATAATATCACGCATACTTCATTTCAAATGAAATGTAATAATCATGACCATAACATTTTTCGTATGAGGTCCTTTTTTTTTTAATTTGTACTCATGAGGTCCTTCTTGTATCTATCTATAGTCTAATTAAATGCACAAGAAAATCTAAACTGCCTTCTCCATTTCTGTACAAAATGGATAGGAACTAGTTTTATCCATCCATTCCCTCCCCTTTCAAAGAGTGGCTCTTAACTCGACTCTCACTTCATTTGAAGAGATAAAAAAAAGAACCAATTAATGGCAGCTTTGACACAACTTTTAATCAACTCAAACTTTCAAAACAAATTCATCTCCTCAATTTCTTCCTCCCCCAAGTCAGGATTCAACAATGTCTCCATTCTTTCTCAATCGAAACTCAATTCCCTTCCGAAATTTCAGTGCGGAAATATAAAATACTGTACCACATTAAGGACAGGTACAGTAAAACCACTGAGAGCCGTACCGGGAAAAGACGGTATCGTACCGGTTGAACAGGACGATGATGGTGTTAGTCTTGGTACGATGAAACTGCCTGGAAATACTGATTTAGCTCGGTTCGAATCTTTACTTTTTCAGGTAATTTAGTGAATTAATTTATCCTTTAAAAGTTGAAATATAATTTATAAGCTAATTTTCGTTATGTCAGTACAATAATTAGTTTGCTAATTAACAAAAAGATTGTTAATCTCAAGCTTGCATTAAAAAAAAAAAGATTGTTAATTAATTTATGTTTTTTTAAATATTTTGTGACAGTGGGCTAATAGTCTCTGTCAAGGTTCAAATCTTCCTCTTCCTGTTCCTCTCAAGGTTAGATATTTTTTTACTCGTCTTAATAAATTTATGTTTTAATGATTTTTAAACATGATAATATAAATTGGAAAATATTGAAAAGGTGGATAAAATACAAGGAGGCGTGAGACTCGGATTCATAAATGTGGATGAAGGAAAAATAAACGTGTTGGTTTACATAGATTGCGTTGTTTTTCCTTCGAAAGACGGATCTGAACCGATGTTTCTTGCAACAAGAAACGGGCCGATGAAAGACAATGCGCCACCTGGCGAGCCGAGGATTATGCAGAGCTTGTTACTAGCGTTGCAAAAATCTGTCCAAATTGCAAGATTGTAATAATGAAATTGTGGGTTGTATTATATATATTTTTTAAAGTTTGTTTGTTGGAAGAAAATGATGACGACTTGTTGATTTGAGAAATAGTAAATCATCTGATTTCTTTCTTTCTAGTTTTTTTGTGTCTCGCATGAATGCATGTTGATAGTTCTTATGTCTATTTTATGGTTTACTAAAACCATTTAAACCATAATAAAATAACAGAACAATGCGGATTTATTTTATACGATTGTTAAACCAATTAGTTATAATTATTAAGAGGTTAAGTATAAAAGAGACGGTTTGGCCGAGTGGTCTAAGGCGCCAGATTTAGGCTCTGGTCCGAAAGGGCGTGGGTTCAAATCCCACAGCCGTCAACTCTTTTTTTTCTTTACTATTTCATGACAACATAAAAGGGCTACACAATTGATTTATTTTTTCCTTTTCTATCTCACAACATCAAAAATACTACACAATTGATTTGTTTCATTCAGCAGAATCAGCACATTATTATTAGTTATTTTAATTTCTTACTTTAAAGAGTAATTATCTACTCCCTTAAAAAAAAAGAGTAATTATCCACCAATCAATAACAAATCCAAAACAACAACAAACACAAAAAAGAATAATAATAATAATAATAATAATAACAACAAATCGATAATTAATCAATTAGCTCCAACAAAACTAAGAACAAAACTACTTTATTTCATTTCACAACATTATTAATTGTTTTCCTTTTCTCAATTAAAACAAGATCTAACTAATTATCAACCAACCAATAACACAACCAGAACAACTAAAATAAAATAAATAATAGCAAATCTATAATTAATCAACTAACTCCAAGAAAACTAATTATAATAAAACTGATTCATTAAATCCAAAAGAAAATATTTCCCTTTTCTTACTTGAACCACAACAAGAAATATCTAACGTGATCCAAAACAACATAAATAATAGGAAACAAACGACAATTAATCAGTCAACTCCAACAAAACAGAACAAAATCGATTTATCACATTTCATCAATCATTCCTTATCCCCCTGTCTTATTTTAACCACAACAAACAAATACATAAATAACCATTAACTAAATCCAAAAACTCAAATTGCAAATCTTGGCGCCATAATTTCAATTAAGCCCTTGGGATTATCAACATGCACCCAATGCCCTGATTTTTCAAGAATGTGATTCAAAACCTTTTTTTCCTCAGAAAGGCCTTCCAATTTTCGAACAACGTCAGGCCGCCACCTGTCGCTATTTTCAGCTCTAACAATATTTATTTCCATTTGTTTAGGCGGGTTTTCCAATAAGGACCAATAATTCGTTTCCCTGTTAAAAAAAATTAATAAATGTGAAATATATTTTAGAGAAATTTTGCAGAGAAAAATACAATTGATTGTGCTTGAATTGCGGAAAAATGCACTCTATTATTGGAAATTGCAAAAAATATATATTATTTAGGAAATTAAAAAGCCCCTATTATTTGTTATGATCTAATAATATTAGTTAAAACTTAAAACATCTAAATCATTCTAATAAATATAATTAACAAACAATAAGTTTTTTTTAATAATTTCCAAAAATGGAGGGGCATTTTTGCAATTTAAGCATAATGAAGGGGCTTTTTTGCAAATTTTACTATATTTTAAGATAGTATTATGAGTTGTTATTTATTAATTTGCAAAATAGCCCCTATATTATTTAGGAGATTATAAAAAAAAAACCTATTGTTAGCTTAGATCTAAGACCATTATTTAACTCATCTTAATCATTGTAATTAATATAATTAACAAACTTTAAGGGTCTTTTTGCAATTTAAAGATTTTTTTTGCAAATTTTTATATATTTGAGAGTGTAATATTATGAGATTTTATTTATTAATTTGGAACCTGTAAGAATTAAACATTTCAATGGCAGCATTTAAATCAAAAGACCAAGTTAGATTTTCGCCTGATTTTTGTAAATTGCTTCCAATCCATTGTGATAAACCCTTTGAAAACCCTAGATTTATCATATGCTCCACCACCCACCTGTTTAATCACAAAAATTAACTCAAATTACAAAATTTATTTATTAGAGAGAGAGAGAGAGAGAGAGAGAGAGAGAGAGAGTACTGGCGGGAAGAAATGGGCAAAGAGAGTTTCTTCAAAGTGTGCAAAACTTTTTCTACTTCACCGTCAGAATTTTCTGATTTCACTTCACAAGGCACCGAATCCAAAACCCACAACTGTTCTAAAATCAAATTCACAAAAAAAATCAATCAAAAAACAAAGAAAAAAACAAATTAATAAAATTAGGAAGGAAAATTAACAAATTGAGTACTTGTTTGGGGAAGAAGGTTGATTGGCCGTACTTTCCATTAGCACAACTGGAAGCGAAATCAAAAGCGACCTTTCCTCCCAATGAGTGGCCAATCACTACATCTGGCCATGGCCAATTTCTTGATTTGACTAAATTCGCTAAGTCTCTAGCTGAATTGGCCATGTCGTGAGGCAAATTGAGTCCTTTGATCCCAGCCGATCTTCCATGGTTCCTCAAATCCACAAGAACCAATCTCCATTCTGCTCAAATCAATCCAGATATAAAATTTTCGTAAAAAAATAAAAAAGAATTCACCTTTTTGATGATTAATCGAAGGAATTCACCAATTACCGTCTTGGGGCGATCGATTCTGAAGCTCGGAAGCAAGACTACGAGAGAAACTTCGCCAATTCCGACCTGATCCAAGAAGACCATGAAGAACGAAAGCCGTGCGATTAAACGGCTTCTCTTCCGACTCTTCAGCTCGAATCTCTTCATAAGCCAAGGTTTCCATGTTCCTCACCGAATCATGAAAACGCGACAATGAACGGATTGAAGGGGAGAGGAAGAAGGGGCGCCATGTGAGAGAGGATGAAGCTTCAAGAGCTCTTCTCGCCATGGCTGTTTTTTTTTCTTTCCTTTCCTCTTACAAATGAAAGAGAAAGAGAGAAAGTGAAGTGAGGGTTTTTGATAAACTCGGGAAATGTAAGCCCGGATTTGAAAGTATGGTTATTAGTGAATCCAGGAATTTAAATCTGAGTTATTAGGAAATCCGGAATGTCGAATCCTGGGGTTTTATTTTGTATTTTAGATTTAGAAAGGGTATTTCTCATTCGTGATATGCGAGTAATATGGTGTCGGTTCGTGCTTAATTCGGGCCGAATGTTTTTCAATTGGGTCAAATAAAATGAAAGACGGTTGTTATTCGTGTATAGTTAGACTTATCATATATAATATGAATATAATAATTCAGTATATAAAAGATTATAAGTAAATTTTTTTTCTTAAATAGTATTAATTTTGGCTCAAAACTACAAATATATAAATTATTATTGATGTACTTTAATTTAATTTATTTTTTATTTAAATAAACAACTTCTATTTTCTTGAAAAAAAAATCATATTATACCACAATATGTGTTTCCATTCAAAAAATTTATAACATACGTAACTTATTGATTAGATTAAATATGAATATGAAAAGCTATGTTACGCGGATACTTCAAAAATTCAGCCGTATCGTATCGGATACTTATATCCGTATCGGATACTCAGATACCGTATCGGACACACCACGTGACGTATCCTAATATTTTATTCGAAAATAAGACCGGATACTTCACAGATACTTTCCGTATCCGCATCGGATATTTTCAACGTTAGAAAATATGTTCTTAAAACATATGATTACATATATAAAATCAATAAAATAAGATTAAAACATCTAATTATTTAATTAACTATAACAAACATATATGATATTTCTATAATAACAAGTTTTTAATATCTCCTACATCAAATTCTAATATCTAAATATATATAAAATAATTAAATATATAAAATATAATTAATAAATAATAAAATAATATATAAATTACCGTATCCGTATCTTAGATTTTTTAAAATTTGCCATATCGCCGTATCCACATCGTTTGGGATATGATACTCGTATCCCGTATCCCATATTCTGTATCCGTATTCTTATCCGTATGCGTATCCGTCCAACCTAGATGAAAAGTCTTTATGGAAATTTTTCTTAGTGCCAAATACGTTATATTATTGGCAAAACTCCACAGTCATGGATTATATCTGTGCATGAAAACGAAACCCACAAACAACCAAAGCAAACCAATGACTTCACAGCAACAACAACAAGAAGAAGAATAAACCAATCCAAAATTCCAAACACTACACTACACTCCACTCCACTCACAATGGCGTCTGAGAGTGAGATTGCAAGCCCGGCTGAACGTCCGAACAACTCCGGCGATGTCAGCAGGCCGGTGGCCGGCACGGAGTTCAGTTGGTGCCAGGCGGTGCCGGGCGGAACCGGTACCACCGTCTTAGCTATCCTCTTCTCCAAACCCGTTCATTTACCTTCTCTGAACTCATCTCTGAACTCTCTGTTAACCAACCATCCAATCCTCAGTTCCAAACTCGCATTCGTTCAAGACTCCACGCCGTTCTTCTCCATTCCTTCTTCTCCTTGTGTTAACATTGAGGCCCAACCTCTCAGTTCGTCGTTCCACGAAACAATCGAGCTTGAACTGAATCGGAATCCATGGTCCGAGCCCAGTTACGATGACCCAGTACCGGTTTTCTTCACCACGGTTTACGAATCTCCTCAACTGGACCAGTTCGTTTTGTGCCTTCGTTTCCACACGGCTGCGTGCGACCGTGCTTCTGCCGTGAGCATACTCAAAGAGCTCTTGATATTAATGGCGAGTGAAGCTAATGGAGATGAAACAAGCATAGACGATGTGGCATTAAAAGCGGGAATTGAGGAATTGATACCAAAGAGAGATTCTTCCAAGCCGTTTTGGATGCGTGGAAAGGATTTACTTGGTTACTCCATTAATGGGCTCAGATCTTCCACTTTTCAATTTGAAGATACTGAATCAGAAAGACGAACAGAGATGATTCGATTCGTTTTCACCAAAGAAGAGACTCAAAACCTTCTTAACGTAAGCTTCTCACTCAAATTACTCCTCCCAATTGAACAATTATTCAATCTTAAATCAATTAAACCGAATTTCCAGCTCAATTTACCATTTTTTGTTCATTTTTTTTGGTGAAGGAATGCGAGGAGAGAGGAGTGAAGCTATGTGGCGCGATCTCAGCCGCAGGATTGATCACAGCACGGAATTCAAAGCAGCTCGAGCCCGGGCAGAGCGAGACTTACTCGGTTGTGACAATTGTCGACTGTAGGAAGTTTCTAGAACCTCCTTTGGAAAAACACAACGTTGGTATGGATAAAAAATAAAGGAAATTTGCGTATTTAATTTCTTAATTTTGAAAAATATGTTGGGAAGTTTAAAATAATCTGATTTTCAAGTTATTTTTCTGATTAATTATTGATGCATTTCGGAGTTACAAATCATGATTTTGATAAAATAAAAAAAGGATATGAAATCATGATTTTGATAAAAAAAAAAAAAGGATGTGAAATCATGTTTCGTGGTTAACATGTTCAAATTAATAATTTGCAAAAAAAAGCCCTTACAGTTATTGAAAATTGCAAAAAAAAAAAACCCCTCAATTCTTACAAAATTTAACATATATATCCCCTACCATTTACAAAATTTGAAATGCGAGTTTTTTTGTAATTTTTAATACTACATGGGCTTTTTTACAATTTAGCCATAATACAAGGGC
Organism: Juncus effusus; assembly: GCA_027726005.1. NCBI lineage: Eukaryota > Viridiplantae > Streptophyta > Magnoliopsida > Poales > Juncaceae > Juncus > Juncus effusus. Next base: position 712,530 of record CM050899.1, read on the forward strand.
TTTTTTGCAAATTCCCTTAAAAACAATAAACACCTTCATAACATAAAACCTTTTTCCCTTTCTCTACAATTTCTCAGGATTCTACCACTCCGCAATCACAAACACGTTCTCCCTAATCGGGTCCGAATCTCTTTGGGACTTGGCCAAAACTTATCACAACTCTTTCACAAACTCTCTCTCTAACAAAAAACACCTAACCGACATTTCCGACCTAAATTTCCTCATGTGCAAGGCGATCCAAAACCCTAGTTTGACCGCCAGCTCATCATTACGCACCTCTCTCCTCTCGGTCTTCCACGAACCGGTTCTATACGAAAATTGTGAAGATATGAACAAATTAGGGCAAGAATTAGGGTTGGTGGATTATGTGGGTTGTGCATCGGTGCATGGAATCGGTCCGTGCGTAGCGGTTTTTGATACGATAAGAAATGGAGAGCTTGAGTGTTGTTTTGTTTTTCCGAGTCCTCTCCATTCGAGAGGGCAAATGGAGAGAGTGGTTGAGTGTGTGAAGAGTGAGCTTGTTGGTGCGTGTGTTCATGTGGAACTTGATTAGGTTTTGTGATTGTGTTTGTATGTATCATTTATGTGTGTTTAATTTGAGAATAAGATGTATTTTTATAGTAAAATAATATGATGCATGGACTATTGGATGCCGATTTTATGATGAGTAACGTGTGTTCGTGTGGAACTTGATTAGGTTTTGTGGTTGTGTGTTATGTATTTATGATTTTATGTATTATTTGAGAATAAGATGTATGGACAAAATATGATGCCGATTTGTGTTGAATAAAATTCATGTTTAGAGGTTTTGTGATTGTGTGTGTATTAGTAGGTTTTATATGTATGTGTTGTTTTGAATGTGTTATTTGAGAATAAGATGAAATGAAGTTTATGTGATGCCAATTTATGATGAATAAAGTTCATTTTAAAGCAATGCAAGGTCTTGATATGGCTTAGATTCTGTTCTATTTAATTTTAATTTTGAAATGATAGTTTGAACTTTTAAGTGCACATATTATGGAGTTATGAATATGATGAACATTAACATATTACTTGGTGGATATTTCAGTATGGGCCTAATGATAAAAGAAGAACTTTATTGGGCTTCAATCTTTATATCCAAATTCAAAATTTAGAAAATGTTATGTTAAATATTTTGTAACGTATATCTCACAAGTTATTTGCTTATTTATTTTCCATCGTATCAAATCAAATATTTACATTTTTACTATAATTCATTGCCTTTTACTATGGTAAGCCAGCTCACATGCAATATATCAAATCTCAAAAGATTTACTCCTCTCTATATAATTCACCACTCGTCTTCACATCTAAATTCTCAAATTCAAAAACCATCAAAACCCTAATTAACAAAAACTTCACACCAATTCAAAACCCTAAATCATATCAATGGCTTCCTTCAAAACCCTAATCATGGTTTTGGCCATGGCCATGTTTCTTCTTGTTGTCTCAACTTCAGCTCAAGTTCAAGAAGAAGATCATCACCCTCATCACCATGGCCACCACCATCATGGTCATCACCACCATGGTCACCACCACCACCACCACCTTGCTCCGGCGAGTTCTCCGGCGAACTCCCCTGCACCATCTCCGGCGAACTTTGGACCGACTGCTCAGCCGCCGATTATGAATGGAGCGAAGGCTGCCTCCTTTGTAGGTCCCGTTTCTTTATTTGGTGTGGTTTTGGCTGGATTTATGTATCTTTAAGTTTGTTTTGAAGTATTTATGTTTGTTTGGATTTGATGAATGTCTTTGTTTTGTTTATGGAGTGAAAATTGTTGGAAAAATAGTTGATGAAGTGTTTTATTTTTCTCAAGTTTGGTTTCGTGTATTTAAATCCTAAAACTTGATAAATATATATGTATTTTCATATTTTGGAGAACTTTCATTTGGACCGATGAAATTATTAAATATTAATGTATAAACAAAGTCATGAATGGAATTGTTGTCCCTTTGTTTTGAAAAAAATAATGACAGATGAATTTAATCATTTTAATCCGACAGTTTTAAAGTTCTATATGAGATATAAAAAATGAATATTTTGTACATTTATATTTTTAAATAATATATTAAATGTAATACCGATCTCATTAATGCAATTGCAAATATTATAAACCTATAATTAAATGTACACACCTTTCCAATGCATCATCTCTTCACAGATTAATTCATTGAAAATACTAAGCCAAAAATATTAAAGGGTTTAATTCACTGAACACTTGATTTTCTTAAATGATTCACTGTCTTTTCATCTCCTCATTAAATCTATATAAACCCCATATAGATGAACTCTTATCCAAATCCACAAACCCTAATTTGAACAAAACTTCCCATGGCCTCTTTCAAAACCCTAATTATGATCCTGGTGCTGGCAATGCTACTACTTGCAAACTCAATGGCAGAGCATCATCACCACCACCACCACAACCACCATGCTCCGGTGAGTGCTCCGGTGATTTCTCCGGCAACCTCGCCGGTGTCAGCTCCTACTCCAGTTAATGTTCCTGCATCTGAACCAGCTCAACCGCCTGTGGGAAATGGTGCAACTGAAGATTCTATTTATAATCAAGTCACTTTGGTTGGTTTTGTCTTGGTTGGTTTGATGTATCTTTGAGTTTTGTTGTGGTTTGTTTTGTTGGCATGACAATTAATAATTGATGGTATCTTATGAAGTGCTAAGTTTGGACCTTTTAGAAAATATCATTTAGTATCTTATGTTTTCGAACTCACAATCAATGGGTTCAAATACTTTTGCTAAATATCAGTTTGTGTTATGCAAGATTGCTTTTACCTTCGCCAGGATTCGAATTTGAGAGGGTGTCTTACTGCTTAAGCTAGCAAAATTTAGCATACCTATTATGTTTTGTTTAGCTTACCAAAAAATGATATTATGTTAACTTTCTTCTCAAAAATGATACGTTCAGTTTCTTCTCTGATTTGTTTTTTTTGAATGATTGTCCAGGTGAGTCTCACATCCTCCTCCTCCTCTAATTTGTTATTATATTTATGATTGATATTCTTTTGTAAATTAATTTGTTTTTTATTTTATAGAAATAGCTCATAAGTTCCACATCTATTTTCTAAATTAGCATTTGTCAAATTTTGAACCCATAAACTTCGAGTTGGTAGATTTGAGTGTCTAATCACTTCTATTGGAAGTGCTTTGGCTATAAATTAATTTGTTATTATTCACTAAATCTCTCTCCCTCCTAGTCATGAATAAATAAGATTTTTTTGTCCCGTAGGATTAATTTTATCAAAAAAATGGTCAAAGGCCTTACAAGAGTTCAGACAAATGAAAAGAAAACCAATCAAAGAAGCACCAAAAAAAAATGGTGTTAAAGAACTGACATGAACATCATGTTGAATCTCACTAGAATTGAGGGGCTTTATTACGATTTTCAACAATTCTTGACTTCTTCATTGCATGGGCTTTTTTCCAAATTCCCTTACCAAATCTTGTGTGGGTCAGATATTGATGGTCTGTCTGATAAATTGTATAATTTTTTTTTTTTAATTCTAGGTACCCAAAAATATATGTTCTTATTTCAAAATTTATTATTCCCCAACAAAATACAAACATTGAATTACTTACATACATCCCTAATCGCCAAATGCATCTGTCTGTTAACAAATTATTTCCTTGTTAAAATTCTTCCAGCGTATCATAATTAAATGAAATAATCACTGCCCTTCTCTATTCAGTGCACATCACTCAGCTGCATCTCAAATACACAGAACCAAATCATTCAATACTTAAGACATGCTATTCTTACAAATTTTAAATTTACCCTATATAAACTCATGAAATTACATAGCATCACCAATCAAATCCTAAACAAACAAAAAATCATAATCATGGCCTCCTTCAAAACTCTCGCCATGTTTAGCGTGCTCGCCGTGCTCCTCCTTGGAGGCCCCACGTTCGCACGCAAAGAAGTTATCAGCTTACCACCAGGCAACGGACCTCAGTTTATCAGCTTACCATCAGCCGACGGATCTCATGACCAACCACAATTAGGTAACCTAAATAATGAGGATTACAGAAAGACATCGATACCAGTATATCATCATGGTCATATAATGTCGCCTGCACCTGCACCAGTGAACCAAATTAGTTGCTCACATGGACCGGCTCCTTCACCTATAGAGAATGGTGCGACCACTTTCTCGTTTGCCGGTTCGGCAGCTTTGTTTGGTGCAGTCTTTGTTGGATTCATGTATCTTTGAGAGTTGAGGGTTTCCATTTATGGTTGGTATAATGATCCATGGTTTCAGAAAACTTTTAAATACCATTTTTTTTTGAGAGACGTCATATACGAAATCTAATATCATCATATAATATATTTATGAAACCAAAATGCAAATGATAGCAATATACTTATGAAATTTCTATTAATTAAGAACATCTGGCGATGATTATATTATAATAAAACATTATATTGAATATTAAGATTTTTGTGAAGGTGATGCTGAATATTTATTATATATCATACTAAGCCCTGTTATACGTCTTAATCATGAAGTGTATTTAGCACATTTATGATAGTTTATATGGGCATGAAAATAAGGTTGATAAGTTCACGGCTCTCACTCTCCTTAGTTCTTCTCCAATAATCTCATAAATTTTATTTTTCAGTTCAAATATAATGGTATAAAAAAAATAAAGAACAAGAAAAATTCACTAATTAAAAGAACAGAGCGGCACAAACTAAAAAACAAACATATTATTATTATATATAGGTATAATTTGGAGTTAGCTCCAAATTAACATAAAAATGAAATGTATGATCAATTCCCAAGTTTTTATTTTAGTCTTTGTCGAAAAATCCTTTTAACTTACTGAATGACTTTCTACTTGTTAAGACTTTCCGGTCGATGGATTGAAAATATAACAGTACTTATTTAAGCTGAAAACTATGTCTATACTTATTTAACCTCTAGGCCGAAGTGACTCTTGAATGGTTGAGATTTGTTGCTGCTGCCTGAAAGATGTTCGATGAAAGCAGTGACGGACTTACATAGAAGCTTAGGGGGGCATAGCCCTCCTATGAAATCTGAAATATGTTATTATAACCTTTGTAATTTTAGTTAAAGCCCTTCTAGCATAATATTTGGCCCATTTTATACATGAAAAAAAGAAATAATAAGATTATTAGGGTTATCGATGTAAAATATAATAAATAAACAAGAGTCTAATGAAAAGTTCTCTGCCGACTGCCATTGACCCTAAGTGTTAAAGTTGCGTGGTAAGTACAAGTTTGATTTATTGTTGCTTGAAAAATAAAACTATAGTGTAGTTTTATGTCATTAACTACTTAAATAAATCAAACTTTCATATTTAACTATCTTTTAGATAAGTTTAAAATATTTAAATATATTTTTAAGTAAGTTAATATATTTAAATATGTTGCAATTGCTTCTAATAGTAGTTATAATTTTAATATTTAATCATTATTACTATATGATTTTAAAAAATTTCAATCAATCATAATATTATATTGTATCAATTTTTCGTTCAAATTTTCATACATTTTACGGTTGAATTAAATTATTATTATATAATTAAAATATGTTAAGATTTAGTCAGAAAATTGAATTCAGATTCCCTTTTCTAGTTTCTTTTTTTAGCTTTTGGGCCAATTTGTATAGGGCTTTTTTGGACTAAAAAATTCCTGTTTTTTTTTTATTTTAAAATTTGAAAGGGAGGGATATAGATAGTTTGATCGAAGAAAGATTACTTGTAATTTCTTTATAAAAACTAAAAAATATATAGAAATTTTTATTTGGAAGGGGGATAATTAAGTCCCCTCCAAATTTCCTCAAAAAAAAAGCTATATAAAACATGATTATAGAGCTAGCAAAAAAGCTCGCAGCTCGAACACATTGTTCTCAGTTTGATGATATTCAAATCAATTCCGAGTTACTAATATAATTGGTGAGATTATTGTATAAGTTTAGATGAATCAAGTTTAAGTATAAATGACAAAGAAGATCTAGAAGTCTCCTTTATTTAACGTAGTCTGGAGTCAAGCTCTTTCATGTAAGTTTGTTCAAATATTTCTTTCAAACAAATACCTTGATACCGGTACAGTCTGGTCACTAGTGCTCCACACGTCACCTTGGCGCTCTTTTCTTTCTTTCCTTCATTAATCATGTATTTGCATATCTCTAATGCGATCGGAAGATTTGTATTATTATCGTTTATCATCACCCAAAGTACCCTTTCACAATTAGCAACTTCTCCAGCTGATCACCTCCGCTGACAGCTGTTCTCCTTCGCTCTCTCTTACACTCTTAGGGCTTATTGCCCCTCTCCTCTCTCTATTTCTTCATCTCGTGCTCCATTAATGGATCCTTTCTAGCTTTAATTAGCGATCTCTCCTCCAAAATCTCGCTTATCAGAACAGATCCAAACTTCTTTTGGTCTGAGAAAGCTCGATTATACTTTTCTCTCCAAACAACAAACTGAAATAAATAGTTATTTGCTTAAAATCCCGATCCCCTCCTGGCTCTCACACAATTGCTCATTTCAGAGACTGTTTTTGAGCTAACAGATTGAAGACCCACTCCATTCTTCAACAAATTCCAATACCTCTACACAAAGCTACATTCTTCATCTAGATGCTTCACAATTTCTTCCTCTCTACAACACAGGTGATACTTATTTACTATATTAAATTCTCCTGCTTCTTCAAATTATCCTGAGTTGGTGATTTGTTCTGCTTGCTTGTCCACAGATAGATCTTCATTCTCAACGGAATATCCAAACTCCAAATGTATTTCAGACTACTTTGTGCTAGCACACCTAACAACAATGATTTGTATGCACTTTTAATAGTGTACATCCCTTTCGAGCTCCATTTCCACTTAACCCCATCTGAATTTTGGTCCAGTCTACTGCATTGAGGATGCTTTCTAACTGGTTGAACTCAATCTGAGGTATTAAAGCTCTTAACTCCCTAAACCCTTCTGCTAGATTTGTGAGAGATTTGTAGTCTTAACTATGATAGAAATATAAGAGGTTTCTCTTAACTTCTCTACAAAAATATGAGTTTCTATAAGAATACTCATTAATTCTCTCTAATTCCAGATTTAAGACTAGTGCACTCCAGGTTAGCCCTTCTATTTTTTGGAAGTATTTCCAGAGCCATTTGATTAACATGGCCCTATTGAAAACTTTCAAGTTAATAATCCCTAAACCCCTTCTCTCCTTAGATTTGCATACTTTATCCCAACACACCAGATCAACTCTGATTCACCTGTACCCTTCCACAAAAAATTCCTCCTTAATTTGTCAGTTTTTGTATTTACCAACTTGGATAATTTAAACACAAACAAATAATAAATGGGTATTGATGATAAAACTGAGTTAATAAGTATCAACCTACCCCCTTTGCTCATTAAGGATCCTTCCCACCCCTGCAATCTTTTCTGAATTTTATTTATGAGCAATTGGTAGTTGATGATAAAACTGAGTTAATAAGTATCAACCTACCCCCTTTGCTCATTAAGGATCCTTCCCACCCCTGCAATCTTTTCTGAATTTTATTTATGAGCAATTGGTAGTCTAATTAACTTGGCTATTTATAATGGAGAGGGTAGCCAAGGTAATTGAAGGGTAAGGTTGCTTGAGGGCAACCCCGCTCATTTTTGATATCTTCAAGGTTATTGATGTTATTGCCAGAAATAATAGTAAACTCAGATTTAGCATGGTTCACTTTGAGGCAGAACTGTTGCAAAATGAGTTCAGAATTAGTTTAAATCTTCTAATTTGGATGATATCAGGCTTTAACAGAAATAAGGAACCATCTGCATATAGGAAAACAAGATTAGTATTAGTGATTGATCTCTCTATAAATTTCTGAGATCCTAGAAATTCAAGCAATCTGGCCAAAGAACCCACTGCCAAAATAAACAGATGATTGAAAGGGGGCCTCCTTGTCTGGCCCCACTTTTTAAATGAATGCTCTTGCCAGGTGTGCCAATAAAGAGGACTTTGGAAGCACCCTTTAACACACAACATCTCACCCAATTCATCCAAACCTCCCCAAATCCCTAGCCCTTAACACTTCCATAATAAACTCCCAACTAATAGTATCAAAGGCCTTTTGAATATCACCTTTAAATAGAAGAAGGGGTTTTTTTGGGTATTTGGGAAATATTTAAAGCCTCTCTAGCAAAAACATAGCATTCTGCTATTTCCCTTCCTTCAATAAAACCTAATTGATTTGACATAATGAGCTTGTCAGTCAGTTTCTTTAATCTACTTTCTAAGATCTTGGAAATGATTTTTTGCAAACAATAAATAAGACTAATGGACCTAAAATCTTTAGGTTGGTTTGTCTCATTAGTCTTTGGAATAAGGTTGATGTAAGACAATGAAAACTCTTCAAGGTCTTTACTGAAATTGATCTAATATTAATAGTAAGTAAAATTTCCTCTGTGAGATGAGATCAATAGTGTCACTCCCCAAAATCTAACTCTAGGGTTTGGGATGGGACAATCGCCGTAGCCGAAGCTACAAGGTCTCTTCACATTCATTCTCACAGAATAATAATATTCAATAATTTATTGGAGTAAATCAATAATCTTACATCAATTATTCAAAACACTTAAGGTTCTACTACAATAAAAATGGGCATTCGCTACAATAAGACAAAGTACTAAATAAAAATAAATGTGCAAGCGCCACTTAATAAATCCCCAAAGCTCCAAGATATCATTCACCTGGGCAACACAAAAATAAAAAGGTAGGGAAAATAATCATCTCCTTCCCTATAATTAGGATTTCTCGCAAAATCAGCCTTATTCCGTTGGGAACGGAACTATTCCATTCTCAACGGAATAACGTTGAATAATTTTGGCGAAATTTCAGCACACTCCGTTCTGAACGGAATAACGCGGAGTTTTCAGTTTCCTTTAATTTTAGTTGTGTTTCAAAACAGATTCCGAAAAACTATTTTTTGAAACTCTAGAAAATCATAATATCCAATATTATATTCATAGAAACTATTTCCGTGATGTTTTGAAATAATTTTTGCAAAACCCTAAAATTTATTATACTAGAATTTACTAAATTTTAAATATATAATCGACAATTATTTCCTTAACGAACGCTCTGATGCCACCATTGGGAAATCCATAGCCATGTACGATTTGATCACATTAGACATAAATTAATTATTAATTTCTTGTTCTAATACAAAGTTATCACAAAAAAACACTATTCTAATAATACAAAGATACCACGTAGGAAAGAGAGAGATCAGGAGTGAAAGTCAGGAGAGAGAAAGAGAGGAGAGTAAAGGTAATCATGACAGTACGGACAAACATACAAATTCCTGAGAAAAACCTGGTTTCTCATTTTCGTCTCGCTCTTTCTCTCCTCAGGCTATGTTTGGATGTGCAAGGAATTATCAGGTTAAGGATAGGTTAGGCAAAAAATTGGAAAAAATTAAAATGACATGTTTGAATGGTTAGTTAGAGAATATAAGGATTTTTTTAGGTTGGCAAATGTCAGAAAATTTCATATGTAAAGTTCACCGAAATGAAAACTCACCAAATTGAGCACTAAACAGAGCGAGTCAAGAGAGAAAGAGGACTGAACCAAGAGGACCCCGAAATTAGAGAAGGTTAAGTTAGGCTCGCGACTCTAAACAAGCGCTTTTAGGAGGCATCCTAAGGTCTAAAAAAAAAGGTTTTGCCTCGCTCGCGAGCAAGAGGAGCTGTGTGTTTCTAAAGGATAACAACTACCACGGGATATCAAGATACGACCGCGGTTTGGTGAAATTTGGACCGGGGGGCAGTCCAAATTCCAACCTCGGAAAGCCCAAAAGCCACATATTAATTAGCTTCCTCCCCAATCCACGCCACCCAATTACTCTAAATTAGAACTTTCCGAATTCTAAAATTTCCGAAATCGCGCCTTTCCACCTTCAACAAAAACCCTACTTAAACCTCAAACCACCTCAATCGTGATCAAAGCCAGCCGTTTCCCGAGTAAGAAAAAGAAGAGAGAAATGGAGGCCGACGGAGGCAACCTAACCCGAGACGCAAAGAGGATGCAAGTCAAAACAGTCGTGAGCAAACAGATGCAAATTGGAGGTCCTTCATCGACCGGGACGGAGGGAGATATGGAGATGCCGATGGCACAAATAGAAGGATCGAAACCATCGGTCGAAGCACTTACGGAGAGGCACAACATGACCATGGATCAGTGGAGAAAGGGGAAGTCCATGACAAAAGAGAGTTTCTTGCGACCAAATCGGCAGACATCGATGATCTCTACAAGAAGCACACCATGTCCCAAGTGGAGAAATTATTCTGAAGGGTCGGATTAGAGAGCCTGTTGAAGATGAAGGAAAGACAAAGCCGAGGTATCACCCTCGAATTCCTCGCCACGACGAAACTGGTGATGACCGGCGATGGAAAGAAAAACTCTCGTTCAACATGAATGACGAAAAATACCAGCTCTAAATCTTTCTTTCATTTATTTTACATAATAGAAATATTAGATTTGGTCAAATATAAAATGCATTTTTATTTATAATAATTACTTATTGAAATGGAGTTATTTTTCAATTTTTTTTTAATTCAACTGTATTTTATGGGTTGAGAGACTTGCTAAATACATGATATACAATATTGCATTTGTCGGGTTTTATTGTGTGCTTAGTAAAAAAAATTTGCTCGGTGTTAGACGCTTATCCGGCCCGGCCTCCTCTAACGTTGATTCCCGGTTCCGCCCCTGGATGAAAGGTCCGTCAAAGTGTGCTGAAGAACTGACAAAGAAACATCAGTGGGTATTGTTGGGTTTTTCTTTTTTTCTTTTTTCTGAGATCAATTATTTATTACTTTTGAAAAAGGAAAGATTAACATGTCTAATGATTGTTTTCAAATCCAAAAAAATGTCATCTTTCTTATTGTTAATGCAGTAGTATGAAATACACAATCAGTTGATTAAGTTGTAATTTTTTGTATTATAAGGTTTTATGTAAGAAAAACACAAATATTCAATTATTTTTTGAAAAATGAGTAATTTGGAACCGTAGTAAACAATCTTTCATAAGGTGATTTATAAAGCACAAATTGACTTGGTAATCCTTCAGAACAAGGCCGAAACTTAGAATTTATGGACTACATCAGACAAGAGAAGATATAATCCCAATACTGAAAAGGAAAGCAAGGAGTATTTCCTTTTTTTTTGAAGGAAACGTGGGATTATTTAGCCTACATTTTCATTTATTAATCTAAAATACAGGAACATACAATATTTACATACAAAATTGATTATTATACCAACAAAAAATTACAATACACATATAAATTATAATCAAATACGACTTTATAAAAAAACATACTACATACTCAAATTACCCCATCCAGAAACGTCAAACGAAGTAGAAAGATAGATTGTTTGATGCACCATTGCATGTTATTATGCATAAGGGTGGCAGCAAGTGAGCGAGGCCTTCGGAATCCCCAAAGAAGGGGGGTGGCCAGAAGGTATAGAGGAGTAGTCCGCTAGTGACGTTTGGGCGGAAATTGGACTAGGCGAATGGGGAGATAAATGATGCCGACTGAACTGGGTATACAATCTGGTGGTCAGAACAACACTACGAATATTGGCAAATATGGTGCACCTCAGGGACGCCGAAAGCATCCTTCCTCAATTCCATAATGTAGTATTATGTTGTCTCTTTGATATATATGAGAGCTTTTGCGATGCAATAACTCTTGGGATTATGATAATATTAGGAGTATCTCAGTTCATTTTCTAATCAACAAAACTCGGAGGATGATCCCATTTATATTGAAAATAAATAAAAGAAGGTTACTCATAATTCTTTTAATTTAGTTCTTCTCCAATATCTCATAAATATTATATCTTAGTCACAGCACGTAAAATCATATGATACAAAAAAAAAAATAACGAAAAGAAGAGGTTGGAAGAAATCAAAAGCAAGTCACCATTATATATTCCTGATGTTACACCTCTAATGCATGAGGCCGGCCAGTAGACTGCAAATCACATTCAACTACCTGCCACAGGTTCAAAACGCATTACCATTTAAAAATTAATCATCAAATATTGCAAGTATTTTTCATAATTCTCCATGCAATAAAAAAATAATATCTAATGCATGAGGGCCATTACTTAACAAAAATGCATGATGGAATCATGCTTGCCCAATGTAATGTGAACCAGAATAATTTCATGTTCCGAACCAATTTTTTTTTTTTCATAATAATCATAACAAGTTAAAAACCCATATATCAACCAATCTAACCAACATTATGGGTTATTTATTTTTTGTACTAATTATACTTATGGGCCATTAGTCCAAATATCTTTTTCGCCTAAAAATCATATATAGCCGAAGTGCATTTCATATACAAAAGAAAAATTTGTATGCAAAATAGCAACATAATAACAAGATCCTTTCTTTATAGTCATCACTAATTAACCTCTATCAAATAAAAACTCCACACACACACACACATCACAAACACACCCACAAATTTGTCCACGTAAAAGAACTTCTTCAGTAAATTCCGAAACACCACACTCGGAGAAAACAATCTTCAAGTTGGCAGAAGTTATGCCGAAGAATGGCGTGGGTCATCAGCAACAATCGCGGCAAAAATCCTGACGCTCTTCTCAACAATTTAATCCGCATTGGGAAAATGGAGAGAAAGATTTCGAGCATGATTTTTTCTTTTTATTTTCTATTTTTTAAGTTTATGCTCTGAATTGTATCAAATGCAATGTGGCAAGAATTGTATAATCCTCCATTTTATTATTATTAATGAAAGTCTTTAATAGACTCTCCCCCACTACTTCAAAACGAAAAAAAACAAAACAGTCCCAAATCATTTGTAAACTCCACTCCACTCCACTCACTCTAACTTAAAAAAAAAAAATCAATAATAAACAAGACAAAAAAATTTTAATGCAACTTTAAAATTGTTTCAAATATTCCTTTGCGACACGGCACATTTATTTCAAACATACATACTCTGTATTCTCTCATTCTTCATTCCACGTAATTTCTTTAATTACAAGTAACGAGTTAGGTGTATGATAGCGTCTCCACACACTTTTTAATATTCTTTGATTAAAATCTTTTGGTTTCGAAAAGTGTAGCAATGTGCCGTATCTTTCATTAAAATAAGTGCGAGATTTGTTTCCTTACAAATTATTATGGTTATTGAAATCGATAATAAACAAACATAATTCCGTTCTTATAAATTACAACTCACAGTCTTAACCATCCCAACCAACATCTTTTCATCCTTCACTGACCTACACAAAAGGTCAACATATTTCATCGTCGTTTGACTCGGTCAACATGAAGAGTTGACCGACCCATTTGGAGTTTGACCAGCTTGAGATGTCGCCTTAGATTCGCTCGATATTGTGGATCGAGTCGATCAAGGGAAGAAGCTATGTTTCTTCCTCTCTGAAATGATTTCTCATGTGTTTTTGTTAATTTTTTTTCAATAAATCAGATTAAAATATTTGATTATTTGACTACCTTGTTTTCTATTGGATATGCATCAAGATTTGTGTTATGTAATGAATATGGTATTTTTTTTTTCTATTTGAAGTATGTAAAACTTCAAATATGTAATATTTTTTTTTTCTAATGGTGTAAAAAGAGATTTGTTTTCAAATTTAAACAATTGTAACATTTTTTTGTTAGTGCATTAGCCAAGAAATACACAATCAGTTGATTAAGTTGTAATTTTTGTATATTATAAGAATTTTTTTGAATTGTAGGTAATTTGTCTACTTAGACTTTTATTAAATAAAATTTTTTTACAAAAGTTTATATACAAGTAGTTGCCTTGTGCCTTTCTAATGCTTAAGGTCTTAAAAACTTGACTACGTCCTATCTCAACTAAACTAGCTCTTTCGATCTGGGGTTGATGGTTGTAGTTGCGTCCATTGTTTGTCACCCCTATCCATTCTTCCACATTGGTTATCGCGGTGGAAAATATGTGTTGTATGTTACTTTTCTTTCATTGGAATATTCGTGAGTTTTTTCCTTCCATAGCTTCTAGCAACATGCAATACAAACACACTTCCCCAACTTTTCCTCTGAGTTTTATCTACCTTTTTTTCATCCAATTGTAGAGCCCGGTAGAGGATTGGATAATTGGGGGAGGTATGGTGCCAAACATGTTGCATGCATGCTTCTATAGCTCATGTAAAAAATAGGATTTTTCGAATAAGTGATTGTGCGAATCTTGGCCTCTTGTTGAGCAAAGCATACACTCATTTGGAGGGTATGAATACATGCTTGACCAATCTATCTCTTGTGTTGAGTTTTACATTACATATAAGTCATGCAGAAAACCTAACTCTTGGTGTGTATTATAAGATTTTATATAAGAATAACACAATTAATCAATTATTTTTGAAAAAAAGAGTAATTTGTAACCGCAGTGAACAATCTTTCATAAGGTGATTTATAAGGCACAAATTGACTTGGTAATTTATATAGAAATACATCTACATCAGAGAAGAGAAGATATAATCCCAATACTAAAAAAGGAAAGGAAGGAATATTTTCTTTTTTTTTTGAATGAAACATTGGACTGTTTAGCCTACATTTTCATTTAGTCCAAAATACAGGCACATACAATATTTACATAAAGAATTGAAAAATATAACAATATAAAAATGCAATACATATATAAATTATAATCAAATACCAATTTATAAAAGAATATTACATGCTGAAATTTTCTTATGAAAGATGTGTTTTTTCTTTCGAAAATCTCAGCCAATTATGTTTCTATGGGTTAGATTGTTTGATGTACTATTGCATATTATTATGTGTAATGGTGACACCACAATAATATGCACCTTTCCTCAATTCATTTCCGAATCAACATAACTCGGAGGATGATCGTTTTTCTATTGTAGATAAACAAAAGAAGGTTACTCTTTTAATTTAGTTCTTCTCCAATATCTCATAAATATTATATCTTGTCATAGCTTGTAAAATCATATGATGCTAACAAAAAAAAAAATAAAGCCTAAGAAAAGAGGTTGGAAGAAATCAAAAGCAAGTCAGGATTATATACTCCTGATAATACATCTCTAATGCATGAGGCCAATGGACTGCAAATCACAATAAACTACCTGCCATAGGTTCAAAACGCATTACCATTTAAAAATTAATCATCAA
This sequence comes from Juncus effusus, assembly GCA_027726005.1. Lineage (NCBI taxonomy): Eukaryota > Viridiplantae > Streptophyta > Magnoliopsida > Poales > Juncaceae > Juncus > Juncus effusus. The sequence goes on from CM050899.1 coordinate 727,754, forward strand.
ATACTGCAAGAATTTTTTTTAATTTTCCATACAAAAAAAAAATCATATCTAATGCATGGAATCATGCTTGCCCAATGTAATGTGAACCAGAATAATTTCATGTTCCTAACCAAAATATTTTTTTTTTCATAATAATCATAACAAAGTTAAAACCCATATTTATTTTCTGTACTAATTATACTTATGGGCCATTAGTCCAAATATCTTTTGGGCTTTGTTTATTTGCCTAAAAATCATATATACCCGAAGTGCATTAGCAACATAATAAATAGTGTTTTTTTTTTTTAAAAACATTATACATCAAATAGTGTTTTTTTTTATTCTCCATGCAATAAAAAAAATATCATATCTAATGCATGAGGACATTACTTCAAAAAAAAAATGCATGAGGGACGTCCGATCGAGCTTGAATTGAATTAGGATAATGCTCCCGCTTCGCTGTGAATATTTCAATTTTATTGTCTATTTCAATCTAGAATGTATAAATTACAATTATGAAAATTCAAAATAAAAGATTAAAATTAATTCATAATATATAAATAATATATAATAATTATGTTAAGTAAGTTGAATATGTTTAAAAATCATTTTGAATTGCATCATAAGATATTTGATCCATTTATTATTCATTCAAAAATATTTTCTATATCACATCTAATTTTGTAAAGACGTTATACAAATAAATTTACATATGAAAAATAAAATAACATAAGTGATGAATTCATAAAAAAATAAAAAATAATAACTCACTAAATAATTTGGATAATTAATCTACGATTTCATATGTTTGCATTAAGATTTCTAAGATTAAAAGATCATCACTTTTTTATTCTCTTTAGTTTTCTTATATCGTTATCTCTTGACATATTATATTAAAAAATATCAAGTACTAATCAGGCTTAGATGAAAGAGATCAGAAAAAAAATGCAACCTAATTTATTTCATAGATTTTTATTGAAACTACATATGATTTAATTATAATGATTAACTTTAAAATGGATAAAAAATAGTAATTATATTTAACATGATATTTAAAAAGAAAATATGATATTATATATATGAGAAAAGCTTGCATGCTATACATAGAAAAATATAACGTGACTCATTTTCTTCAAAAACAATTGTCACCACGATTTTTCTTACTATTTTGATTTTTTTTTTTGTAAAAATGATATGTATTATGTATAAATTGATCACATGTGTTTTTTTTTTAAACTCGTAATACATTAAATATTATAATATAGTTCTCAATACTCTGGACTTTTTTTTTATAGATATTTCTCATGTATAGTTCTCATGTCACGAAATATTAATCTAAATGATCATGTAATATTGTGGTAATAATTCAAATGAAATGATAAAATTCCAATTATATGATTATGTTTTAACAACCACACACATGTTGCCATAAAATATCAATAAACTTGAGGAAATGAAAGGTTAACATTTGAAAAAAAAATTGATCGAATGATCGAGATAAAAGTGATGATGTGATCTTTGACAAGGCTCAAAAATAGATGAAAAATAAGAGATGGGGTTAATATTGAACCAATCTAACCGCAAAATAGTTACATGATCCGACCCGGAATATTTTTTGTCGTAATAATCATAACAAAATTAAAAACTCAAAACCCATACATCAACCAATCGAACTAATATTCTGTGCTATTTATTTTTTATACTAATTAGACTTATGGGCCATTAGTCCAAGTTTATCTTTTCGGCCTCAATTTATTTGCTTAAAAACCATATAAATCCGAAGTGCATTTCATTATATCCCTTCTAATTCATCTTGCTACCAAGAAACCAAACCATTTACCAAGATATACAACCGAAAAAAGAAAAGTTTGTATGTAAAACAGTAAGATAACAACAAGATCCTTTCTTTATAGTCTTCACTAATTAACCTGTCAAATAAAAACTCCACACACATACAAACATCACAAACACACCCACAAATCTGTCCATGTAAAAAACCCAAAACAAAACAGTTCAAATTATTTACAAATTACACTCCACTCCACTCACTCTAACTAAAAAAAAAAATAATCAACAACAACACAAACACAAAACCAATAAATCCTATACCCACACTCACACACTCACTTCTTAACAAGCAAACTATCAAAAATAAAACTACTCTGACAAGTCCCCTCCAAAAGACCCACAACACTCTTAACCATATTCACCAACTTTTGCTCATCTTTCACTGACCTACACAAAAGGTCAACATATTTCATCGCCTCGTCAGGCAAAAGTCCCGCAATAAATAACGGTAACATTTGCGAGTGAGTTGACTCGGTCAACAAGAAGAGTTGACCGACCCATTTTGAGTTTGACCAGTTTGATATGTCGCCTTCGATTCGGTCCGTTTTGTAGATTGAATCGATGAGAGGTAATAGTTCGGTTTCTTCCTCCTTAAAATGGTCTCTAACATGCTCCTATTATTTATTAAAATTAAATTGAAATATTTAGTCAAGTATCTTGTGGTCTATGCTTCTGACTGACTTGTTATCAGTTGGATGTGCATCAAGATATGTGTAATGAATGACATTTTTTTTCCTTTTTGAGTATGTAAAGTAAAGGACCATTATTTTAGTGTCTAACACTGATTTTGATGCTTATCAAATTAACGATGAATCTTAAGTATGAAACCTCAAATACTTATTTTTCTTACACAAATATGTATTTTGTAAGCTACTCAAAAATAAAATGTACGTATTTTTCAGTTACTTCTCTCTGCTTGGAAGCAAAGAATACATTGCATTTTACCAGCTAGTGAGAGAAAGAGAGAAACCTTTTAACAACAACTTTATTTTTATTTCATTTTTTCATTCAATTAATTCATTTTTTATGCAATGGGCCACCCACTTTACTTCCATTCATTTCCATGGTGGAGTTGGTGAAACTCAACAAAATTCAACAAAACAAAAGAACCCAATTAAAGCGATGAACTCATCCGCTGTAAAAACTAATCTGTAACTTTCCGTGTAACGAATCATTTAACATACCTGTAGCTTTTTGAGGCGGTGACAGAGATTGAGGAGAGATTCTTGGTAGATTGAGGATCCGAAATCGCATGACAGCAGCGATTTTATGTCTTCTTTTATTCCGTTTAACATGGGCAGGTCTTTTGCGTGCTGTTCATTCGCCACTTTACACACCCCTAAATTATTTTATCTTAATTAAATTAAGAGATAATTGAGAGGTAAAAAATGAAGAGTTGAAGAAATGTAATGCGATTTGGAGGAATAAAGAAGAAATCTTGAAGGAATTGTGAGACATTAGAGAGTTTTTGAAAAATTATATTGAAATGTTTGTTGTTAATCAAATCGAATGAGAAATTCGGGGAGTTATAGACTCAAAATACCAAAATTTGATTTAAAAATCGAGTTTTAAATCAAATGTAATTACTCAACAGAGAGTTTTCTGATAAATTAGACTGAAATGTTCGTTCAAGATCAAATCGAACATGAAATTGAGAGGTTTTGAAGATTTTAATACGAATATTTGACTAAAATCGAGTCTTTACAAGAAAAAAATCAATCAGAAACCTCGATTGTTTGTTAAAAATCAGTGTGAAAGAGCAAAAAACGCACCTTTGTAAGCAGCTCGTTCGAGAGCAGGAAAGATCAACCTTTCCTCCATTCTCGCATGCTCAAGCATGATCTCCACCCACTCGCCGTACCACCGCCCAATCCTCCTCCCTTCCGCCGCCGCGCCCATCTTCCGCCCCTTCTTTCCGGCGACCCCCATCTCCTTCACCGCCCTCGCAATCCCCTCCAAATGGCGCTGTATACTTACATGCATCAGCTCCACCGCCAGCACCACCTCCTCCGCCGGCGGAAGCTCCTTAACGACTCCATTCGGCTCAACCGGAAACTTCCCATCAATGCATTCCAACAGTTCTCGGTCGGAGCCGGAAATCACGTCGCCGCCCAACCCGCCGAATCTGAGAAGCGGGCCGGGAAGAATCGGGCTTTCTCTAGGTATGAACTGAGGCGAGACTCCTTTGTACAGTAATGTCAGGCGAAGTCGCCATGTCAGTGCACAAGTCTCAGGCCCGTACAGCCTCACCATTTGATCCTCATCTATCTCCGCATTCGACTCCGGCTTACTAGTTCTGTTCTTGGTCTTCACGATTCCGGCCGGCGGCACCGGCGGCGCCGGGATTCTCGGCGGCGGCGAGCGCGGGTGGCGGTGCGGCTCAGGACAACAGTTGCCCATTCCTTCCTACTTTACTTACTTATTCCTTTCTTCTAAGTAACACACTCTTTTTCTCTTTTGCTCTGTCTCTCACTTTCTTTCTTATCTCTCTCAGTGCAATAATGCAAAGGAAAAGGAAGAAATAAATAAATAAATAGTGTATTGTATCTAATGTTTCTTTCTTATCTCTCTGTGCGCAACAATGCAAAGGAAAAGGAAGAAATAAATAAAGAAATAGTGTATTGTATTGTATATAATGTTTCGCCATTAGCATAGCATAGCACATGCTTGTCACTGATCTGATTCACTGTTTCTTTATTGGGGAAGACACGTGATATCATCTTCTCCATTACCCTTTGCATAAAATAACTCATTTGACTTTCAATTGTCTCCTTAAGGTCGCTAAACTTTTAAAAAATTATCGAATATGTCATTCATTTTTCAATTAATTGAATGACATTTTTTGACATTTTTAAAAATTAAGTGATTTATATGGGACAAATGAAAGTTGAGTGACTCATTTAATAATTTTTGAAAGTTGGATGACTTATACAAGACAATTTAAAATTAAATGACTTATTTGATCATGTTTTAAAATTTGATGGCATACGATGAAATGCACTATCATTGTATATGATTAACTGGAGAGGATATATGGTCAACATGAACAAGGATTTGGATCGAGACTGAAAAATGTATTGGTCTGAAAGTAAGTTTGTCTACGTGAGATTCTGTGTGGTTTTTTATTTTGTGGACATTCGTGCGGCTTCTATGTTGAGTAAATCTAACAGAGGAAACAGAGATCGCTGTACCCGTGATGCCACATGAAATAGTAAAAAGGACCGTAAATGAAAGGACTGATCAGATGATTACGTCATTATTTATTCATTATATATGATGCAGAAAAAATTTCTTCATTATATTTTTAGCAGTATAGTAGATTGATTATTAAAAAATATATTATTCTGTATTTCCTGGAAATTAAAATGAAATAAGAGATAAAACAAACATTTCTATAGCAGGCCAATTTTACATTTTTTGTCGTTAAAATATAAGCCCATCAGTTAATTATTCAACCTAATAACTTTATAAATGGCCCAAAAACGTCTTATTAAAAGAGGCCCATTAAAATTCAAGAAAATACATACATTAAATAACCTTCTTCAAACAAGCATAGCCATACAACTTCCCTCTACCACCTTTCTCTCCCATCAGAACGGTTTCCATTACCCCCTTCTCCTCCTCCTCCTCCTTCTTCTCAATTCCTCCCCAAAATTGAGATTCACCATTGATTGATTATGAGCACGCTTCGCCAAATCCTGGAGGGCCCTCGCCCCGTGAAGAAATCCCGGCTCTTGGTCTCCCTCCCATGGCCGGAAATCATGCCTCCGAGACCCGACAATTCCGTTCTTGAAATCTTCGGCGAGATGGAGTTTCAAGAACGCAATTCACGATTTGGGTCTGCTTCATCTTCCCCCGCCTCCACGCCATTGACGCCAACTCCTCCTCCTTTGCCCCATTACAGTCTCAATTTGGAACAAGAGATTGAGGAGGAAAGTGATCATGAATTGGGATCGAGCTCTGAGGATCCGAGCTGCGGGAGGAGGATGTGTCTGAGGTGCAATTCGGATCCGGGATTGAGGGTTTCTCGCGAGGGATTTCCAGATCCGATTTCGATAATTGGGAAGAACGGGAAGCCATGGCTGTACTATGAATCGGTGAAGAAAGAGGGGAGGTTTGTTCTGAAGGAGGTGAGAATTCCTGGTCAGGGCGGTTGCATGCATTCGAAGATAGAGAATGGTCGTCTCTTGCTTCAGTTGAGAAATCCGCATCTCTCTAATGGATGATTAAAAGGTTTTTGAATTTTTCAATTTTGAGAGAATTTTCAGCGGAGGAAAGCATATAGATTATAGAATGGTGAAAGGTTTTGATTTTGTGTTTTAATGGAGGAGAAGAAGAATCAAGAGGCTCAGATTTTGATTTCATTTAGAGTTTTTTTTAAGATATTTTATTTGGTGTTTCATAGTTTGTTTAAATTATAGTTTTGCATTGTTGGTTCCTTTGTGATTTGAAAAGAAAAAAGAAAGATGAATTCTTTTTATTTCTGCTATTACGAGTATTAATTAATTAATCAATGATTCGTAATTTTGCAATTTTATTTTTCTGCAATTTATCCATTTGTTATAATCTATTTTTAGGGAAACTCGAGTGATCCTTCCAATAACTCAAGTGATCTTCCAATATTGCACTTAAATAATGCAAAGAAAAATGTACACAATTATTATTATTATTATTATTATTATTATTATTATTATTATTATTATTATTATTATTATTATTATTGTTGTTGTTGTTGTTGTTGTTGTTGTTGTTGTTGTTGTTGTTGTTGTTGTTGAATCAAAAAGAGATGTTTTGATTATTCATAGTTAGAAAATTGTTTGAAGATAAATTCATTCGTTAATGAGTATAAAGATAAACTAGCTTTCAAAGTTGTTATTTCTTCACATAAAATTATGATATGATGGTGTTTAGCTGATGTTTATATAACATGTACCCTCACTAATTACGTGGTTGATGGGATTAAAAGTGATTAATGGAAGCAGCTTGAGGCACAAGTATTGGACTGTTATAAGACTAGTCATTAACGCTATAATTATAACCCTTAATTGAGATGTTAGTGCTTGTAACCGGAGAATGTGTCCTGAACTGAAAATCAAGTAAAAATCTCACCTCTAATTGAGCCTAACCTCAAAATCGCTTTCGTTTCTAGTTCATTTTCCCAACAGTTTAAGTGGGTGTCATGATACAAATGTTTTCCCTACATAATAAATTAATAATATAATAAAATTTAGATTTCATTTGATTGAGATTTGTCATGACATGTATTAATACAATTTCGTATTATGCTATTTTACTTTTAGAATTAATAATAATATTCTTTGACTAGTTACACAAAATAAAATCGAAAACTCAAAAGTCAAGTACATACTCACTAAGGATATATGTGCTTGTTAATTTTAGACCAAAATCACAATTAAATAATTAAAATTTTAGAAATGTTAGAAAGTGACAATTCTTTAAGAAAAAAAATGCTATTTTCATATATAATAAATCAACTTGTTACATTTGCCGACTCGAGCTTATGCAGATTGCTAACTAAACGCTCCATCATATATCAAACATAATCCTTTCTCTTAATTAGATATAATCAATTCACCAAGTATTGATTTAGCTCAGTTTCTAATCATAAAATTTACCATAATCAATTCAAATGAATATGTGAATTATTCTTCTTCTTATTTTTTGCTTTAAATTTAACCAGTTGCACAACTCTTTTGATACCAGTTACTATGAAAATGCACCACTTCAAAATAAATAAATATAGCATTTGTAAGAATAATTAACTAAACAATGTATAAGTAGAGAAAATGTTATAATTGCCACATGTAAATGTAATTACAATTAAAAGATAAACAATAGAACATGTCTATACCCCAATATTGTCATTTAGAATGATTATTGTACTCTATCTAAATTGACTATATTCTGAATTAAACAAAAATATGAATAGAGAAATATAATTGTTTCAAAAATCAAGTCCAAAGTTTAAATATGAACTACAGTTAATACCTTTCTAATGATAATGAAAGCTTGTGATATAAAGAACTTGCGTGATAACCTCCCTATATATTAATATCTTTTTCTTTGATTTTCACTGGTATCTTAAAAAAAGTAGCATTTCTGCAAATAATTTAAGTTGTTGTCAGATATTTTTCAATAATGATATAACTATTACATTTCTCTTATAAACAGGAATGAAGTTATCATAAGAATCATATCATGCAACTCTGATTTTTCTACATGCTTAAGACATGAGCATATCATACAATTTTGATTTCTCTAGATATTTTGTTTTGTTTGTACAATTATGGTTAAGCAACGGAATATTTTTTGATTTTAGGTCTACTTAAAAATTAAATTGGTGCAATTTTAATCACTCAACTATTGAATTAGTTTATTTTCTTGTCTCTCAACTTTTTATTGATGCAATTTTATTCACTCAACTAGTTAATATGTAGATTTCTGGTCCTTCCATCTGTTAAATGCTTACGTGTCCGTTAAATATGACACATAAGCAATGACGTGCCATTTATTTTTAACACATACGCAATAACGTGTTAACTTTTATTTAACAAATAAGCATGCATATAAAATATGTATTTTTTTAATAAAAATAATGTTTTTAGAAAAGAGGAGAATTAATAAATTTTTTATTTTTTTCAAACATTTGTCACGTTACTAATGTCACGTCATTGCTTATGTGTTAAATTTAACGGACACATAAGCACTTAACGGATGAAAGGACAAAAAATGCACTTATTGAAAAGTTGAGGGACTAAAATTGGACCAATAGATAGTTGAGGGAATAAAAATGAGCTAATTCAATAGTTGGGGAGGGGGGGGGGGGGGAGGGCGGGCAAAAATGGACTTTTCTCTAAAATTTACCATGAGCAATTCAAATGAACTAGGATAATACTCGCGATTCGCTACGAATATTTCAATTTTATTAATTATTTCAATCTATGTATAAATTACAATTATGAAAATTCAAAATAAAAGTTTCAATAAATTCATAGTGCATAAACAATATATAATAATTATGTTAAGTAATTTGTCTATGTTTAAAATCATTTTGAACTACATCATAAGATATTTTATCCATTTATATGCATTCAAAAATATTTTCTATATCACATCTAATTTTGTAAGGATGGATAACTCTATATTAATAAATTTACATATAAGAAATAAAATAACATAAATCATAAATTCATAAAAAATAAAAAATAATATATGACTAAATAATTTGGATTATAATTTATGATCTCAATTTATATTTGCATTAAGATTTCTAAGATTAAAATGTCATTTTTTTTTTATTCTCTTTGATTTTTTTATAACGTTATCTCTTGACATATTATATTAGAAAAAAAATAAGTATTAATCACGCAAGATAATTTATTTCATAGATCTTAGTTGAAATTATATAAGATTTAATTATAGATGATTAACTTTAATAATTATATTTAACATGATTCTTAAAAAGATAATATGATGTTATATATATGAAAAAAGTATGTATATTATACATAAAAAAATGTAACATGATTCTTTTTCTTAAAAAAATTATCACCGCTATTTTTATTATTTATTTTTTATTTTTTTAGTTGTTAAATTGATACGGATTATGCATAAATTGACATACTTTTTAAAAAATTAGTAATACATTAAGTAATGCAATATATTTGTCTTAATACTCTGAAATTTTATTTGATATGATAGTTCTCACGTAATTAGAAATATAATATGAAACATTAATCTAACCGATTATGTGATATTATGGTATTAATTTAAATTAAAAGCTAAGATTTGGAAAAAAAATTGATCCAATGTCCGAAATAAAATTGAGAATAAGTCTCTTGAGAATGTTCAAAGAGAGATGGAAAATAAAGTATGAGTTAATGAACGTATCATTCTTGTACATGTTCTCTTATATAGTTTATATTCACGTATTTTAGCAAAAATAAATAAATAAATTAGAACCATAACAATATGAACTCATAATAAAGAGAAAATTTCAACAAATTCATATTTGATGATTTTAACATGAGAAATAAAATATTCATTAAGAATTATAATTTTTTAAATATGAAAGAAAAAAATTATTTATATTTTAAAGAGTGAACTCTTCATTAATTATTGGCATTAATAATTGAAAATAACTTTGAATTATGATTCATTTAAATCATCTGATTAAGATCTAATGGCCAGAAATAAATTCAACGGTTCTCACTAAATCGGGTATGGAATACAAAACATCAATTCAATTAATTATATGATTATATTTTAATAACCACATAAATATTGCCACAAAATATCAATAAAATTGAGAAAATGAATGGTTAAGATTTGAGAAAGAAATTGATCGAACGATCAAAGATAAAAGTGATGATGTGACTTTTTTAGAAAGCTAAAAAGTAGGTAAAAAATAAGGGGTTGGAGTTAATATGCTCAAGTAAAACTTCAAAAAAAAAAAAAATCAAATGAATATGTGAATTATTATTCTTGTTACTTTTTTGCTTTAAATTTAACCGGTTTCACAATTCTTTTGATACCAGTTACTATGAAAAATTATAGAATAATTAACTATACTATGTATAAGTAGAGAAAATGTTATAATTGCCACATGTTAAATTAATTACAATGAAAATATAATAAATACAACATGTGTATAACTATACTATATTGTATAAGTAGAGAAAATGTTATAAATGCCACATGTAAAATTGATTAAGAGATTAACATATGCGTGTCTAACTTCAAAAAAAAAAAAAAACAACATATGCATGTCTTTACTAATAATATATTGTGGTCGGTAATGTTGGTTTCCTCAATATTGTCATTTAGAATGGTTATCGTCTACTAAGTTGACGACTATCTTCTGAATTCAACAAAAATATCAATATTGAAATGTAATTGTTTCAAAAATAAATCCCAATGTTTAAATATGCACTATAGTTAATACCATTCGAATGATAACGTAAGTATGCGATAAGAGTTAACTTGTATGATAACCTCAGTATATATTAATATCATTCTCTTTGATTTTCGCTGGTATCTTAAAAAAAGTAGTATTTGTGCAAATAATTTTAAGAAGTTGTTAAAACATTTTTCAATAATGATATAAATATTACATGTCTTTTATAAAGAGAACTGTGGTTAGAATATCATGAGGATCGTATCGTGCAACTTTGATTTTTCTACATGCTTAAGACATGGGCATGTCGTGCAATTTTGATTTCTCTAGATATTTTGGTTTGTTCGTGCAATTATGTTAAAATCTAAATATTGAGTTCCCGCTTGACTGTAATATGTGTTATGTATGTAAATTCTATAATTAAAAATAGGCATGATTTATTCGTAAAAAAAGTATAAAAATAGAAATTTATATGAAATTTTTTTCCAGATTGGCTATAAGGAGAAGTTCCGCATTAAACTACAGTATTTCTTTTTGAATTTTAATTCTACGTTAAAAAATTAAATTCTAATCACACTAATTGAGTTTAAAAATGAGAGAATTCAAACAAATTTGTATATCAAGATTCTGGCAGAAGAAAATATAATATTTCATTAAAATTACTATTTTTTTTTAATGGAAGAAGAAAAAATATTTTTATTTTTTTAGGTGAAATTTTTCACATTCTATTTATATTACTAGGAGAATTTTCGCGCTCCGTTGCGATTTTTATCATTTTTATTGTTTAATAATTAACACATTAAATTTATCTTATGAATTAATAATCATAAAAAAATCTATATAGATTATCTCAAAAATTAACTTATAACAGAATAAACAATGAATAATTATTTGGGGACCGTTGGATGGGGTGATGTGGTTCGATATGCACTGTTCGATCGTTTAGAGTTTTTGATATTTTATGGCTGTTTTTGTGTAGTTAAATAGTGTCAGAATATGATTGGTCTAAATTCGGTGCTCTGTGTTCTATTCTGATTTAGTGCGAAATGTCAAATCAAATATAATTAATTATTTTGAAAACTAAACTGTGCAACTTATGTGTTGTGAGTTATAATATCAATAACCACTGAATACTTGCTATACATAATTCATTCCTAAATAATAAAAAAAAAAATTAAAAATAATGATTTTAAAAAATAAAAAAAACTGGGCCCACATTTCACTCTCTTTCTCTCTCTCCCTCAAATAAAAAAAAAATTAATGATTTCCAAAATAAATAAAAAAGGTGGGGCCCTCTCTTTCTCTATCTCTCAAATAATTAAAAAAAAGAAAATAAATAATTCAGTTTTCAAAAAAATAAATGTGGGTTCCATGTGTCTTTCTCTCTGAAATAATTTTTTCCCAACGTTTTATTTCAAAATATGATTTTTTTAGTGGCTCAATTTTTTGTGAAAAAAATGAAAAATAGAACAAGGATGATGAGATTTTTCATTCAAGATCTCAATTGTTATACTTTCGAACGCACTATTATGTTTTCTCATAATGACTTTCAATATCTCGTGTCTTCATTCGACTGGATTGAATATCACAATATCAGATGACATTATGACTCATTCCTAAATAAAAATAAAAAAATAATACTATATCAAAAAAAAATGCGGGTCTCATGTGTCACTCATTTTCTCCTCCCTCAAGCAAACAAAAAAAAATAGATTAATAATTTTCAAAAAAAAATGTGGGCCCTCTCTTTCTCTCTCCCTAAATAATTAAAAAAATAAATAAATAAATAAATCATTTTTCAAAAAAAAGAATGTGGGCTCCATGTGTCTAGCTCAGGTAATTTTTTCCCAACGTTTTCTTTCAAAATATGATTTTTCAGTAGCTTAATTTTTTGTGAAAAATGAAAATAGAACAAGGATGATGAGATCTTTCATTCAAGATCTCAATTGTTATACTTTCGAACGCACAATTATGTATAAATCTTATTACATATTTTTTATTATGACTTGTATAAATCTTATTTGATTCATAGATAATTTCTAACACGAATAGGTTAAATATATGAAACTCTGCTCACTGACCTTTCAACAAAAGTTAAATATATGAAGCCCAATATAGAGAATATCAGCGGTCTATAATGATCCAATGAGGCTAAATGAATAACCCATTCTTACTTCTTTTAAAGTTGGAAGGTGGAGGATGGATGAATGGATGACACGTATTTCAAGTGGGGGTCTTCTATGTAATGTCTGATATTTATATTATAAAGTGAGTTATTTCAGGTCAATATGCTCTTTGCACAAAATAGCCATATAATTATATACTTTTTCTGATTTTTCTCTTTACTTTTTAATAAAAATTCTTAACTTTAAATTTATTAGCATAGATGTCATTCAATATTATGACTATTAAAAGTGAGTATTATAGCTATAATTTAATCAATATTGAGAGTCTTTTAATGGCCAATAGTGAGTCAACAGACAAGGCATGGCTTATGGGTCACATAATATTTTTTGTTTTCTTTTTTTTAAAAAATCTTAGTTTTAAATTTTATTACGTTAGATGTCATTCTGTATTGTGTTTATTAAAAATGAGTGACATTACTATTATTTTAATTACTACAAATGATCTTTTTTAACGGCTAATAGTAGGAGTCATGGCTAAGTGGGTCTCACAGAATTTAATAGATTTTCCTAGATTCAATTTAATAGAGACGGAGAGAAGAATGAGTTAACTTCTCATCTTCTCGGAGAGAAGAATGAGTTAACTTTTCATCTTCTTTTATTTTTGCTTGAATTTAATTTCATTATCATTTCTTCAACTCCAATCTCTTTGTTTTTCAAAATTTTCCCTGCTTAAGCAGTCTATAATCTATGATTAAAATTAACATATATGTGAAAAATTAGTTTTTCCATCTCTTGGCTCAACTATTATTATTTTATTAAACTTATTTTTTTGGATATAATTAAATTAAATTATTATTTTTAATTACATATCATCTTCAGTACATTCTCAAGTGAAGCGAGGGACCACCTAGTTTGTTTTAATCCATTTTGTGATCCTCTAATATTGTACATAAATAAATAGTGCAAAGAAAAATATACACATTATAAATCTTTAGGACATGATATGTCATGACGAAATCACGCCGACAATATATATAGCTAATAAATAATATATAAAATTGAAAAAATAGTATATATAATTTATTTATTTTGTAATAATATATACGTAAACAATAAAAACAGTATATAAAAAATAAAATAGTATATTAAAATAATATATACAAATTTCAAAAGAAAATGAAATTAAATTTGGAACAGTTCTTTGTAATCATATATAGTAGGACTTTTTTGGTAGAATTTGTTAGACTTTCAACTTTTAATAAACTAAAAACAAACAGTGTGAGCATAGGAAAATCTGTCTAATCATATTCCCATACCATCAAATATTTGTACTCATAACAAAAATAATGGAAAAATTGAAGAAAAAAGAAGCATTCAACTTAATTAAGTGCAGTGCACTTTTTTTTGATGGTGATTCAAGCAGGAAGTTTTGATCTCGAATTATACATTAAAAACTGGAAAGTTCTTTACAATATACAACCAAAAATCACAAAACATATGAAGATAAAGCTCCTAATAGACTAAAGAGAAAATCAAGTGCAAAACACGTGTTAGGACTAGTGTTGTAATAAAATTATAGACTGTAGGTAATGTCCACGGGTCGATAGCACAAGTTTAAGATAGAGTGAGCTCTCGTAAGACAACCTCATTATATATTACTATTTTTCATATTGATTTTCTCTAATATCTTAAAAGAAATAACATTTGTCAGACAATTTAAGTTGGAAGTCCCTAGACATTATTCAACAGTGGTAACTATTCCTTGGATCTTATAAATAGGAATTCAGAGAGAATATCATGAGGACCACATCATGTAACTTGGATTTTCTTACATGCTTAAGACATGAGCAAGTCATGCAATTTTTATATCCTAGATATTTTGTTTTGTTTTTGTAATTTCCGTATGTTGGATCATTAATTTAACATTGGACTTGTATGCAAAATAATTATGTATATTATATTATTGACATATATGTTTAAAATAAAATGATCACTATAGTTAATAATATATTAAGTATATATGTGTCAATTAGGGTGTGGCCTTTGATGTGTAGAAATATTGTGGATTAATTTCTATATTTATAATGGGCTAATATAGAAATAACCAATTAAGAGTCAAAATGTGTCTATATGCCAAAATATGTCACTTGGCTATATAAGCAATTTGGTCTCTAGAATAACAGAATCATTCTCTCCTATCCCATCAAGTCGAGAGAAGAGAAACCTAGAGAAGAAATTCAAAGGGCTCTTTACAGGATTCTGGATATTCTAGAAGATCTTGTTTGCAACTACGGTATCATCTCTAATTCGGTACGTAAACATGGATTCAAGGTACGCTTCCATTATTATGATTTATGGTTTAATTCACATAGTTCGATCCAGGGTTTGGCGGTACCGGTTCGTACCATCCCAACACCGTATGATACATTCTTTTTTTTTTTTTTAAATTGTTAATAAGTTAAAGATAGAATAAATAAACTATAATTATATCAATGTGGAGTTTAAAATTAAGAGAAAATGCGCGCGCGTGCGCGCACACACACACACACACACACATATATATATATATACATATATATATATATATATACATATATATATATATATATATATATATATATATATATATATATATATATACATATATATATATATATACATATATATATATATATATACATATATATATATATATATATATACATATATATATATATATATACATATATATATATATATATATATATACATATATATATATACATATATATATATATATATATATATATATATATATATATATATATATATATATATATATATATATATATTGTAAAGTCCCAAAAAAAAACAAAAAAAAATTTCCATTCCAATTCCGTTCGGAACGGACTATTCCGTTCCGAACGGACTATTCCGTTCCGAACGGAATATTCCGTTCCGAACGGAAGTTTCCGTTCAGCAAGGGTTCTCACTGTCAGTTTTGGCTGAAATTTTGGTTTAGTCCGTTCAGAACGGAATAGGTCCGTTCCGAACGGAATAACCGATAAAAGTGGCTTCTCTCCCACCCAACTCATTTACTTTTGATTCATTTCTCTCTTCCTTCCACTCCTTCCTTCTCCTTGAAGCTTCCGCTCTTGAATTGGGATTTGGAGCTCGTCTCGCTAGCGTTTCCAATTAGTGAGACTTCGTTCTCTCTCTCTCTCTCTCTCTCTCTCTCTCTCTCTCTCTCTCTCTCTCTCTGTTGGGTTTCTACCGTTCATAACGCAGCGGAAAAACAAAACGAAACAAAATCGAATTCGAAACCCAAAAAAAGGATCCGTGAATTACAATTAAATCAAAGAAACGTTCATAACTCTGTACCTTCGGATTACGCTTAATCCGTGATGATCGAAAGCGAATTTGGTTGACGCTTTTCTTTGCCCGATTCAAAACTGGTTTCCAAACCGATCCTTTGAATGTTTCGCCTAATCGGTCTCACAAACCGATCTCCAAACGGACCGATTCTCCAAGCGATCTCCAAACGAACCGATTCTCCAAACAAACCAACGGTTTCAACCCGAATCACAAAGACGCCACACTTCGCTTCGTCCTCTACCGGTATCCACACGAACAACCCCTTTGAACGGATAAAGAACGATATATGCTAGTATTCGTTCTTCATTTTTCTCACAGAAATAATAAGAGAATAATTTTCGGATTTTTCTCTTCTTTTGTCTCACAAAAGTTGGATGAAAATAATATATATTCCTTTAATCATTTTTGGGGTGTCTCTTATGCCTATATAGTCCATAAGTTTCATATCCTATGTGCATGGTAACTATGTAACCATATATGCAACACACCTTATCATATAAGATGTAGGATTGGATGTGTCACTTAACTATGTAGTTCTTCATATAACTTATCACATAAGTTATGATCTTTTCTGTGTACATCCCAATAGTTGTTCTTTGTGTGTGACCCTGTAGGTTTACTTAATGTTGGCAATAATTACAACGGATTATAAATCATGAGCGGCCTCTAGCAAGACATCATGATTACCCAAATTAAGCAAGTATAGATGATTCGATCAAACCTAATTTATGTTCATGCATTGTATCCCTTTGTTGCACGATATCTATATCGTCCATAAGGCATGGTATGTGTCAACCTTACGTTGGTCAATAAATATTTCCTGACACTGAATTTGATTGAACATGAAATGACATTAATAACTCCTTATTAATTCACTCGAGCACGGCCGTGCGTTTTCTTCAATCAAATCATCAAGAGGCCTAAAGATATCTCTCTCATTTTTATGAGAGGAAAAAATCCTATCTTAATTAAACTCTTTCCTCCGCGTAATTCATTATATACCTAATTATAATCTTTATGACCGCCCGGTTAAAGACGATGTTAGATTATATTAAAGTATAAAATTTCTCATGTAGGAAACTGAGATAGTCTCAAGTCTAAGGATTACAGATACATTCTTTACTGAGAATAACTAATGACACGAACCATGTTGTATTCTCATGGTGGGTCAATCCAATATATGGTCTCTAACATATACTTACGTTAATGACTTAATAACTCTTATTCATGATCAGTAAAACGTGACCATCAGTCAACTAACATACTGATGTACATTTATAGCTTATCATAAAGTATGTTTGTCTCACAAACATCCTATGAATGATCAGGGACGGTTTAGAATATCATTCATAATGCTTTATAGTTTTACTATCAAAGTCACATACTTTGATGATATAAAACTGAATATCATATTCAAGGTTCATTTTAGTAATAAGAATAAAATAACCAATACGCATTTATTATATAAAATATCTCCAAATAAACACAATGTTTGTTTAACATAATCCATACATCTAGGTCTCAAATATATATTGGCCTAGAGCATACTACTAACATCGTGGTGGGTTGGTCTCTCTCTCTCTCTTCAACTCTCTCCTTCTCCTTGAAGCTTCCGCTCTTGAATCGGGATTTGGAGCTTGTCTCGCTAGCGTTTCCCAAGTGTGAGTGTTCTTCCCTTTGCTTGAGTGCGAGTTATTTTCTTGATTTCGTGCTGATTTTTCTTCTTGAGACGAAACTAGGTAAATATAGTTCAAGCCGTGAATCAAAAGGTTTAACCCAATTGCTTTGCTCCAATGGAATTGTATTAAAATTATCTAGATCTTGAACACTTAGATGCGTGAATTTTCAATTTCCCCTTTTAACTTCTTATTATGATGTGGTTAGGGTTTTACCCTATTAGGCCGTTAATCATGATCCAACCCCATGTTTTGCTCCAAATAATAAATCCACCTTATAATGAGTCATAACTCACTATTATTGCTATTAAAGATATTATAATTATTTGTTCGGAATAGGACGGGGTCCTCCCGTCTATTCTTATCGTATTTGTTCGGAATAGGGCGGGGTCCTCCCATTTATTCTTATCGTATTTGTTCGGAATAGGACGGGGTCCTCCCGTCTATTCTTATCGTATTTGTTCGGAATAGGACGGGGTCCTCCCATCTATTCTTATCGTATTTGTTCGGAATAGGACGGGGCTCTCCCGTCTATTCGGCACTGATATTGAATGCTAGTCCTAACCCTCAACTTGTATTTATGTATAAACTAGTTATGTTATATAAAATTATATCTATATTTTGAAATAAAAGAAATCCTAGTTTGGAGCCTAGGAAGAAAGGAAGATTTTGGAGCTTTTGAGAAAGGAAATGTTTTATTTAAATTCATGTATTGGCCCGTCATGTTTAAAGTATATATAGTAGTTTATATTTGATATATATGCATAATATACTAATTAGATTTGTTCTCATTTGAGTAATTCTTTGGGGATAGCCTACGAGACGCGGCCGTCTTAATAAGCTAGCCCTAAAGCATGCCTCACTTAGTCGACTCTCGACTAACTATACTTGTTCATTGGGTGTTTTTGTTTTGGGGCTAGGTGGGGAGCGGGGAGCAGCTGGAGCGCAGGAGTAGATTTGGTGAGGTGGCGTAGTGAGATCACGGTTTTGTGTATTGACTCGACTCTTTTGTCCTGCTTTTATGATGTTGTATTTTGGAGACTTAATTGTCTCATTAGACTTGTTCTTCCGCCTACTATGTTAGAAAAGGGTTGTATTCATATTGCACCGTGAATCTTTAATTTATATCAAGTTATGTTATCTTTGTTATGATATTTGTTTAAGCCTTAACGTACCTACGGTACGTGGCGGGTTGTTGCACTCGTTTCATTTTGGGTGTGTCAACTTTGTTGGTATCAGAGCAAATTCGATAACATGATTTAGGAAGTGTCTCGAGAGGGTAGAGTCTTAGTTTCGAGCCGTTCGGGCTTTTCAGTTCGGGTTTCGGAGTGAAGTTTAACTCGTAGTCGTATTTGTGGCAGGATGCCACCTAGGAGAGGAAGAGCTCCACGTGGGCGCGGGCGCGGCCGTCCACCCCTTCGTGGCAGACGCGGTGGTCGTGGAGCAGGTGGTAGCCCTTCGCCAGAGCGTCCGCCAGGACGTAGGGTGCCATCACCCACGCCATATGTGGTGTCTTCATCCGCTTCATCTTGGGCGGTGCATTGGGCATTAAACCGTGATGAGATTCCGCCTCCACCCCGTCCTCGTCAGTTTCGTGGCGGTCTTGGACCCCGCCGGGGCACCGATTCTGTGTCTGGTGCATCTCTTGAGCGTTCCCCCGAGAGGGACCAGGACCGAGACTTCGAGGGAGGTCACAATTTACAGGACCCACCTGTTCCTCCCGCTCATGACCCATCGACTTTCTTAGACAACTTAGTTCGCCACTTGGCAGATCAAGTTGGAGACCGACAGCCGCAGCATGCGGTACCGGTATCATTACTAGATCACATCACGAACCTTGGGAAACTAAACCCCAGAGCATTCTCAGGTCGGAGAGACCCGATAGCGGCAGATAATTGGTTATTAGAGATAGGTGAGAACCTAACATGGGCAGGTGTGACCCCTGAGGCTATGGTGGAGGTTGCTGCGACGTGGTTACAGCATGAGGCGGCACAGTGGTGGTTTGCATGTCGTGGTTCCTATGGGGGAGAGTTGCCCATTCCATGGGAGTGGTTTGAGACTGCATTTGCCGATGAGTATATTCCGGAGACTTCCATGCGTGATTTTGAGGATCAGTTCAGGGCGCTGGGTCAGGGCACTAGATCAGTGGATGAGTTTATCGCAGAATTTACTTGTTTGGCTCGTCATGCACCTTCTTTTGTACCCACGGAGGCGAGGCGGGTCAATGAGTTTGTGAGGCGCTTGAGGCCTGACCTGAAGCATGATGTGAGTATCTTTGGTACCAGATTCGATTTTCCTCGAGTGTGCGAAGCGGCGAGACACTACGAACAGCTTGCGCGAGAGTCAGGCAGAGACCCATCCCCTAGTCCGCCCAGTCACTCTCGACCCAACTCGGGACAGAACATGAACAGATCGATAAAGCGGCCCAGAGAGAATCGTACGACATATAGGCACGATCGGGCACCAGATGCGGGGCCGACGCAGCAACAGACCATATGTCGTCAATGCGGCAGGATGCATGAGGGGGGACCCTGTAGGAGGGTTCTTGGGTTATGTTACAATTGCGGGGAGTCAGGACACTTCGTTAGAGATTGCCCTCATCCTATGAGACAGCGGAGACCAGTGCAGGAGCCGGCCGGACAGGTGCAAACTAGGAGACAGCCACCTCGGGAATCCGGGCAGGGCTCGGGAACATTGTATGCAGCAATGGTACAGAGAGAGGGGCCAGCTTTAGCGAGTAGAGCTCCTGAGAGGGAGATGCCTTGTGTCTCTCCTCCACCAGCCGGAGATGGAGGAGGCACCAGCAGACTGACACCAGATGTAATTACAGGTATCTTTAACATTTCTGGTGCACCCGCATTAGTATTATTTGATTCAGGTGCAAGCCGCTCATTTGTGGCTCGTGAGTTTATTGATATTCAAAATTGGGACCATGACCCCTCCGAAATCAGTTTGTCTATTTGTACACCCTTGGGAACCGCAGTTTCCACGGGTGAGAGTTTGATGCCATCTTGGGAATGGATTGGCTCGCGCGTCACCGGACAACGATCCAGTGCTGGGAGCGGCGGGTACATCTCGACTTAGAGGATGGGACGCGAATCAGCGTGAAAGGCCGAAATCTCGGCCAGGAATTGCCATTCATTTCGTCCTTAGCAGCGTATCATTTGATGGCTAATGAGTGCTTGGCGATCCTTGCAAGCGTGCAAGCAGATGTTGATGGTGGGTGCTTGGAGGATATCCCTATTGTACGCGAGTACGCAGAGGTATTTGCCGAGTTGTCTGGGTTACCCCCAGAGAGAGACGTGCAGTTCGGAGTTACGCTAGTACCTGGTACGGGACCGATTTCTAAAGCTCCTTACCGTATGGCGCCAGCCGAACTGAAGGAGCTGAAGATCCAATTGCAGGAATTGTTGGACAAGGGGTTTATAAGACCGAGTGTGTCGCCTTGGGGAGCGTGAGGAGGATATTCGGAAGAGGTATCCGAATCTCCTACCACCTTTACCTCCGCCTCCACCACCATGTTGGCATTTCTTACGTTTAGAGGACTAAACGTCTCTTAAGGGGGGAATGATGTAAAGTCCCAAAAAAAAAAAAAAAAAAATTCCGTTCCAATTCCGTTCGGAACGGACTATTCCGTTCCGAACGGAATATTCCGTCCAGAACGGAAGTTTCCGTTCAGCAAGGGTTCTCACTGTCAGTTTTGGCTGAAATTTTGGTTTAGTCCGTTCGGAACGGAATAGGTCCGTTCCGAACGGAATAACCGATAAAAGTGGCTTCTCTCCCACCCAACTCATTTACTTTCGATTCATTTCTCTCTTCCTTCCACTCCTTCCTTCTCCTTGAAGCTTCCGCTCTTGAATTGGGATTTGGAGCTTGTCTCGCTAGCGTTTCCAATTAGTGAGACTGCGCTCTCTCTCTCTCTCTCTCTCTCTCTCTCTCTCTCTCTCTCTCTTCAACTCTCTCCTTCTCCTTGAAGCTTCCGCTCTTGAATCGGGATTTTGAGCTTGTCTCGCTAGCGTTTCCCAAGTGTGAGTGTTCTTCCCTTTGCTTGAGTGCGAGTTATTTTCTTGATTTCGTGTTGATTTTTTTTTCTTGAGACGAAACTAGGTAAATCTAGTTCAAGCCGTGAATCAAAAGGTTTAACCCAATTGCTTTTCTCCAATGGAATTGTATTAAAATTATCTAGATCTTGAACACTTGGATGCGTGAATTTTCAATTTCCCCTTTTAATTTCTTATTATGATGTGGTTAGGGTTTTACCCTATTAGGCCGTTAATCATGATCCAACCCCATGTTTTGCTCCAAATAATAAATCCACCTTATAATGAGTCATAACTCATTATAATTGCTATTAAAGATATTATAATTATTTGTTCGGAATAGGACGGAGTCCTCCCGTCTATTCTTATCGTATTTGTTCGGAATAGGGCGGGGTCCTCCCGTCTATTCTTATCGTATTTGTTCGGAATAGGACGGGGTCCTCCCGTCTATTCTTATCGTATTTGTTCGGAATAGGACGGGGTCCTCCTGTTTATTCTTATCGTATTTGTTCGGAATAGGACGGGGATCTCCCGTCTATTCGGCACTGATATTGAATGCTAGTCCTAACCCTCAACTTGTATTTATGTATAAACTAGTTATGTTATATAAAATTATATCTATATTTTGAAATAAAAGAAATCCTAGTTTGGAGCCTAGGAAGAAAGGAAGATTTTGGAGTTTTTGAGAAAGGAAATGTTTTATTTAAATTCATGTATTGGCCCGTCATGTTTAAAGTATATATAGTAGTTTATATTTGATATATATGCATAATATACTCATTAGATTTGTTCTCATTTGAGTAATTCTTTGGGGATAGCCTACGAGACACGGCCGTCTTAATAAGCTAGCCCTAAAGCATGCCTCACTTAGTCGACTCTCGACTAACTATACTTGTTCATTGGGTGTTTTTGTTTTGGGGCTAGGTGGGGAGCGGGGAGCAGCTGGAGCGCAGGAGTAGATTTGGTGAGGTTGCGTAGTGAGATCACGGTTTTGTGTATCGAGTCGACTCTTTTGTCCTGCTTTTATGATGTTGTATTTTGGAGACTTAATTGTCTCATTAGACTTGTTCTTCCGCCTACTATGTTAGAAAAAGGTTGTATTCATATTGCACCGTGAATCTTTAATTTATATTATGTTATGTTATCTTTGTTATGATATTTGTTTAAGCCTTAACGTACCTACGGTACGTGGTGGGTTGTTGCACTCGTTTCGTTTTGGATATATATATATATATATATATATATATATATATATATATATATATATATATATATATATATATATATATATATATATATATATATAGAGAGAGAGAGAGAGAGAGAGAGAGAGAGAGAGAGAGAGAGAGAGAGACTAAAATACATACGTAAGTACAAGCCTTATTCTGCTTACGTATACATATATTGGTTATAAAAAGTGAAAATTCAAATTTCAACCATACGGATGTAATATATATATTTTGAATATATTGTGGATCAATTTTCACAGGAATCAGAATAATATATCATTGTCATCATGTATCATCAAAATATATATTTTATATGTAGTGATGATAGTGATATATATTTTGATGATACTGTTGTTCTCAGTTTGATGATATTTAAACCTATTCCGAGCTACTAATATAATCTTGAGAATGATTTTCAAAGCTAGAAGAATTCATGTCAAGAAATCGGACATGAAGAATTAGCCGTAAAAGAAACTTCTCAATTCTCTGAAAGACAAGAAGGCGACTCACATCTCTCAAGTTATCAAGCGTTGGAGCACTTCTTAAGTCTTTAGTTTTAAATAAGTTAATTTCATTTTGAGTTATTTTATTTAAATATTAAAATTGAGAGAAAAAATATTGCAAAATAACTCAAAAATAGTTTTTTTCTACTTTTGACTTGGGCTGTGAATAGTGATTCCGTTCAGAACGGAATGATGAATAGTGATTCCGTTTGGAACGGAATCCCTCTGTTAAAATTGTGTGAAACTCTGTTTATTCCGTTCTGAACGGAATAATTCCGTCCAAAAAGGAATGTTTGAATGTTTGAGTTATTCTAACCGTTGTTATTCCGTTCTGAACGGAATAATTCCGTCCAGAACGGAATAGCCTGTAAAAGTCTCTTTTTGACTTGGTTTCTCTCCCACTTTTAAAGGGAAAAACCCAATCCATTTTTCATTATCCATTCCTCCATTTTCAAAACTCAAAAAAGAATATTTTCTTTCTTTTGGTGTGATAATAAATTTACTCAAAATCTTGTGAGATTTGAGAGAAACTTTGTAAGCTATCTGTTAGAGCTTGTTTGTTAGTTTGGATTAAAAGAAATCCGGTTTGCTAGTTTGGATTGAAAGAAATCCGGTTTGTTAGTTTGGATTGAAAGAAATACGGTTCAAGTTTTGTTTCATCGATTCGCTACGTGTTGTAAAGCGAGCGGTGATTCGAGTCTTATAAAGAAACGCTATTTGGATTAGTGTAAACGGAGTCGAAAGGCAAGACCTGGAGATTAGGCACTTGTGAAAGCGGAAAGGTTCGCTAGCAAGAAAATGGTGGTTATAGCTCACGCAATCACCTAGCCGAACTTCGTCAACAAGTTTGTGTGTTTGGTATTGATCCATTTCTCATTTCTATTTATTTGTTTTTAGTTGTTATTATCAATTTGTATTAATACAACCATCAATTAAAAGTAAAACAAACCAAAAGTTGCAACATTACAAAGGAATTTTAAAATCACACTTCCGCACGATTTAGGCCTATTTATCCCCTTATCGGCCGTAATTAGTCAACAGATACATGATGGCAATGATATATTATTCCGATTCCTGTGAAAATTGATCCACAACATATTCAAAATATATATATTACATCGTACGGTTGAAATTTAAATTTTCGCTTTTTATAACCAATATATGCATACATAAGCAAAATAAGGCCTGTACCTACGTATGTATTTTAGTCCCTCTCATATATTTATATATCAAGGTTTCAACATGAGAAAATACGATATTTAATTAAAATTACTATTTTTCTTTTGAATGAGAGAAATATTATGTGTTTTATGGATGAATTTTGCATGTTCTATTTGTATGAGTATTTGAATATAATCTCAAATGATAAGCAATAGTATTGAATTCGTATAGCATGAATTCAACAAATAATAACAAACCGCGCCATTAATATAAGATAATATGCCCTTCTAAAATGCACAACAGTAAATACAAAATAATGATAAATAAAAATCTTAACAAATGATAGCCATAAAAAATTAACTGTAATTAATAACTGCGATTTGCTTACATATTATCATCGGAATAGTTTGGATAATATGGCGAATAAATGCTCAAACATAATTAAAATAATTAGAAGGGTAGAGTTAATTAAAAAACTAAAACCGAATAAAACTGGGCCATGTGGCCTTTGAATAAAAGATAAAAAATAAGAACAATATAGAGAAGAACACATCAAATGTCTAAATTGATCCAACGAAGTTAACTGTAATTCTATTTATCTAAAAGTTAAATGCAATATATCCATTTGTTTTAAATATTTAATCCATTTTGTGTCCTCAAATCTTGTGCTTAAACAGAATAAAAATGTACATATTATTGTCATAACGAGTCAATATATACAAAGAGTGTCACTCCCTAGTTCCTTCACAATAATACACAGAATACTTACCATAAAAAAAAATAATAATAAAAATGAAATTCTCAACTTTTTCAGCTCAATAGAGTTTGATGGGTGGCTGGGTTTCTCTGCGCCAAAAATGGGTCGAGTTGATACTACTGAATGGCAAAATGTTCGTCAAATATTATGCTGATGCGGTTCGACTTTCGAGAACAGGTCATTCAGATAAATGGCCAGAAGAAAGACCACTGCCCAATTTTCAAGTGCTAATGTATTTATGGACAAAATATAAAAGTTTATTCTAGGAACTGAACATGTATCCACATGATAACTATATTACCCGGCCTATACCTTCCTTCAAAACCCAGGTATCAATGTTTCATGGCATAGATACCTTTGGAAAATACAATGTTCGCCTAGAATAATTTTTGCATGGACCGCTATTCTAAACCGCATCCTTACCGCCAAGAACTTATAAAAAAGAGGTTGGCATTGAACGATCATTTGCCTCTTCTGTAATGCGGCAAACGAAACAGGGGATCGCCTCTTCATTTCTTGTGAGTATGCTTCATGGTATTGGAAGCACACTTTGGGGAGTCTTCATTTACAAGCCGAACTAAGCCTCACATTTGTCGACGTTTGGCTAAAACATAGGGCACAGCTAGCTGGAGAAGACAAAGAAATGGGACATTTTGTGGATCGCTGGAATTTGGAGCATTTGGCTCGAGTAGAGCTGCGGAATAGGCGAATTTTCTCCAACAGCACAAGACCGAGAAGTACTCTTCTTCGATGGATATTGTCTGAGGTGTCCCAATGGCTAAAGTATTGCTGAAGTTCATTATTACATTTCTTGTTGATTATTTAGGCTGTAATGTGTGCTCTATCTGCTACTTCTTTTTTCTTTTCTATTTTGCTTTTTTGGTTATTTTTAATATTCTACAATCATTGTAATCTATCAGGCGGGTCGCCTGTTTTACAATTTCAAAAAACAAGATAACTATTACCCAACTTTAAAAATAAGTACGTATTTGAATTGAATTTGCCATATCATATATTGATGTAATTTCATATTACATTATTTGATTTTAAAAAATAACTTTAATATACTTTGGCACCCTTATAAGCTCAAGCATTACTCAAACGGCTAACTAGATCCTTCATTGTATCACACAGAATCCTTTCTCCAAATACTATCTTTTTATGGTTAAGCTCAGCTTTCAATATTCAATTTTCCATTGCGAGCAGTTCTAATGAGAGAGATGACTATCTCTTCTTGTTGTTCTTTGCTTTGAATTTGACCAGTCTCGCAGCTAATTAGCCCAATTACGATAAAAAAATTGGCTTCAAAATAAACAAACAAATAAAATGCATACATAAAAATAATAGTACAATTAATCGTACTATTGTATAAGCAAAGCAAAAGTTACAATTTATACATGTAAAAATTGATAAAAAAAATAAAATATAGTTATATATATATATATATTTTTTTTAATAATTACATCTATTGCTTGTTGCTTAACGTTAGTTTTCTAATTGAAAATATCATTCAAAATGGTTTTTGTTGTCTATCTATCTGGTTGACTATCTTTCAAATTCGACAAATAATCAGACATATAATTCTTTCAAAAAGCAAACTAAAAGTTTAGTTATAGCATATAGTTTATATCTTACGAACAATATCATTCTAATTGAAAATATCATTCAAAATGGTTTTTGTTGTCTACTATCTGTTTGATTTGCGAGAATGTAAAGGAAGAAAAAGAGTGTTCTTCGAAGCCAAAATGAGAGAATTGGTTTTCTCTCCAATTTGACAAGAAAACAAATTGGGGAAAAATATAGAAAAAAGTGGGTCCAAGAATTCAAATTCTCACCAAAACATGCCATCAAACAAAAGAAAGAAAGACAATTCCAAGAATCTCATTTCTTTTCTCTAACTTTCTCACACATCAAACCAGCCCCTGATAGAGTGAACTCATAGGATAACCTCGTTATATATTAATTGTCAGCTTGGTGGGGACTCAGGCTCAGGTACGAGTTCTGGAGCACTTGGATTATACGAAGACGCTTTGAAACCTAAGGCATTGATTGTCAGAGCCATGAGTGATGGGTGAAGAACTTCCGACTTACGAAATAGGGATCAAAGGGACATATTTGATTCAACGAGTCCCCTTGCAACATCCTTCGTGAGGTCTATCTACTTGGCTTTAGTATATACCGCTTCCTTCCTAGCTGACAGAGCTTATCACTTGCCTGGAAAGACAGATGCGGTGCATTCATGAAAGAGTCGGCCAAGGATAATCCTTACGTGGGACATTTGAAGTGCTTAAATGCATGAATACAGACTGATAGGAAAGACTGGAGTTACTTGCAGGGTTTGCAATCTGAACGTCCACGAAGTCAAAAAGGTAATACCTCATAAGAGAAATGAGCTTACCAGGGTGGAGTTCAATTCAGACATCAAAATAGTCAGCCCCTTCTCTCTCCAAGAGACGGTCTATGCCAACGTTCTCGTCAACTTTAGAAAGAGGCATCAACCGCCAGCTCCCCAACGAGAAGACCGAGAGATAGAATCTCACCAGTCTATCACCGTGATCACCTTCCATACGAAGGAACCGGCGATGCTGGGCCGGAATCACTCTAGGTAAGCCCTTTTTGAATTTCGCTGATATCTTAAAGAAAGTAATATTTTGTACAAATAATTTAATTTGTTATTTGACATTTTTCAATAATGAATGATAAAACTATTATGACTTTTATAAATAGGAATGCAATTAGAATATCATGAGGATCATATCATGGAACTTTGATTTTCCTACATGCTAAGGCATGAGCATGTCATGCAATTTTGATTTCTCTAGATATTTAGTTTTGTTTGTGTAATGTTTTCTTAATGAGAGAACAAAAAATATTTTTGTTTTTATAAATGAATTTTTCATATTCTATTTATGTTATTATTTGAATATACTCCCACACGAATAAAGCACAAAATCAAAGGTAGATAATACTGTTCTTTTAAAGCACAAAATTACTTAATAAGATAATGATACATAAAATACCACAAAAAAAAAAAACAAATATAGCCGACAAAATTTAATTTAACAGTAACTAAGCTACACATGTACCCGCGTGGCTGAAATAAATGAAACGTGTCCCTGTAGTCTTTGAATAAAAGTCTAATAAAAAGTTTAATACATGAAAACAAAATCAACTGTCTATAATGATCCAACTAGATTAATGTAATTATATTCTTTGAATAAAAGTAAAATTCAATTTATCTACCTATGTTCTCCAATCTTGTGCTTAATTCTTCATACTAAAACTACCACTACGATTATTTTCTTCAATTAAAAATCATTTCAACCGGAAACCTCTTCACAAACTACTCACAAAGAATCGGGGAGACTTCTGTTAGAATTTATGTAGTTGACGTAGCTCCCCTGTTTCTTTCTTCTTTTTCTCTTCTGTATTTTGTATTTTTTTCAATGTGTACGAACTTTTACATTTTATTATTATTATTCTCGGCAAAGCAATCCCCGGCCATAGCTTCAAAAAAAAAAAAAAAAAAAAAAAAAACTATTCAACTCTTCAAATATAAAACAAATCACAAAACTAAAAGCCCATTAAAAATCAGCCCAAATTCCTTCCAAACCCAAAACAAAACAAAGAAAAAGGCCCAATAAAACCCCCAACAAATCAACGATCCAAAACAATCCAACAAGGCCATCCCAAACCGACGGCTCAGATCTTCCAAAATCCACTTAATAAGAACTCCCCGCCTCTCTTCTCTCATTCCCCAAACCCTAACTTGTCAGAGAAAACCTAGTCGCCGCCACTCTCCCTTCTTCCTCTCTTGGCAGGAAATCATGGTAATTCGCCTCAATTCGTATTCTACTTCGGTTTTTGATTCGTTTTTGTTGATTTAAAGCTTTTGGGTCTGATTTTTTTTGCGATTTTTGTTTCACAGGCACCGAAGAAGGATTCGAAGGCCCCGCCGGCGTCCAAGCCAGCGAAATCCGGCGGCGGCAAGCAGAAGAAGAAGGTCGGATTTTTTTTTATTTAGTTATTAAATTCTTAGATCTGTATTGGGTTAATATGGTTTCTGATTTGGGTTTTTTGTTTGTGAATTTACAGAAGTGGAGTAAGGGAAAGCAAAAGGAGAAGGTTAACAATGCGGTGTTGTTTGATCAGGCCACGTATGATAAGATGCTTACTGAGGTTCCGAAGTTCAAGCAGATTACTCCTTCGATCCTCTCTGAGAGACTTAGGGTATGAATTTATCTCTTTTTTTGTATTTCTGTTATGCTGTGAATGTGTCTAAACCCTAATTTTGTTAGATGATTAGGTTTTTGATAGTTTGTGTTGATATTAGATTCGTCCTTTTTGGTGAATTCATCATTTTGTAAGCTTAGTCATTGTATATATTTGGTTTTGGTCTATTTTTTAATTAAGTAATAGTTAGTCAAGAGTTTTTGCTGTATTAATTGTATGTTTTAGCAAATCAGTATCTCATTCTAGGGTTCTCAGATTATTTTATATACTTGAAATAGTTTAAATACCATCTGTTAATCACTGTTAAACAACTCATGTTCTTTTGTTGTGTAAATTATTTTTTTGTATGTTAAGCTTTTGTAGTATTCAACAATAGTTTATTCATTCTGTCATATCATGTAGGTTAGCCAATCATATTTTAATTGCTTAATTTAGTTTTCAATGTATATGCTAAGCATTTAATTGATTTAATTAGTGTTTTTCATACTAATTATTTCATTAAATTAGTTAAAAATCTGTTTATCGAACTTGTTTATTAACTTCGGTAATTGTGAAGTCATTATAGGGTTTTCAGACCGTCTAATTACCAGATAACATCTTCCATCTAATATCAGAAATTACTCTGTTCAATATTAATAATTTATTTTTTATTTTTGTAATTTTAAATAGGTGAATGGTTCTTTGGCCAGGAGGGCCATTAAGGATTTAATGGCGCGCGGAGCGATAAGGATGGTTGCTGCTCACTCGAGCCAACAGATCTACACTCGCGCCACCAACACCTAAATTTAGGGTTTTCTTGTTTGGTCTCCTTTTAGGGTTTCCTGTTTTGTCTATGAATGAATGAATGGTTGAATGTTTTGTTTTGAGTTAGAACAGATTTTGTTTCGTGCTTATTTTGATGGATATTGAGTTTTTGCCATGGATTGTTTAGTTTGTTCTTGTGTTTGGTTTGTGGACTGAGATGAATTTAGGTTAAATTATATTTGGTTTGAGTTATATTAATTATTCGGTATTGTTGGCTTTTTCCTGCTGTGTTTGTTATTATTGATCTGCTCTGTTATTTTACTCATGGATGTTTTGCTTATATTCCCAAAACCATTTGTCAAATATGTACTTACTAGAACTTTTAAATAAGAGACATGAAGCATGAGTCAATCAAAATTCATAGGTGAACTAAAAGAAAAGGATACTCTGATGGTCCTTTTGAAGTCCTCTTAAAGTATGCATAGTATCTTTTGCAGTAACTTTTTAATGCTTGTAAGAAGTGTTGAAAATAGACATCCAGTGTTTTTGGTCCTACAATTCGCGTAAGCACTGTGATATTTTGATTAGTGATTACGGAACTAGGTAGTTAATTTTACGCATGAAAGTTATCTTTCAAAAGTCTGTTAAATGTTAGAATAATTGTAATTTGTTTGCTTGATTAAGAAATTGTATTACAGGTCAAGTGCCACAACTTGTAGGTGTTCGAACTTCTAAATTTGGTACCAGTCAAACATACAATATTTTATTTACATTTTTTGACCAAGATACATACAAGTCTATATTGAGAAAAAGAAAATTAATTAAGACATTTTGGTACCATATTAATTTATTCAATCAACGCTATGTGCATATGTTTGTACAAATTCATCATTATGTACGAAAAGAATTCACAAACCGGTGCAACTACATTTCCATTCTTATTCCAAAACTTGTACTTGATTACTTCAACCAACTTGACAAACTGAAGAGTCATTTGAGCCATCATCTATATCCTTCTCTTTTTTAAAATATAACAAGGGATCCTGCATGAGAATAGAATGATTAATTAGTTAATAAATTTATTTGTTTTAAAATACAACATAAAGTTCACTAATATTTTACCTTGTCAAAGACGAACAAGAATGCAGAATAAATAAACATTAACGCGAGAGGTATGTCGAAAACAATTACCATAAAAAAATTATTGATGTGAAATGAAGTATCAGTATAATCAGGGTCTTTGACTTGCACTAATAGCATTATAACAAAACCGAGATTAAGAGGTGCAAATGAACTTAATGCATGTGTTATTCTTTTTGAAATTTTGTCAAATCCACGTAAAGTGTAGAAATATCCGTTAAATGTCATCAAGCCAGAAATAAAGCATAGAAATATTGCTAATGTGTGAAATATTGATGATTTTACGCCCACAAGAAGAGCGATATATAGAACTGGGACCCAGCTAAATATTAAGTAATCTGATGCCTGGATGTCTATAAGATTTGTATTCTGTTTTGAAGTGAATTAAATAGTATTAGAAAAAGAAGATTATTGATAAAAGTTAATTTACGGAATTTATTATCATAATACTGCATAATAAGAAGAAGGATTTTTCTGTGAGTTGTCTGAAATGTCCGTATTTCTCTTGAAATATGAAAGCGGCTCCTAAATTATTTAAATAAAAAAAATCCTTCAATGTTTATCTCATTTTCTTTCAAAATGTAAAAAACAAATACTAAATGTAAAAAAAAAAATGAATAATTTATTTACCTTATTAAAAACATGCACACATGTAAAGTAGATAGCAGATGAAATAAAACATGTGAGAGAAATCCAAGTCGTGATTCTTGCAAACAAATCAAGAGGATTCATATGCATCATTGCGAGTAGATTTAGAATAATCCATATATTCACAAAAGAATATATTTGGCCAGCAAAGATAAATTTCTTCAAAACTCGCCCAAGTCCCCTTATAAAAGAATAACAAATCATAGAATAGACTTCCATGAAAATAGAGCTGAATGACAAAACTAGTCCCAAAATTAGCAAGTTTGATATTTCTTTTTCTTTGTGGAGTGAATGGAAGAGAAACAAGTGCTCTATGAGACAAAACATAATAATTGCAAAAGGTCGATATTCTTTAATATCCTTTGAAATGAGCAAAAGAAGATAGGAAAAAACATGAGATTAGTAGATGAGTTTAAAAGAAAAGAAAGATAAATTTACTAAATAATATTTATTATGATATAATTGAGCCAACTATTTTCCATAATCATCTGTTAAAATCGGATTTTTTTGTAGACGATTAGGATTCAAATCTACCGAATGGAATGATTAATTGTGTATAATCTAAATTTAAGAACATCAATTAAAGCAAAAGTACTTCAGAACTTGGCAGTTCTTCTAAGAGTGGGTGATTTTGATTGGTCATTGTCTCAGCTGCATCATTGGTGGATTTCTCTTCCATCTTTGGAGAATTTTGGATGGAATTGCAAAACTAGAATTTAGTTTGGGGATGAATGGAGAACGAAAGAGAGAACAAAGATTAAAGACACAGAAAAGAGAGGTAACAAAATAGAGCAAATAATTTGGTAATTCTGTTTATATTCTGTTTTGGAGTTAGTGAGGTGGTTTTACTGTTAAAACATAGTTTCGTAGCATCTATCACATGTGAATTCTTTATCAACTCAATTAAAATTAAAATATCTCATTTATGAACCTCAACATTAAAAATCTGAAAACTTTATTTTGGAGAAATTCCTCAAATTACCATCCAAAATTATTGGATAAGTATGAATATATATTATATTATAACTTTTTTCACCGCTTCTTCATTCGGCCCAAAAGGCTCTCTCACTTCATACCTGTTCATCCATCCAATCATAGCATGCCTTCATTCCATTTCCTCATGTTCTGTTGAACTCGAGATAATCTGAAGATTTTATGACTTTTGGGTACGGTCATTGGAACCGATTAAAGAAACAAACTCATAATTTGTCGAGAAACAAAATAAAAAAAGACAATATTGAAACAAACATGTTCAAAACTTCACTAGACAATAAAGCTCTACAAATTCTCTTTAACATTCTTGCATTATTTCATTAATTCTCTTCAATATCTTATCGTTTTTTCAAAGTAAATCTTTTAATAATTTTTTATTTTATTTTATAACTAAATATAATAATATATAATATCACTCAACTCATAATATGTATTTATACATTGTACTAAAGATGTAAAAAAAAAAAAAAACTAAAGATGTAAAAATATCTTTTTACCATACTTTAAACATGCAATGCTGGGAATGCATTTAATTCTTAATTGCTTTAACATATTTTAATCGCTTAAATTAGTTTTAAATGTATAAGCTAAGTATTTTAATAGAATTAATCAGACTTTTTCATATTATTTATACAATTAAACTAGTTCAAAATCTGTATTAAACTTGTTAACTTTGGTGAATTGTAAAGTCATGCATCTTAATTCTTATATCAGAAATTATTTAGTTGAATATTAATATGTTATTATTTTTATTATTTTAATTACGTGAATGGTTCTCTAGCTAGAAGGGCCATTAAGGACTTGATGGCGTGTGGAGCGATAGTCAGCAGACAAACACTTGAAGAAATTTTACATTGAGCGATGAACTTAGGGTTTAATGTTTTGTTTTTTGTGGTTGCCTAATGGTTCATGGTATTTGTGTTCTGTTTTGAGTTTAGAACTGAGTTGTGTTGAGTTCAGAACTGGTTTCTGTTTGTGTCTATTTAATGGAGATTAAAGTTTTGCGGTGGATTAAGTATTTGAACATGATGTGGTTGGTCTTTATTCTGATAATTTAGGTTTCAATTAAGGTAAGACTAGTTAAATGTTTCTGAGTAATTTGGTTTGGTACCATTCAATGAAAGTACTCCTGTATTTTACATGCAAGTAGAAACTAAGTTAAGGTTTGCTAGAACCTCACTTCGTTGGTATTTATTCTTGAGCAGTTTAGGTTTCAATTTCTGTCGTTAGAGTGAAATTTACATTTTAACAAGACAGAAATTTATGTATACCCTACAATACTCAAAAATATTACGTTTGGTAGCTACTCAGTTCATTCAATCAACTTAATGTACATATGTTTGTACAAATTCATCATTATGTACGAAAAAGAATTCATGAGAATCACACACCAACATATTCACAAAGAATTCACAAAAGCTTGTTAGTTTAAATGGAAAGCTCTTTCAATTTTCATTCTTATTCCAAAACTTGTACTTAATTACTTGAATCAACTCGACGAACTGAAGTCTCATTTGAGCCGTCATTTATATCCTTCTTTTTTTTTAAAAATGACAAGGGATCCTGCATGAAACAAAATGATTTATTAATTAATAAATTAATTAATTTAAAATACAACATAAAGTTAATTAATATTTTACCTTGTCAAAGATGAAAAAGCATACAGCATTAATGACCATTAACGTGACAGTTATGTCCAAAACAATTACCATAAAAATATCCATGTAAAATGGAGTTTTAGTATAATCAGGGTCTTTGGCTCTCACAAATAGCGTTCCAAAATAACACATAATAAGCATTGCAAATGAACTTAATGCGTGTGTTAGTCTCTTTGAAATTTTGTCAAATGCACGTAAAGTATAAAAATACCCGTTAAATGTCACCAAGCCAGAAATAAAGCAAAGAAATATTGTTAATGTGCGAAATATTGACGGTTTTTCGCCCGCAAGAAGAGTGATATATAGAACTGGGGCCCAGCTGTATATTAGGAATATAGATGCAGTAATGTTTGTAATATTTGGATTCTGTTTTGAAATGAATGAAATTGTATTAGAAAAAGAACATTATTAGTAGAAGTTAAATGACATATTTTATTATCATAAATACCGCATGATAAGAAGAAGAGTTTCTCTCTGAGTTATTTGAGATGTCCATATTTCTCTTGAAATATGAAAATGGCTCCTACAAAAAAGAAAAAATCATTCAATCTTTTATCTCATTTTCTTTCGAAAAACTAAAAAAAATGTTAAATATCAAAAATGAATAATTTTTTAAAAACATGCACGCATGTAAAATAGATAGCAGATAATGTATAACATGTGAGAAAAATCCAAATCGTGATTTTGGCAAACAAATCATGAGGATTCATGTGCATCATTACGAGTAGATTTAGAACAATCCATATATTCACAATAGAATATATTTGGCCCGCAAAAATTAGTTTCTTCAAAACTCGCCCACTTTCCCTTGCAATAGAATAAAAAATCGCGGTATAAACTACTATGCAAAGAGAGCTGAATGACAAAACGTCTGCCAAAATCAGCAAGTTATTTCTTCATTTTGGAGTGAATATAATAGAAAAATGTGGGCTATGAGGCACAACACAATAATTCCAATAGATCGAGATTCTGTAATATCCTTGGAAATGAGCAAAAGAAGAAAAAAAAGATGAGATTAGTAAATGAGATTAAGAGAAAAGAAAGATAAATTTGCCGGAAAGTATTTATTATGATATAATTGAGCAAACTAAAACACAAACGAGAACGATTAATAAAAACTTATCATGTCATATCGCAAATTTGTAATTCCAACCGCGGATATAAAATGGTCAAAATGATCAGGTTTTTCATAATACCGGGGGTAAAATTGGATTATCAATGGACTATTCCTATCCTAGCTAATCCATCAGAATGATTAATTTTCTGCGATTTTGATTCAAGAACATCAAGAAGTACCTCAGAACTTGGCGATTTTTCTAGGAGTGGGTGATTCTCACTGGCCATTGTTTCAGGATAATTGATGGATTTCTCTGCCGTATTTGGAGAATTTCGGTCAGAATTGCAAAACTAAATTTAGCTTGGGGATGAAGGGAAGAGAAGAAGATTTTGAGACACGGAAATGAGAGGGAATTACGAAGAGAGAGCAAATAATGCGTGTGGATCTAAACTGGCAAGATTATGCGTATTCTTTCATGCAGCACGTTGATAAATTTGGAAAATAAAATATATGTATGCCTCTTTGGCCCCCTCCAACTTGGCGAATAAAGGTAATAATTGAATTTAATATGAAAAATTATTTTCGTATGAAAGTTTGTTATATAAACATATAATACAATACCATCAGTCAAATTATCAATAGAATTATAGAATACTTAAAAATTGTTAGTATAGCATCAAACATATGTTTAAGAAGAAATTTGCAATGGTTATTTTGAGATTTTTCCATGCTATTTTCCTCAGTCATAAATGTATTATTTTTGATACCCACTTGGTCATAGTCATACAATAGTTATGTTTATAAAGAAGCGGCCAGGAATGCATGTCCAAACCATGTATGGGGGGATTGTATGGTTATAAAGGTGTGATAGTCATGTCACACTTTTGATATGTCTGAAACGTAGTATAAATCAAAGTTGTTCGGCATAGTTATATAATATCATATCAAAAAAGGTTTTTAGTTTTAGACAAAAATATTTATGGAGAGAAGTTACAAGAGAATTTTAACAAATAAGATATCAGAGAAAATCAATGAAATAATATAATCATCCAGAAGAAGCGCCTTCTTCTATTTTTCAAATTATAACTAATTAGGGTCCAAATAATTGTTTGCCAGAAAGCACATCTATTCTATCATAGAGATAAATTGTGACAGGTCATCGTGTTTATATTATATGTTATGTCATATCTAATATTTATGCTAGATCCACTATGGTTCACAACAAACATCAATCGATTATCTTTTCGTATGCGGATATAATGATGATATTTGCGGCTAAAACAATGGTGTGTGCATTCCATATTGGTTATTAACTAATTTTATCTTGTGTAAATGGCAGCATAAGTTTTTTTTCGCTTGACACGCTACTCAATGCACTTTTTTTAATCAATGCATCATATAATGCGCTTGTCTTGCTAGCGAAACCGACGATGAGCTCAAAGGATTGTTCGTAATAAGGTTCTGTCCTATGATTAAGGAACGCCTTTCTGTACCATTTGGTTCCGATTCCTTAATGAGTTTCGCATTGAAAATAGTTACTTATTTAAAAAAGAAAACAACTAGTTCCAATTTTTATTTTCTATGGTATTTTCTCCTACTTAGTATGAAGTAAGAATGTAATAATGTAAGAATACAATTATCATTTAAACATTATGTACCCTATGATGATTTTTTTATAATTTGCATGTCTGAACCAAAAGATAGTTTGACAACAATTTCTCGTTTCTTAAGTTGTTTTTACGTGTGTGGAATGCTTGTTTATATAATTTGCATGTCTGGCAATTTATTTTGACAATTTTTTTTTTGTAGATTTACTTTCCTTGTAAAACTTTTTATTAATATAAAAGATAGACAGTAATGCCTATATCCTCAGTGAAAAGCAAATTCTTATCATCATAAATCTGTTTCCGTACAGGCCTTAAAACTACTTCCACTATTAGTACTTGGAATAATGGAATAATGTTCTCTTTGTTAATGGCTAAATTTGAGAGATGAGAAACTAGTTTGTACGGATAGAGGGAATCGAGCTTAGAGATCTAAATTATGATTCATGAAGTGTGAGAAGTAACTTTTTCTAAGTTGGTAATTTTAATTTTGAATTCAAGGGGGCATCAGTCCAGATGAGCAACAGTGTTCAATTCTAACATAGTATTTTAGAATAATTGTAATTTATGTGCTTGATTAAGAAATTGTTTACCAGTCAGTGGTACAACTTGTAAGTGTTCTAACTTGTAAGTTTGGTATCAATCAAACATACAAGTTTTTATTTACATTTTCTGGACCAAGAAAGAAACACACAAGTTTATATAGAGAAAAAGAAAGTTAATTAAGACATTTGGTTGAACTCAATTCATTCAATCAACTTATGTGCACATATTTGTACAAATTCATCGTTATGTACGAAAAGAATTCACAAAACAGTGCAACTATAATATGCACCCGTACCTCTTCATCTTGAAAAATTCATGAGAATCACACACCACCAATTTTAAGAAGAAAAAAAAATCACACACCAATATTCGGAAAGAATTCACAAAAGCTTGTAATTGTTAGTTTAAATGGACATAAAACTCATTCTATTTCCATTCTTATTCCAAAACTTGTACTTAATCATCAACAACTTGACGAACTGAAGAGTCATTTGAGCCGTCAGTTATATCCTTCTCTTTTCTAAAATATGACAAGGGATCCTGCATGAGAAACAATGATTAACTAATAATAAAATAATTAATTTAAAATACAACGTAAAGTTAATTAATATTTTACCTTGTCAAAGACGAACAAGAATGCAAAATAAATGAACATTAACGCGAAAGGTATGTCCAAAACAATTACCATAAAAATATCCATGTAAAATGGAATTATAGTATAATCAGGGTCTTTTGCTCTCACAAATAGCGTTGCAATAAAACCCATATTAAGCACTGCAAATTTACATAATGCGTGTGTTAATCTCTTTGAAATGTTGTCAAATCCACGTAAAGTATAAAAATATCCGTTAAATGTCATCAAGCCAGAAATAAAGCATAGAAATATTGCTAGTGTGCGAAATATTGACGGTTTGTCGCCCGCAAGAAAAGTGATATATAGAAATGGGATCCAGCTTAATATTAGGAATATTGATGCATTAATGTCTATAATATTTGGATCCTGTTTTGCAAATGAATGAAATTGTATTAGAAAAAGAAGATTATTATTTATTAGTAGAAGGTAAATTACATAATTTAATAGCCATAATACCGCATAATAAGAAGAAGGGTTTCTCTCTGAGTTGTTTGAGATGTCCATATTTCTCTTGAAATATGAAAAAGGCTCCTGCAAAAATAAAAAAATCATTCAATCTTTATCTCATTTTCTTTCAAAAAACTAAAAAAATGTTAAATGTAAAAAATGAATAATTTATTTACCTTTTTAAAAACATGCACGCATGTAAAATAGATAGCAGATAACGTATAACATGTGAGAAAAATCCAAGTTGTGATTTTTTTCAAACAAATCATGAGGATTCATGTGCACCATTACGAGTAGATTTAGAATAATCCATATATTCAGA
Organism: Juncus effusus; assembly: GCA_027726005.1. NCBI lineage: Eukaryota > Viridiplantae > Streptophyta > Magnoliopsida > Poales > Juncaceae > Juncus > Juncus effusus. Next base: position 767,370 of record CM050899.1, read on the forward strand.
AAAGAATATATTTGGCCGCAAAAATTAATTTCTTCAAAACTCGCCCAATTTCCATTGCAATACAATAAAAAGTCGCCGAATAAAGTACTATGCAAAGAGAGATTAATGACAAAACGGTTCCAAAAACAGCAAGTTTGATATTTCTTCTTTTTGGAGTACAAAGAAGAGAGAAAAGTGGGCATAAAGGCAGAACACAATAATTCCAATAGTTTGAGATTCTGTAATATCCTTTGAAATGAGCAAAAGAAGAAAAAAAAAAGAGGAGATTAGTAAATGAGATTAGGAGAAAAGAAAAATAAATTTACTAAAACGTATTTATTATGATATAATTGAGCCAACTAAAATACAAACGAGAACGATTAATTAATAAGTACTTATCATATCATATCCCAAATTTGTAATTCTGAACCGCGGATAAAAAATGATCAAGAAAGATCAGATTATTCATAATCCTTGGTTAAGATCGGATTATCAATGGATGATTCCGATTCTAATCCACCGGAATGATTATTTTGTGCAATCTTGATTTAAGAACATCAATGAAAACAAAAAAACAAAAGTACCTCAGAACTCGGCGGGGTGATTGATGGATTTCTCTTCCATATTTGGATAATAAACTAGAATTCAATTTGGTGATGAACTGAAGAGAAGAGAAGAGAAGAAGATTTTGATTTTTGAGACGAGGAAATGAAATGAGAGGGAATTACGAAGAGAGCAAATAAGGCGCATGGATCTAAAATGGCAAGATTCTGTGTAGTCTTTCATGTAGCGAGTTGATAAATTTGGAAGAAAAATACGTGTGCCCCTTTTGTCCCACAGCTTTGGCAGATTAGACGAAATTGTGCTTAATTCATTTATTGAGGCAGTTCTAGCGTATTCTTGTGTGTAGTAACTAGATAATAAAGGTAAGGTAATATACTTCAATTTAATATGAAAAACAATATTTGAAAGTTTGTATCTAAACACATAATACAATACCACCAGTCAAATTATCAATACAATTATAGAATCATCTTAAAAATTGTTAGGTATAACATCAAACATATGTTTAAGATGAAATTTGCAATGGTTATTTTGAGATCTTGTCCATGATATTTCCGTCAGTTATATGTGTGTTTATTTTTCATACCCACTGATCATACAATGGTTATGATTGTTTAGAAAGGCTAGGAATGCATGTCCAAACCATGTATGGGGGATTGGATGGTTATAAAGGTGTGATAGTCATGTCACACTTTTGATATGTTTGAAAGGAAGTATAAATGAGAGCTCTTTGGCATAGTGATATAAAATCAAAAAAGATTTTGTATTAAATTTTTACGGAAAATTCTTTTGGGAGAGAAGTTTTGAAAGAATATTAACAAATAAGATATTAGAGAAAATCAATGAAATAATCTAATCGTGGTGAATTATGTCGTGAACAAGATCTCAAACAAAATAAATAGAAAATTAAGATAATTTTAGAGATAAATCGAGAAATAAATTCGTGAGAATTCGTAGATGATTCAGGATGATAATTGCTAAATTGAAAGAAACAAATAGAATTTGTGATAATGGATAGAATTCGTGGAATGAACGGTACTTCATCCGATAATGTTCGGATTTATAATATTATTTCTATAAACTTAACATAGAAAACATAATGTCGTTGAAGCCATACCTCTGCTTTCATTCGTTCAAAAAACCTTCATTAATTTTTTATTTATTTTAAATCTAATGAGTCAGGTCCAGTCTACATATAATATATGACTCATGTAATTTGATGTTAATATTTCCTTATCAAGCCCACAACTATTTCTTTGTACCGTCACCGTCAGACTCAAAATGAAATTAAATGTTATTTTTGTAATTAGCGCCTTAGGTTCCACAAATTCAAATACTCAAATTTAGACCGTGACACTAGCTCCCCCTTGAGCTCAAGAATAAATTTTAAAGGAAAATTCTTTCTTGCCTCGGAGATATCCCATAGCAGTGATGATATCATCAGCTTATGTCATTAACCGTCGCTGACTAGTGGTAATTAGAAAAATAAGCGGTATTGCTAATTTTTAGGTGGTTTTTGTATTTTTTTAAGAATTTTTTATTGATGAAAAAGTATTATGATTATCTGACATTTGTCTCATCAAATGTCACATTCTCATCAATGCAAAGTGATAATTATTTTAGATGGGCTCGTCTTTACAAATAAATTATTTCTTTTTTGACAGCAATTTTGATTATCGGTGATAATTGATTCTTTAGTGGTAATAAATAAAATATTTTTATCCTTCTATTTATGTAAAAAATGATGAAACCTCAATATTTTATTAAGAATTCAATTTTATTTTTCTAATCACATGCTATAATTTTATAACATGTTTTTTCACTTAATTTTTTAACCAAAATATAGATTTCAAACAAATATAAGCAATAAATCAATACACAATCATACAAAATGGATAATAATTATAAAAATAAATTTCCATTTTTAATACACATCAAAATATTACCATACAAAATGTTATCAATTGATGTTTAAATTTAAATAAATTATAACCATTAAATTACAAATATAAGCATTTGAAGTAAAATTACATTTACATCGAAACTCAATTTCACCCTAAAATTTAAAACACACTATTAAGCACCATGTCTTCTCACCTAAAATACAACCTGCAATAAAAATATTCTCTAAATATTACCATTTAAAATAACCACAAATGATTTGATTTTAAATTTTTTTAGCGCTTACCATCAGTAACTATTTGAAAAATAATGCGGGATTCGTATAGGTACTGCTGGTAATCTGGCCAAATAAATAAATAAATAAATAAAATTGGAAATAGAAGGTAAACTGAAAATAAGTTAATAAAAAAATAAATAACCATATAAAAATTAGAAAAAAACAGAAATATATCAATAAAAATACAAGAAAATTATTGTGCCAATTTAAAAAATAAATATTTGTGACAATTTCAAAGTACCAAAAAATTAAAAATGAATTAAAAAAAAGTAGTAAAATTTGTACCTTTCGAGATTTTCTTTCTTTGAGATCGACCACGAAAATCTCCTCATCCTTGCTCGACTTCAATTCAACACAAAAAAGAAGAAAAAGCACAAATTAGATCTTGTTTAAAAATGTGTTAATGTCAAAAAATTAGATGAATCGAGCAAATAATTTGAAAAACGAGAGAGTACAAGATATTGAAAGCGATTTTTAGCTCATAGACGAGTCCCCACATCAACATGGTGACGGTTTAGTTAATCAAAGTTGTTCTTCTTATTGATAGGCTCAGCTGCCGACTGATTACCACTGGCGAGAGCTCGCCATCATCGGAGAGATTGCCGGTGAGTTCACCGGAGAGGTCGCCGGTAAGGTCGCCGGAGAGGAAGAAGGTGAGTGGTCAGAAGCTAGTTTTTTATTTTCATGAAATGATTCTAGAAGAGGGAGAAGAGAGAGAAATGTTATATATATATGGGTTTGATTTGAAAAAATTTGAAAAAAAAACGGGCGGGATTTTTAATTACTGGTGGTAATCGGTCCAGACTGTATATATAGTAGTTTTTGAATTTTTTTGAAAAAATGGTCGTACAGTAAACTGTCAAATCCGACTGTCAACCACTGTTGGAAAGTACTGACATATTTCAAATTGCTACTGAAAAGCTGCAAAATAAAAATAAAAAATAATTGAAATTGAAATCCGGTTTTGCTCCGATTATCAGCGGTTGCTGACACGTGCTGATGGCATCATCACATATGAAGGACATCTATGTGGCATAATAGTAAGACTCAATTTTAAATTCTGCTCGAAAGCGGTTAGTATGTTCATTCCTTCAAGCATGAAATGCAACCTTCCTAACACTTTCTTGATCTCTCTACTTACACACTTAGACCCTGGTTTTTCATTAAACTGCACTTCAGACATAATTGCATCATAAGTAGCATCAAATGGATAATTAGCACAACAGAGTTTATTCTTATGAATTTCGTACCGACAACAGGTTGAGTATTAATACAGATGGCTCCCCTCTTTGAGCTTACCTCATTAGATTTTATGGTGCTTTTAATTTTAGTTTTACCCTCTTGCATAAGCTCTCCTTTCCTCACGAGTCATGACTAGATTATGTTCCTTCATCTCCTACATTTTATGCCCTTCAATTTCACACGTCCCATTAGCTTTTTTATTTTTTTATTTTAGGGAAACATCAATTTATGAAGATGAAAGAATAAACAGATCCATTAAAAAAAGAATAAACAGAAGCATATGATGTCATTTAATTATATGTCTTTTTTAGCCTTCATGCAATTCAAATTAGGAAAGATTAAAAGAAAGAAAGGAGATTAGGAAAGATTATAAGAAACGAAGGATGTTTATTTATTACTATGAATGCTTTTTCCTATTTTATTTTTTATATTAGGAATTATTTATGGTAAGTTTGGAATTTATGAAAGAGTAATGATATTTTGAGAGCTCACTTTCCAGGATTGAGCGCAATTTTGAATAAATAATAATTATACCGATTATACCCCTTAATTAATGAGACAATGAATGAATTAATTATTTTCTCTCAATTCAAGCGGTTACCATTTGTATCTCTTTCCAAAATAACAAAAGAAATTTCTTCACTCACAGTCACCACGTGGAAGTAGCATATAAACTATTTTTCTTTTCTTTTCTTTTTCTTTTTTGCCTGAGCCTCTTCATCTAATTCTAGCAGCACCAAAAAATTTACAGAGAAAGATGAAGTTTAAGAATAAATGATTTTTGAATTTGAATGAGACGATAATAATTTGGTTTGTGTGTTTAACGGATCGCGTGGTTAAATTGAAACCGCGTGTTTAAAAGACTTAACGTAGACCGACACTCTTTGAGTATGCCGCCTTATTTAATTAGGCTGCTCTAATAGTTAGTCTGTCGGTGATGATTAAGTAGTATATGATTAATAGTTAGTCTGTCCGTGACTATTAATAGTTAGCCTGTCAGTGACTATTATCGTTGGAATAACTTTTTGATTGATATAAATTGTTGATTATAGGCCTTAATCTTATGCAAAATCAGGTAAAAGAGGAGGTCCACAGACAGTGGAAATTCGGAGGTGCAAACTTTTCTTTTTATTTCTCTTTTTATGCTTTAAGACCAGCTAATACTTTTCATTATACCAAGCGTGATACTCTTCAAAAAAAATTTACCAAGCATGTATATTCAACTCATCTATCATATTATTATTTAGGACATATATCATTTTCCATATATAACACATTAATTCCCATTCATTATTCAAACATATAATGCTCATAAATATGACTCATTATTGCTGCACTAACTGTAGAGGGAACCTGATTAACCTAACTCTGCATTATTCTAGATAAAAAGTAGTAATCAGAATCAATTCTTTTTTCCCTCTTTTTTAATCATTTGATCACAACCACAAAACAGAACATGTCTCATTCAAGTCTCATCACTTCACTTGCCACTAAAAATTCCAATACGAGCCTCATTCTCTCTTCATCAAAAATAAAGAAAGAGCAAAAGAATATCAAATATGCCACCTTCAAAACACAGAAACAAATCCATATGCCAAAAATCCACAATAATAGCTTCAAATTTTCTCAGAGCCTCATCATTTATACTCGCAAAAATGACTCTTGGATCACCGCAAATAATCCCTAAAATGAGTCGAGGCATTAATACAAATACAATGCCTCAAAATACCAATAATACCATAACTCCTAAAAATAAGTTTCATGCTGATGTGGCGGGCTCTCATTCAAGCTCGTATCTGATAAAACCTGATGAAGGAGAAGATGTAGATGGAGAAGCGCAGAAATTCATCGAAAAAGTTCGTAAAAAAAATCAGTCGAGTATTGGGTCGAGAGATTATATGGCCAATTGTATACCGCCACTTCCTGCTCTGCCACGTGGACAGACGGCGTATTATTCGTACGTTGGTAATTAGAGGAGGTTTAGTTTGAGGGGCAAAAGCATATGATTGTGTGATTATGTGAGAAAAAATACGATGGATGTGTGATCTTATGTTATTGTGGGTTGAATTGCAATCTAAACATTATGATAGTTCTTCAGATGTTATATAATTAAGTATTGTAAAACAATATATAAGTATAATTCAACGATATATACTACTGTAAAACATTATATAGTAATGAAGTAAAAATGGTATATAGGTATTGTAAAACATTATATAAGCATAATAAATAGTATATAACTAAATAATATATAAGAAAACAATAAAGTATAGGCCATATACTGGGCCTAGACCAATTCCAACATGATTGAGATTTTAATAGAATATAATATATCTATTTACATCTCCATAATACATAAGTATTTTATTTTGGGTAATGATATTTTGAGAGCTCACTTTCCAGGGTTGAGCGCAATTTTGAATAAATAATAATTATACCAAGTATATCTCTTAATTAATGAGAACGATGAATGAATCAATTATTTTCTCTCAATTCAAGCGGTTACCATTTGTACCTCTTTCCAAAATAACAAAAGTAATTTCTTCACTCACAATCACCACGCGGATTATTACAAATACAATATAAAACACAAACTAATTTAAATTAACTTATTAATTTATAAAAGTATTAATTTTAATAATGGATGTGGTGGTTTAATTTCTTTAGTCCTAACTTTATTAAGGAATTTATTAATCTATTTTCTTTTTTCTTTTTTAATGGAAAATATCCCACATCTCTTCAATATATTACGCTTCATGCTTTACTTCTATAACCATAATAGAAATCAAGAAAAATAAATAAACAAATAAATACATAATACCATTTGAGATAGGAAAATATGAAAATGTGACGGGCTTGAGCATGTCCAAAACATGACCGTATATTATTTTTTGCTATTTTCAATCTATTTTTTGTTTTCTATATAATATTTTATGTATATATTTTTTTATTGACTCTTTATACTGCTGAAAAAATGAATCTTATATATTGTTTGTTTTTCTCTATATATTAATTTTTTGTGTTGTGTTGTGTTGTACAACGAAAAACCCCGTCGTGCACCATAAATGCCCTTTTGAGATATTTCTAAATGTTATTTCAACAAGTCCCCATCCATGTACATCAAAATCAAAAGAAGTAATAAAACTTCAAAATTCAAACGATGCATATTCCACTACGTTATCTCGTAGTCCTAACCTTGTACCCCATATATATATATATATATATATTAGTAATTCTAGATGTATTGTACGATAAATTTATAAGTTATATGTATCCCCCCCCAACCCCCCTTAAGAATTTTGGTGTCCTCCTAACAATTTGGGTCAAGATCCGCCGTTGGACGCTGGATTCGAACTCTTCTCCTATGAAAATGTGAATTTAATTTCTTATCACTAGATTATTCTAGTGGTGGTAAAATTGTCTTCTAAATAGGAGTGAATTTTACTTATTTTATTTGTGGAAAGGTTTTTGATGAATTTTTTGAAGATTTTAGATTTAGTTGCATTTTTATTTCTAACTTTCATGAGATATCCTAATTACTAGATTAGATCCCTGGCATTTGGTAGGATTCGTATATCGTATCAGCATATTTTACATTTATTTTCTTTCTTTAGTTCATTGTTCTAGAATTTCAACCTCTTATACAGATGGTATATTGCAAATAAAAGCCCCTGCATTATGTCGGAATCGCAGAAAATCCGTTGAATTACTCCATTACTGAAATCAGAGGTCTTTCTATTCTTAACAAAAAAATGTAAAAAAAATCCACTTCACGTTGTTTACCTCAAGCATCCATTAAAAAAAAATAATAATAATTCACATTGTTTAAGATCTAACAATTGTTTATTAAAGGTATTAAAATAAGTTATTTAAGGATATATCAGGAGGTCGAGGCCTTTTTGCTATTTATCACTTTGTATTGCGTGTATAAAATAAGAAAAAAACATATTTCACTTTATTTATTTATCATTTTTTTTCTATTTTTACAGTAACATGTCCGGAGGGGCGAAAGAAGAGCTAAAACTTCTAAACGAAAAAAAGAAAAACTTTGTGTTATTCTCAGTTTGATGATATTCAAAACAATTCCAAAATACTAATATATTTTGTGAGATTTATGTATAAAATTAGTTAAATCAAGCTCAAGCGATAATGACAAAAGATTGTGGCAATTATCAAAGAATAAGTGTTCGATTTGGATGGTTTTATCGTATCTCGGGAGATTTAGATGATCTGCGCACCTATCAAGATTTCAAGATTTCATGCTTTTAATTTTGAGTTTTATCAAACATGTTATTCTATATTTTTCATTGTACTTTGCGATCTTGGGCGCTATTCCTGGATATTAATAAAAGGACTACGGGCTTGTTCCCAAAAAAAAAAAAAGCTAGCAGATTTTTTTCATTCCGTTCAGGACAGAACACATAGTTTTTCGAGTAGAAATTGCTTTTCCCACTGGTCGAAATTTGGCCCCTTCCATGTCTTCCGTTCTGAACGGAAGATCAGATTTCTAGCCGTTTGAAAAGATTCAGCCTTTATTATTTTTCCTTTTCTGCCTTCCTTTCTGAACGGAAGGTAGCAAAAATTCCTTTTCTGTTAGGCTGATCTTTACTCTTTAAAAAGAGAAAAAAAAACCCAATTCATTTTTGAATCCATTTTTCTATATTCTAAAGGAAAAAAATTCTCTCTAGTGTTCAATATAAATTACTCTAAATAATCGTGAGATTAACCAGTTTTTGAGTGAGTAATTGGTGCTTGTTGGTTGAGATTGAAAGATATCGTTTTGTAAGTTATGTTCTACCATTTCGTCACAGGTTGTTGTAAGACGAGCGGTGGATCAAGGTTTTGTAACGAACGCTATTCGGATTAGTGATTATCGGAGCCGCAAGACAAGTCCCGAAGAGTAGGCGCTAGCGAATGCGACAAGGGCTGCTAGTGAGAACGGGTAGTTACAGCTCAAGCAACTACCTTGCTGAACTTCGTAAACAAGTTCGTGTGTTTGATATCAATTTAATTTTCAGTTATTTACATTTGTTCATTAGTTACTTCTCTTTGTTTTATTTAATTAGAATTAATTCAACTATCATCTAAAAAGTATAAAAACAATAAAAGTTATAAAACCCTAAAAATAAGTTTTTATTACACACTTCTGCACGTATTTGGCCTATTCACCCCCTCCCCCCCCCCCCCCCCCCCCCCCCCCCTCCTCTTTAGGCCTCAATCAAATATCAATTGGTATCATAGAGGAAAGGTCGTTGGCGGGAATCAGAAAGGAAAAATCATTAGCGTGGGCTCGATCGGCACAGGTAATTGAATATTGGAGAATGTCTATTTCGTGGTAGGACTTAAACATAACCTAATTTGCAGAAGCCAATTATGTGATACAAGATATTATGTGAAATTTGATAACATGAATTATCATGTGACTCAAAATTCAGATAATGTCACAGTTTGTATGGGAAAAAGAAAGGATAATCTTTATTTCTTTGACTTTTATTCCTTTGCGCCAGACACTCATTGCATGACCGCTTCGGAATCGAGTTCACATTTATGGCAAAGGCGACTGGACCATGTATGCATGGATACAATTTCGAAGTTATCCCGTAAAGAACTAATTAGAGGTTTACCATCATATAAACTTAAGCTAAATAGATTATGCAATACTTGTCAGCGTGGTAAGCACTCCAAGTCACCGCGGTCACCTCGAAGCGTCCCTTGGAGCTCATTCATCTCGACTTGTGCTGCCCCATGAACGTCTCTAGCCTCGCCGGAAAAAGATATTATTCTGTAATAGTTGATGATTACTCTCGCTTTACTTGGGTTTATTTTTTGATTTAAAAGAATGAAACTTGTGACGTGTTCGTCAAATTTTGCTCTCTTGTTGAAAATGAACGAGTCATCACTATCATTATGGTTCGTAGTGATAATAGTGGCGTGTTTAAAAATGCAAAATTTGACTACTTTTGTTCACGAAATGGTTATAAACGTGAATTTTCCACTCCATGCACTCCACAACAAAATGAGGTAGTAGAACGAAAAAATGACACTCTAATTGAGCTTGCCTGTACCATGCTAAATGAACATCCATCTCTGAAATTTCTTTGGGCTGAGGCAGTTAACACTGCTCATCATGTCGCAAATCGCGTCAGCCTAAGGTCTATTTTGAAAAAAACATCTTATGAATTGTGGTACGATGGCAAGCCTAATATATCTTATATGAGAATTTTTGGTTGCAAATGTTTCATTCTTGATGAATCTAATAAACTTGACAAACTTGATTCGAAATCTAACGAAGTTGTCTTTGTTGGATATTCTAATATGAGTAAAGCATATAGAGTTTACATTAAAACTTCACAGATTATTGTTGAATCTGTGAATGTGCATTTTGATGAAACTAAAAAGGGTCCCGAGAAAGGTATTTCTTTGACATATTCAGGTACAGTGGCCTTATGACGGGAACCAATCAACCTAATATCATTGAGCTCAACCTTGGCGATCCAACTCTAGACGAACCCGACAATGCCGCCACGACAGAAAATCCATTGAATCATGAAGACTCGACTCAACAAACTCAAAATCCTATTCAAGTCGACACTCAACCGATTCGTGAAACCGAGCCGGAACCGCCTCAATATCAAATTCCGTAAGTATTGCGAGAAGTATCCGTCCATCCGTTAATAAATGTATTGGGGGATCCAAGAGAAGGCATCCGAACCCGATTCGGAACAAGAAACATAGTCGCCTTTTGTGCATTCCTCCCAAACCGAACATAAATCCTTTAAAGAGGTAAATGGCGATACCGATTGGATTCTAGCCATGCAAGATGAACTTATCCAATTCGAGCGCAACAGCGTATGAACCCTAGTACCTCGACCCGACAACTGATATATTATCGGTACTAAATGGGTTTTCCGAAACAAACTTGACGAATATGGCACGGTTGTGCGAAACAAGACGAGACTTGTCGCTCAAGGATTCAAGCAACAAGAAGGAGTCAATTTTGAAGAGACTTTTGCTCCGGTTGTCAGATTGGAATCCATTAGATTGCTCTTATCGTACGCTTCAATTAAAGGGTTCACACTTCAAATGGATCTTAAGATTCGTGTGTTTATTTTGGATATTCGCTTCAATTATCAGTTTGATGATATTCAAAATAATTCCAAATTCCTAATATATTTTGTGAGATTTGTATATAAGATTAGTTAAATCAAGCTCAAGCGATAATGACAAAAGATTGTGGCAATTATCAAAGAATAAGTGTTTGATTTGTATGCTTTTATCGTATCTTGGGAGATCTAGAAGATGTGTGCACCTATCAAGATTTTAAGACTTGAAGCTTCTTCGCGTTTTTGTAGAATAGGTCCTTTTAGTTTTGAGTTTTATCTATTATTCACTTAACAGAGAAAAGCTAGCAGATTTTTGTTTATTCCGTTCAAAACGGAACTTGCTCCATTCTGAACGGAACACACAGTTTTTCGAGCAGAAATTGCTTTTCCCACTAGTTGAAATTTGACCTCTTCCATTCAAAACGGAAGTCTTCCGTTCTGAACGGAAGATCAAATTTCTAGCCATTTGAAAAGATTCAGCCTTTATTACTTTTTCTTTTCTGCCTTCCATTCTGAACGGAAGGCCTTCCATTCTAAATGGAAGGTAGCAGAAATTCTTTTTCTGTTAGTCAGATCTTTCCTCTTTAAAAAGGGAAAAACCCCAATTAGTTTTTGAATCCATTTTTCTATATTCTAAAGGCAAAAACTCTCTCTAGTGTTCAATATAAATTGCTCTAAAATAATCGTGAGATTAGCGAGTTTTTGAGTGATTAATTGGTGCAATTGGTGCTTGTTGGTTGATATTGAAAGATATAGCATTTTGTAAGTTATGTTCTATCGTTTCGTCACAGGTTGTTGTAAGACGAGCAGTGGATCGAAGTTTTGTAACGAACGCTATTCGAATTAGTGATTATCGGAGCCGCAAGGCAAGTCCCGGATAATAGACGTTCTCGAACGCGGCAAGGTCCGCTAGTGAGAACGGGTAGTTACAGCTCAAGCAACTACCTTGCCGAACTTCGTAAACAAATTCGTGTGTTCAGTATCGATTTAATTTTCAGTTATTTACTTTTGTTCATTAGTTACTTCTCTTGAAAGCGATATGTCTCAGTGGTGCGTGTGATGTTATGGTGAAATCGATAAATCATAATGCTGTGAAATGCTTATGGAAACACTTATATTTGAGAAGAAAAATTACTAATAATGGAAAGAGTGAAGTGCCACTGAGAAGTGCTTTATAGGTAAATTCAAAGTTTTGTTGTATTATCAAAATTATAGTGATAAAGGTATAAAATATTTAGTTGCTTTTTATTTGTTGTTTTCTTTTTTGCTATTCACTATTAGTTCGCATTATAATACCCTTTATTTATTTTTGTTCAGGTCATGAGCAGCTTGAGATTACGGGTAAAGTGAGGATGCATTTTAAAATAAAATTTTAGATAATTTTTATTGAATAAATAAGAACTTATTAACAGTGTCGGTTTATATTATTTTTGTTGCACGACTACAAGATGCGTAGTTTAGACGCTATTTTGAATAATGTGATGTGTTTCAATGCATTTGTATTGTTAATATTTCATGAAATAATATAGCTCAAAGTGTTGGAGTTTTTTACTTTCAAAAAAAAAAAGTGTTGGAACATGGGAAAATCTTTATTATTTCGGAATATCACATCTACAAAGGGTTTACAGAACAAACATTTATTTGTTTTCACTCATTTGTTTGATATATGGTAACAAATGTTGAAAAAAAAAATGTCCTTTACTAACAATGCCATAACATCTTTCACCTTATTCAATACGATAAAACAACACAACACAATCACAAAACAAATCTTAGTTAAAAAAACCATGCGAAGGGTTAGTGACCGAAAATGCTCCATCAATGAGCAAATTAAGCCCACTAACATATTTCGACTCATCACTCCCCAAAAATAATGTTGCATTTGCTATGTCATCAGTTGTTAGTCTCATCCCCTTTATAACTGCTTTTTCCTCCATCGCTTCTTCCACCTCCTTCTCCCCCATTCCAAATGCCGCTGCGGCTAATGATACCATATTTGCTCTGATACCATATTTGCCTAACTCAGCAGCTGCACTTCTCATCACTCCAAGCACTGCGTGCTTTGAACTTGTGTATGAGATTGGTGTCATGCCTGGCTCCACAGAGGCAATACTTGCTGTGGAGATTATGCTTCCGCGGCAAGCTGGGATCATGACACGTGCCGCGTGTTTTGTTCCTAGATAGCAGCCAGTCACATTCACCGATAACACCTGTTTTTGTATATATGTAAATTAGAACTAAAATATGTGTACTCGATTCTCAAAAATGTGAAAGTTATATACTCAAAGCAAAAATAAATCGAGAAATTTATTGCAAGTTTCTAAATATGACTCAGTTTCGCAAATTGTCATAATAACATAATTTTGTACAATAAGTCATAATAACCTAATTTTCAAATTCTTTATAACAAAAGTTGATTTCAAATTCCAATTCATAATTAACATGTTAGAAAAACTCTCAATATGTTGCATACAATCTAAGCTAGAAAATGAAATCACAATATTGAGTCGGAATTTGAAACTATGAATCAATTTGAACATTAGGTGTTCTGAGTATTTGGAAAATTAAAGAAATTGAATAAAACTTGTCTTTACAATATATCTTAAGTTAAAAAATTTCATGATAAATTGGCTTCTCACACACCTTCTCAAAATTGGACTTGTCAGAGTCGATGATCTGAATAGCTGGAGATCCAATCATTCCGGCATTATTGAACATAATATCAAGCTTGCTATAACAACCAATCGCAATATCAACCGCCTTTTTAACATCAGATTCATTTGTGACGTCACAATGTACGTACTTGGCCTCTGACGTCATGTTGAGCTCATCACAGAGTGCAGAGCCTGCATCATCCTGTATATCAGCTATGACTAGGCGGGCCCCATGTTGCGCAAAAAGTTTTGCCGTTGCCTTTCCGATCCCACTTGCTCCGCCAGTGATTAATGCTACTTTTCCTTCAAGTCTAGATTGATTTGACAAAATGTGGGAATTTAGTATAATAATATGAGAAATTATATGCTACCCAGAGCAAAAAATGGACGGCCGTAATTGAATAATACTACTTAATCGGATGGCTGTAATTGAAGAGAAGAATAGCCAGCCGGTTACCTTTCTCTCCCAAAATCATATGAAAAGGGCAATTTCGTAATCTAATTCATGGACAGCGGTCATCTCCTGTTCTTTCCTGTTCTTACCCGTGGTGCTCTCCAGTAGCATCTCTCCCACTCCGATGGCAGCCCCTGAAGAAACCTTAGCTCGCGAAACCCATCTCTCTCTCTCAGCTCACGATGGGAGCTGTTCTTTTAAGAAGGCCGAGATAAGAGGATAGTTCGTCGGGCCGGAAGATCATCGCGAAAGCTAAGGTACCCACCCAATTTTGCTAACTGGTTCCTCGTATTCTTTTTAATTTGTTTTTTCTGTAATTTTTTATCCCTTTTGTTGACTTTTTTTGTTCTTGATTCTAAGAGTACGCGACAATTCTCAGTTATTCTGCGGAATTAAACAAAAATCAATCACAAGATCTTGAATCTGATCTTGATATGTCCAACATTGTAGTTTCTAGTTGCAAAGAAATATTGAATTTACTCTATTGATCATACTATGTTGCCCTATTTTCAATTTATAAACTGAAAATTGTTTATTTTAGTAAATTACAGCCATAGCCTTCAAATGGAAGCAGATTTTCTGATACTTATATGAAAGGACTTTTTAGTTGTGTAATTCTTTGAAGGCTGTTTTGATGATCACTCATCAAGTAATAATTTTTTAGTTGGAATTTTTTTATTTAATTGTACCACTATTTTGGTAGTTGAATATAGTTTTTTTCTGTGTTGTTGCAAATTTGATTTTGTCTTGCAGTATAATCAGATCTAAACAAAAACTAAGACATATGCCATAAAAATGTAATATAGTGGCCAATTGATGACTTAATTATATTTATAAATATCTTTTATATAAGACAGTGAAGCAGAGCATGTCACAGTATAGAATACAAGAAGCTAATTAGCTAGTAGTACTCGTCTGCACATTGGCTGATTGGCTAGTATATGGATGGGGGAATTGGAAATTTAATAAAAATGAAATCGACTTAGCCCATATTAATTCCTCGCATTCCAGATATGTTGAACTTCCTTCGTACCGTGGATGTTCCAATTAATTCCTTGCACTCATAGGTGAATTACAAATTTATAAATATTTTTCTATTTTGAGGCATTATTGAACAATTAACAATTTAAATTATCTTTGTTTTTATAATTTTTAATCCCTTTTATGTTTCTACCTATATACAGGCTCTAGCTTCAGTTGAAGGATCTCTATGGCCAAAGCTTTTTAATTAATTAATGTGTTTCTTGTTTATGTAATTTAAGATTTATATTTATGAACTTTGATTACTTTGATTTGATTTCAATTCTTTTGTTCTATTTTGTAACTTTATTGATCTCAATCTTTACATGTTTGTGTTGTATGGAAAGAACAAAAGGAACTTTCAATAGCTTGATATGATTTTATAAGTTTGTATTAGAGAGCACATTGTAAGTAAACAAAAATAGAGCACTGTTCAATATACTATTTTTAGCATCAATAAATCGTCTTTTTGTTAATATGCACTTTTTTCTGCCGATTTTAGTGTTAATATATAATTTTTGTCCAAATATATCATTTTCAATATTATTTCACAATCAATATACTATTTTGGTGTTAACGTATCAATTTTAGTGTCAAATACATCATATTTTACAAGTATTATATTGGTACCAATATATTCCCGGTGTTAATATATCATTTTTCAGAATTTAATTATGGTTCAATTCTTGTAGTATTTTGTGGGTACTTAGCATAATTTTGGATGTTGAGTGAATGCTATTTCTTTTAGAATCTACGCTTGAATAAACCATTTCCAATGCTAATATATTGTTTTTACTGTCAAATTATCATTTTTTAGTGTCAATATATCTAGTTTCAATATGTTATTTTTAGTATAAGAGTATCGATATATCATTTGCACTGTCAAGATACCATTTTTATATAGTGTAAATAAAAAAGTTTTGTATACCGTTTTCAATATTAATATATCGACTTCTTAGTGTCAATATACAGTTTCAGTATTAATATCGAGTCAATATAATATTTCTAAGTATAAATATATTATTTACAGTATCAATATATAATTGTGGGTGTCAATAATATTGTTCCAATATTAATATATTGAGTTTTTAGAGTCAATATACCGTTTTCAATATTAATATATCATTTTAGTATCAATATACTATTTTAATGTGAAAATAAAGTTTCGGGATCAATATATGTGTTTTTCCAATATTATTATATCATTATTTTCGTGTGCTGAGACATGTATGAATTTTATATGTGATAATGAAAAAAAAAAAGAATATTATATTATTGTACTTGAAAAGATGTATGAAATGGACATGATGGAATGGAGAGGTGACAACATCATATGGAAATAAAAGGAATAACGAATGAGTGCAGACTAATTAATTGTGTAATTAGTTGGTAATTACCCAAAACACCCCTCTCAAATGAAGAGTCTAGATTTAATCCATCATAAATATTAAAAAAGGGATTAGGTAGCAAATAAGAGCTCAACAATATAATGTTTCAATTAATTGCAAATTTTGGTCAGTCGGAATATTTTTGGTAGTTTTGGTTTGAAAACCATTTTGGACGTGAATGTAAGATCTTAAAAGGTTTAGGGGTGCCCGTGAGGTTTGAATCCTCCTCAAAGAAATCTGAAGTTTGAATCTTATTGGTCAGAAATCATGCAAGGACTTCTTTGTATTTTTAGTCCCACTCAATGTTTTTACAAGGGAATAAATGGGACTCCAGATGGCTGGCCATTATCTGGTCGATATGAAAAGCAAGAAATGACAAGATTTTCAAAGCTACTATTCCTAGACTGGTTCTTCAGTCTGCAGAAGAAAAGGCAAGAAATTGGCTTGAGGCACTCACACCGACTACAACGTGATATGCGTCAAAGAATTGGATACTACTTTGCTCTCTCTTTTAGTTTTTCTATAGCTTTTTAGATCCAATGTAGTAGGCTTTTGGTGGTAAAATTGTATTTCATTTTTATTCCATCCCGTCGAGGATGTTTTAATTCATTTTTTGTAATTTGACTTTTAATTTTTTAATGGTATCTCAGCCGGCAATTCGCCTGCTGACGCTTCAAAAAAAATGTTTTTATAAGGAAAAAAATGATCAAACAGGAGAGTGCTGAAAGAAACTAAATTTGTTCTTTTAGGCACAAAAGAAACTAAATTTGATAAATCAGAAAAAACCAAACCTTCTTGCGACAGAAGAGAGAACTGAAGAGGCAGCCATTAATCCACTTATTTGCTTCTTTATTTACTTATTTTTCCTAGGAAGATTGATAAGCTTTTTAGAATATTGGATTTTTTTTTGTGAGAAGATTGATTTGCAATGTGGAATATATAAAGCAAAAGTAAGATCTAACATGTCACTGTTACTCCGTTTTTTCTAATTCAGGAGAAGTGATAAGCCTATTAGAATATGTCATTATAATATTCAAAAGGGAAATTTGCAAAAAAAACCCTGCATTATGTTGAAACAGTGAAACCCCTGCATTATTTAAAAATACATAAACAACCCTATATTATGACAGAAGTTGCAAAAAAAAAAAGTTCCTATGTTTAGTTAGCAATTAACACCGTCAATTTTTAAACTCTAACTATTTCAAAGTATTTTTATTATATAGTAATCAATTGAGAAAATATAATATTTCCCTGCATTGTTTCTAGTTTTACTTTTTCTATGCAACATTTGTTACATCAAAACTTTGTATACTTTGAATAGGGAAATTTGCAAAAAAATAAATAAATAAAATAAAATAAATTGTAAAAATAAAATCATATTGTTGTTGTGAACTGCAAAAGAATCCTATCGTTCGTTATAACTAACTCTGTTAATTTTCTAATGTATTTATTTAAATTTCTTTGTTAAAGTTCAACTAATCTTTCCTTTTCTTAAAAAAAATTTGAAAACGCGACGGGTTAAGCACGTCCAAAACGCGACGGTTTGCTGTTTTTCTGATTTTCAAATTTTTTTTGTTTTCGATATATTATTTTCATTATTTTACGTATATAGTGTTTACTGCTTCTAAAATACATTTTGTTTAATTTTGTATATTATTTATTATCTACATATACTATTTTTCCCATAGTGCTGCAGGACGGAAAAATCCGTCGTGCAACATCAGATCCTTAAAAGCTTCTTAAACAAGTTAATCAACATTTCTCTCTCATCAAACCACAATCCCCCTCTATAAATATAGATATTTAATGAGAAAGAACTATTAGTTTAAATAAGATAGTGATGAGAGAGATGTTAATTAAATATTTGTCTTTTATTCCAACTCCATTTTTACTCTGTTATGCATGTGGTTTTCCATTGCTTGAGATGTTAGTTAGCAATTCCATTTCTTAAATATAATATTCTTTGGCCATTTTCATGAAGCTCCTTCATTTGACATAAGGTATATATATATATAAGGTACATAATAATGCTTACATATCGAATTATATAATGCAAATGTATTATAAGTACATTTTATATTAGGCGGCCAATTGCGTTGAACTATTTTGTAAACGTTAACTTCAAACGGTAATCATTGGAATTCAAATAAATAGTTTCCTCACAATAACCATGTTAATTATTTTAATCTCAACACACATGAATATGATGCTTCCGTGCCTGGAGTGTTGCAGTGCACAGCACATGCCAGGTGATATTATTCAACATATCGCCATCATTATTGGCTAGAAACTCAGGATGATTGAAAATAGAGGCGGTGCCCTTTCAATCCCCTTGAGGGGATAATCTACTGTGGGTCATATTTGAAAAATTTGTTTGACTGACAGCCATTTATTCTTTTACTTTTTTTGATCTTCTATAAATTTTACTCTAAAATAATGAAATGTAATATTTTGATTAGTTATTTTGGAGTTTCCTGTTCTGTCACCGATTATGTGTGAAACATCACTTTCAAATGCTCAGAAACAAAAAAATTGGTATTTGGAGCAATATAAAAAAATATAATAATTTGGGGTACTAATTTTTTTAATATTAAAGTAGAAACATAAAATACATAATAAAATTGTAATTTGTTGCAATATTATAGGGATTTAATTGGCCATGACAATATTAATTGGTGATTCCTCATGTAAATTAAATTCTTCTTTTTTCATCAAGTACGTGAAGCATCTGTGCTTAGTTTCTAATCTTGTATTCAAATAAATTTTAATATAACCTTTTTTTGTAAGATGCAGATGCCTTCATGATAGAATTCCTCTTATTATTGTTGCGGGTATTTTTTACATAATATGAGTTGGTATGACCATATGAGGCCCTGTTTAGACTTAATTGTGTTTGGGTGTTCTTAGTATTGTTCTTTGTCTAAGTTTCTATTTCTAAAAAATATAAAATGTACAAATTATTTATTAAGAAAATATCTATTGGGCTCTTTTAAATAAAATGTACAATATTATCAGTTTAATTGTATAGAGTATATTAACATGATTAGGATGACAACTTTTCATTATGTTTTAATTGTATAGAGCATATTAACATGCATATGATGATAACTTTTTATTTTTTAATATTACTGACAATATGTTTGATTTACAATTTTAATTGTATGAAATTAGTGCAAATTAACATGTATATGTTAGTAACTTGGCATATTTTTAATATGACTTATTATATGTTCGATTTACAGTTTTTTTGTTAATACTATTTCGTTGACATATTGTAGAGAAGTGTTGGCCAAAAGTTGAACATTAAAATCATAAACTCATGAACTTTATTATCCTTGAATGTGATAGTAACAATAGAAATAAAAGATTATTCAATCTTTGCCACAATAAAATTCCGTCAATCATCATTTAATAACAACAATCTCAAACTAAATACTTACTTAATTATTCCAAAATAATTTTCATATTTTCTCACTTATTCATTTCCTTCAACTCCTCATCCGCATAACTAAAAAACCCGATATTCGGATTCCCAACCGTAAAAGCGCCATCAACCAACATATTAAGTCCGCTAACATATCTTGACTCATCACTAGCCAGATACAAAACGGCTTTCGCCACATCATCAACCCTCAATCTAACCCCTTTCAACACGGCGATCTTCTCCATATTTTCCTCCACCATACTCTCTTCCATCCCGAACCCCACTGCGGCCAAAGGTGTTGCAACTGCATAAGGTGAAACAGAATTAACACGAATTCCGTATCGGCCCAGCTCTACAGCTGCACTGCGCGTTATTCCTAAAATAGCGTGTTTAGAGCAGGTGTAAGCTATTGGTGTCGCACTAGGGTCCACTGACGCCGCGCTGGCTGTTGAAATTATGCTGCCATGTTTGGCTGGTATCATCACTCGTGCTGCGTGTTTCGTGCCTAGGTAGCAACTAGTCACATTCACAGATAAAACCTATAAACATAATTCTTTTTAGATACTTAAAAATAATAGTTTGATAACTAAATTTTATGGAATATTCAAACGGATGATTTACTTATTGTCCTAAGAAATTATACCTTTTCAAAATTTGACGTATCGGAGTCAAGAATTCGAATATTCGGCGATCCACTAATGCCCGCATTGTTGAACATAATATCAAGTTTGCCATAAAGAGAAACTGCCGTGTCAACTGCGTTCTTAACATCCGATTCATTACTCACATCACAATGGACGTATGATGCAACTGATGAGCCACCCATCTCTTGACAAATGGCGAGACCTGATTCGTCTTGAATGTCAGCTATGAGAATGCGGGCCCCATGTTGGACGAAGAGTTTTGCGGTTGCTTTGCCTATCCCACTTGAGCCTCCAGTTATTAATGCCACCTTTCCTTCAAGCCTGTTAATTTTTTTGTGAAGTACAAGAATGAAATTTTAAATTCGAGTGGATTAAAAGTAATTTTTTTTTATGTTCAACCCATTGAGTTGAGAGACTTTGCTAAATATGATGTTTGTCGGGAATTGAACCCATAACCTCTTGTTACATATACAAATGTTTTAACCAACGAGACTATAAGTCATTTGAAAATCACTCATTTAGATGTTAAATTTATATTTTGTCAATGCATTTCCCCCTTTCTTTTTTTTTTCTTTTTTTTTTTGCAAATCACTCATTTAGATAAAGCAAATTTTCAAATCTATATTTTTTAAGCTTCCGAAGGCGAATTGTCTATGTGAGATTTCATTAAAAATAAAAAAAAGGTCTGGTTACAAATAGTTAACAAATATATACATCACATTAGCAAAGAGAAGGAGAGAATCAAAACTCCTTAAAATTACATATCCTTAAAAATTTCAAATCTAACTCGTCCGGTTTTCAAAATCTTAATTTTAAACTTACTTGTCTAACTAATCTTGTTTGGAGATTCAAAAGCCTCTAATAACAACAATGAAATTTCAACATGTCATACATATTTATGCAGTCTGATTATTATTTTTAACATGTGAAATCTTATTTTCCTATTTGAGGCTTGTTTTGAAACTTCAAACTTGATTAGTGAGTGAAATAAGTTAAAATGTGAGACTCTTTGGGAGTTAAGAAAGTTTCAAAGTTACAAGGGTTAGATATGAAATTTGCCAGAAGATATTTATGATTATCAAGTTTATTTGTATGAGATAAAAGAATGGTAAACAAATTAGTTGAGCCTTAGAGAGAGAATTCAGAGCAAAACCTTCTTTCAACAGATGAGAGGATTGGTGTGGTTGCCATGAATGAATCTGCTCAGTTTTGATTATAGAGCTTCTTTTACCATTTTTTTTCTATTCTAGCAAAATATATTGAAATTGTCTTACGAAAACGGTGAGGTTCTTGTGTATAAAGAGAACAAATAGTTAGAGAGCACGTTGTTTTCATTTTTGTCAAAATGTATCACATCTAGGGAATCATTATCTATCTTCAAAAGAGAGAATATCTTAATTTAATTGGCTGGAACAATATTTCTTGATTAGACTCAAAATTGGACTTAAACAAAAGTAAAACAAAAGGAGGCCATTACGCTCCAACTAGATCTTCACAGATTCTCACTTTTGTGTGAAATTTGAACAGCAGATTCTCACTTTTGTGTGAAAAAATATTAAGAAAGAGGAAACGGCCATTTACCTCACATAATTAGTGGTTCCTTACCTCCCGATTAATCATAGTGCGCCACGTGATACCTAAATGGTAGGTATTTAGAAAATAATTTTGGACTCCCATTTTACTACCTCCTATCAACTCCCATATTTGTGACATTATTAGAAGCTCCCAGATTACCTCCCATAAAAATTAAGCATACACTTTTTTCTCCTACCTCCCAATAACTCTTATTCAATTTCTTAAGATTTTAAATTCTCGCGATATTTTCAATTTCTCGCATTTTTTTGACGTTGCATACTCTCAGTGTTTGTTTAGATAAAAGCCCGGAAAAAAACATTGAAAAAGTCCGAAAAATTATACTAAAAATATTTCGAAACAGTCAAAAAAATATACTAAAAATGAGCAGAAAAATAAAAAAAAAATACTAAAAACACGCCGAAAATATAAAAAAATTACTTAAAATGCGCCGAAAAAAATAAAACAGTTCTATTAAAAACACGCCGAAAATGTCCATAGGATATCTGTCCAGCTGATCGCAGGCAACATCAAAAAAATGCGCTGAGAAAAATTAAAAAATTATACTAAAAACGCGCGGAAAAATTAAAAAATCTATTAAAAACGCGCCGAAAAAATTAAAAATTATACTAAAAATGCGCCGAAAAAATTAAAAATTCTAATAAAAACGCGCCAAAAATTTTAAAATTCAACTAAAAATGCATCGAAAAAATTAAAAATTCTATTAAAAATGCGCCGAAAAAATTAAATATTCTACTATACGCGCTGAAAAAATTATAAATTCTAATAAAAACACGCCGAAAAAATCAAAAATTCTATTATAAAACGTGCCGAAAAAGTCGCGCTCGCAACCTTGCGAGAAGCACGGGACATCTGTTCAGCTGAGTGCAGGTAACATCAAAAAAACGCACCGAAAAAATTACAAATTCTAATAAAAACACGACAAAGAAATCAAAAATTCTATTAAAAATGTGCCGAAAAAGTCACGCGCAGTGCGCGCGACTCTGCGTGAAGCTAGACAGATGTTAGTAGGATATCTGTCCAACTGAGCGTAGGAAACGTTAAAAAAATGCGCAGAAAAAATTACAAATTCTAATAAAAACGCTCCGAAAAAAATCAAAAATTCTATTCCAGTTGAAGCAAAAGACATACCAATAAGTGATAAATACATACAAAATCTAAATAAACACATTTCAGATAAATATATGTCCATACCAGTGTAAGCAAAACACATACCAGTAAGATATAAACACATACAAAGTCTAAACAAACACATACAAACAGATGAATAGACATCCATACCAGTGAAAGCAAAACACATACAAATAAGTTATTACACACATATAAAGTCTAAGCAAAACACATATCAGATGAATATAAGTCCATACCAGATTTCAACAAACACATACTAGTCATTATATATCAAATTTTGACAAATACATACCAGTTAAAGCAAAAGACATACCAGTAAGGTATAAACTCATACAAGTCTAAACAAAACACATATCAGATGAATAGAAGTCTATACCATATTTGAACAAATACATACTAGTCGTTATATATCAAATGTTGACAAACTCATACCAGTCTAAACAAAATACATACCAGTATGGTATAAATCCATACATGTCTAAACAAAACACATACCAATCTGAACATATAAATTTTAAACAAATACATAGCAGTCTACACAAAACACATACAGTTTTAGTAGAACTCATATCAAATAGTTCACAACATAAAACATAATGTAGACAAAAAACGTACACTAGGTTAACAAAACAACGCAACCCGCATCTGTACCAAACGCAAAAACGAATATAAAACATACAGAATTAGCAAAAAAATGTTCGATGCCTTAAAAATCTACGGAAAATGTAAAAATATAGAGGTAAAAAGACACATACCTAGTTATTTAGGATGCTACCAGCCAAATTGCACGGATCATTGAGCATGTTGTATAACATGATAGTGAAACGTCGGAAATTTGTCGTTCTAATTTTCGATATTTCAAAACATTTGTAATTTCCTACAATTTGATTTTACAAGTTTAAACAAGTTCAAACAAGTATAATGATGAGTGTATGGTGTCGAACTCAAGGAGACGTGGCCTCAAATTGAATTCTATAAACTTAATACTAAAATAGTGATTTTTCAGATTTGTATAGTTTGACAAATAATTCTTAAACAAATATTAAAAAGTCTCAAAAACAGGATAAGAAAAATACATATGCGAAATAGACTTCAAGACATACAGTTTTGGCTCAAGAAATGCAAGATTTGGTTAACAAATGAGGGAGAAATAATTCATACAATTCATCTGATATATGTTTTGTTTAGACTTTGTATGTGTGTAATAACTTACTTGTATGTATTTTGCTTTCACTGATATAGACATCTATTCATCTATTCGTGATGCATATCTGTCTAGCTGAGAGTATGCAATGTTAAAAAAACACGAGAAATTGAAAATATCACGAGAATTTAAAATCTTGAGAAATTGAATGGGAGCTATTCGGAGGTAGGAGAAAAAAATGTACGCTTAATTTTTATGGGAGGTAATTTGGGAGCTTCTAATAATGTCATAAATATGGGAGTTGATAAGAGGTAGTAAAATGAGAGTCAAAAATGATTTTCTAAATACCTCCCATTTAGATGCCACGTGACGCGCTATGGTTGATCGGAAGGCATGGAGCCACTAATTGTGGGAGGTAATAGCCATTCCCTTATATTTTTAGTGCTATCATATTAATTTTGTGTGGTTTTGGACATTTATATGTTTGACAACGAAAAACAGAAAAGAAGAAATAACTTTTTCTCGTTTTCAAAATCCTGTTTATTTTTTGTCATTTGGACATACAAAAATGGAAACAGAGCCAATTTGCCAAACACGTTTTATTTTTTTTCTGGAGAAAAAAAACAGAAAACAGAAAATGGCAACGATACCAAACGAGCGCCCTTAATTAATAATTAATAATTAAATTTGAGATATGCCAACAAGTAATGACTCATACCAAGGCGGGTTTCTGATTTTTTTTTCTCTACAGGAATTATCTTTTGTTGATTGTACATAAATTCTTTTTCTTTATTGAATAGCAAGAGTTATTTGTCCTACTGCTATTTTGATGCCAACAAGACTCAAAACTACAATATTTGGTTTATTGTTCTTTGCACTCGACCAATTGGTTTATTGTGCTTTGCAACTAGGTTATGGAGTCATTGACAAAATTGTCTTTTTTTTCTAAGAGAGAATTACAAGCGATTGCTTGATTTTTATTCTCTTTTTAATCATGCTAGGCGCGGACAGTGATGGATCTTAATAGAGATTAGGGGGCAGCCGCCCCTTAGATTTTGAAGTTTTAGTATATATATGGTAATTCTACTTGTGCGATAAATTTATAAGTTATATGTATCCCCCTCCCCCCTCCCTCAAGAATTTTGGTGTATATTCCACTACAGGCTACAACCCTCCTAACAATTTGGGTCAAGATCCGCCGTTGGACGTGGGATTCGAACCCCTCACCTATAGAAATGTGAATTTAGTTTCTTATCACTAGGTTATACTAGTGGTGGTAAAATTGTCTTCTGAATAGGAGTGAATTTTTTTTTTAAGCTTCCAAAGGCAAATTGCCTCACCGAGATTCTATTAAATAAAGTAGAAAGGTTCTTACAAAGAAAATAAAAAATATTTAGAACACAACAAAGACAGAACAAATTATGAAAAAGAAAAAGGAAAAGAAAAAGAAAAAGAAAGAAGAGAGCAATGTTTAATCCCTAACATTATGTTCTCCAGTTAGCTGACTGTTGAGAAATCTCCGCTAGAACACTTGCTTGAAGTGCCTTTTTTGACGGAATATGTATTGGTTGCGCGTCTTTCAGATACTCCAACTCGTACTTAACCATTCCATCTCCCATGTTCGTTTGGCGTATTTATCCTTGCCCACTACTTGCTGCATCCAGAACTCCGAGATAGTTGGCGTTAAATCGGTGTCAATCCCCTTGTGCAACCATATTTGAGACGTAAAATCGCAATGAAAAAATAGATGTGCTGTTGTTTCTACTACGTGTTGTGCACACATCACACACTCTCCTCCGTTACGCCAACTTCTTTTAGCAAGGTTATCTTGGGTCATGAAACGTCCAAGTAACATTTGCCAACCGAAAAAAGAATTTTATTTATTTTATTAGTGGAAAGGTTTTTGATGAATTTTTTGAAGATTTTATATTTAGTTGCATTTTTATTTCTAACATTCTTGAGATATCCTAATTACTAGATTGGATCCCTGGCAATTGGTATGATTCTTGTTTAGTATAATCGTATCAGCATATTTTTCATTTATTTTCTTTCTTTAGTTCATTATTCTAGAATTTCAACCTCTTTCAGAGGTCTTTCTATTCTTAACAAAAAAATGTAAAAAAAATCACATTGTTAACTCAAGCATCCATTCAAAAAAAAAAAAAAACACATTGTTTAAGATCTAACAATTGTTTATTAAAGGTATTAAAATAAGTTAATTAAGGATATATCAGGAGGTCGAGGCCTTTTTGCTATTTATCACTTTGTATTGCGTGTATAAAATAAGAAAAAAATATATTTCACTTTATTTATTTATCAATTTTTTTTCTATTTTTATAGTAACATGTTGCGGAGGGGCGAAAGAAGAGCTAGAACTTCTAAACGAAAATAAGAAAAACTTTGTGTTATTTTCAGTTTGATGATATTCAAAACAATTCCAAATTACTAATATATTTTGTGAGATTTATGTATAAGATTAGTTAAATCAAACTGTAACGACGCGAAAACTTGTCGTTTGTGTAATCACGTGTTAACAAAATAATTTATAAGTCCCCTAATTTATTCACAAAGTGTATATGTGGAAATTGAGTTTAGGGTGTCGAACACAAGGAGACTAGCCTTAAGCAAAACAAGTTCACAAATCAATTCTCAAGTGCTAATTGTTTATGCAAGTACAAGGGTTATGATTTAAGAACGAAAATTGTGTATAATGAAGTTGTTCAAGATGATAGAAACAAGTGTAAGAAAGTAATATCTTTTTGTTGTTTTTGATTTTAAAAGTTAATAAAATTATAGGAAAATTATGACAATTTATATAAGGTGTAAATCATTAATCACAACAAGTGGCAATTTATTTAAATGGTTCAAAAAGCAAGATTTGATAAATTTCCTTCCAAAAATTAATCAATTAATAAACCAAAGATTAAGCTCAACTCAAAAACTTCCACTTTCAAGTTTTACATAAACTCGATTTAAAACCTAACTTAATCACAAAAACCTCTTCCAAGTGTTCCAATGATTAAATAACTCCTAAACACGTCACAATTTTAAATCAAAACTAATCTTCTAATTAGAATTAATCTAATATTCAAGTTTTGAATCAAATATATTCTTCCAAATAATTCAACTCAAACAATTTAAGTGTTCTTAAGCTAATTTTCTTAAACCTCAAAAATGCCCAAATCAAACACAAGATTTCATCACAAATTATACAAAAAGTATTTCCCTACACAAAGTCTACTCACTCATGCTCATACAAACCATATTTACACAAGTTTGAGACTTTTTATTCATTCAACAAAATGGAGAAAAATTAAGGAAAAAGAAGAAAAATAAATCAAACCACAAATGAAGATTCAAGTGAGAGCCTCCTTGGTCGATTTGAATCTTCCTTCAATTCTCGCTCCTTCTAGAATGAGACTTCCCTCTTGAAGAAGATTAGCTCTCTTTCGTGTCAACACCACAAGAAAAATTAAGTTTTGGACAACCTTAAATAAGGTCATCCATGGAGAAAGAGAAAAATGAAGAGAAAGAGTGGTATTTACAATGGTTTAGAGAAGAGGGAATGATGTGTGAAGATGGTTGAAAAGGATGGATAGATGATGTGAATGATCCTTTAGAAAGAGAAAAAGGGGGTATTTTTATAGAGAAGAATGACCTAGAAAATATTTGGAAATAAGCTTGTGGGACTAAAAATTTAACTTGATCCGGATTCTGAGTTGGGTAGCAATTTGGGGGATCTTTAACATTTTTTTGCCTTTATTTCCATTCAAATTCTGTCTGGGTGCAATTTTCTGGGTGCATTTATCATTTCCCTTCATTCTCATCCAACTCAAACAGATTTTTTTTATCTAATTCTAAATTATGAAAAGACTCACATAAATCATATTTATTAATATGATTAATCTTTTATAAGCATAAAAAATATTTATATTTTAGAAATTATCAAATCTAAAAAGAAAATTATTAACATATTATTAACTAAAATATTAATTTTAAAATACTTTATTAAAGCATAGAAAAGTTACATTTTATTAAAGCATAATAAACTTCTTAAACATTTCAAGGGAATATTTGTTTGAAAATTGAACTAAACATGTCAAGAAGGAAAAACATAAATGTTTTTTTATGTATATAATATAATTACGTTAAAAAAAATTAACATATAATATAATTATCATCAAACAAATCATAATAATTAATCAAATTTATCTTGCCGTCAAACAAATCATAGCTAACATATAATATAATTATCTATTAAATAACATAAATAATATAATATACATTGTTACTGAAAAATGCTAAAAGCCTAGAGCACAAGTAATTGCATGCAAAGAAGGAAATTTCATCCCCCTTCTATGCATACTGCCTCCACGCGTGAGAGAAGAAATTGTTTTGACTACTTTAGAAAGAGGTATAAATGGCAACATAATTAACAGAGAGAATATATTATTGGTTCCCTCATTAATTAAGGGGTATAATGGATATTTACACAATTTATTCAAAGTTGCGCTCAACAGAGGAAATGGGGCGCTCAAAATATCATCACCCTTTATGAAAGTATTGTTTTGCTTTGCCAACCCCTTAAGCCTCCCCTATATAATGGGTCAATTGACTATTGTAAGCGACACAAATCAATTAATAATAAAGCTATTTGCTTGAGTTTGTTAATTTATTTAACTCCAGACTTGTTATTCCTTTCCAATTATCAACCGTTCCGGACATCATGGTAATAGATCTCTCAATTCTTATTGTACTTTAATTCTTCTATTTATTTCATTGATTAAAAATTCACTTATCTGATCGGTTTATGGTTGTTGTTTGGTACAGGCACTAAAGAAGGACACGAAGGCGCCAACAGTTTCCAAGCCCGCTAAGTTCCAGTGGTGCAAAGCAAAAAAAGAAGGCAAGTTTCAGTTTACATATTCTTCTTTTAGATCATCATCTTGATGATATGATTTCTGATTTGATCGATTGTTTTTCTCTTTGAATTTTTGATGAAAAATACAAGTGGAGCAAGGGAAAGAGAACAGAGGTCAACAATGCGGTTCCAAAGTTATGACAAGATGCTGACTGAGGTTCCAAAGTTCAGGCAGATCACCACGTCCATTATCTCCTAAAGACTCAGGGTATCTATCTACTTCTTTTCATTTTATTTTTTTTAATAAACCTGTCTAAATCCTGAATTTTTTTACTAGCTAGGTCTAAGATTGGTTTTTCTTCTTCTTGAAGTTGAAACTTGTTTTTTTGGGTCCCTCTATATTTAGTGTTGTTTGTATTTCTTATATTGTTTCTGCATACGGAAATTCTGATATCAGCTGCTGAATTCTGTTGTAAGTTCAGTTATTGTATGAAAATTCTGATAATAGCTTGTCTATTTTTGGGTTTAGGACTACCAATTTTTATTTTTTTTTAAATTGTATTGTCCATTATACTGCATCTACACAACAAATCATAATGACTATTAATTCGCTTTGTGTGCGTTAATAATGTCTTTATTATCATTTTATTTTGATTAGGTTAATGGGTCGCTAGCAAGGAGGGCGATAAAAGGATTTGATCGCCACCAACGCCTAAATTTTAGTGTTTTAAGGATATTGAGTCTTGTTTTGTTTACTTTTATGCAGTCTTTGTTTGATGTATGGTCTTCAACTCTTCATATTTTGTTTTGAGTTAGAACCAGTTTTCTTTCTTGTTTATTTCAGTGGACATTACATTTATGAAAGATTATTTACGATCATTTCTTTGTTTTTGTTGATCCGAGAAATATGTCTTATTCAACTTTGGTGCAGAAATATGTCTTATTCAACTTTGGTGCATTAACATCCATTACTGCAAGCCTTGATCCAAATTCATGACAAAACAGCACCAAATGATTTAGAAAATTTTATACTGTTCTTGTTCATTTATTACTTCTAATAGCGCATTTTCTTTTATTTGACAAAATCGCACCAAATGAATAACCTAATCTACCATCATTGAATCACATCAATAACAATTGCATTAAGACTACAAAACAATTTCAATCCTTATATAAATTATTCAACAAAAAGGGAAAAAAAAATACTGTCAACCCTTACAAAAACAAATTATTTCACTTTAGGTACTCCAAAAAACTAATTCTCTTTTATCACCTAATCAAGTTTTATTCAATCTCTTTCCTATAAATAACAATAACACTACAATTCAACCAAAAAAACCAATTTCAACCCTAACTTCCCTTATTCAACAAACAAAAAATAAACACTTCTCTCCTAATAATTTCACAAATTACTTTATTTCAAATACTCTAAAACATCTTGTGTCACACTCTGCAAAAACGAAACGAAACCAACGACATTAGAATTCGGAACCGCTCCGTCAACTTGTTGTTCTTCAATCAAATAATTCTCGAAAAGGGTAGAATCGTCTTTTCCCCCTTTTATGAACACCAGTTTCGGCGTGATGCAACGGTCTTGTTTCGCCTTGTTTATTACCCCTCTCAACAAACCTAAGAAATAAATAATAAAATAAATAAGTAAATAATAAATAATTAAATAATTAAATAATTAAATAAATAGATAATAAATAATAATAAATAAATAGATAGATAGATCAATAATAATAAATATAAATCAATATATAAATAAATAATAAATAAAAATAATAAATACATATATAAATAATAAATAATAAATAATAAATAATAAATAGTAAATAAGTAAATAAGTAAATGAAAAATAAAAATAATAAAAACTAGATAAAAATAAATAAATAAATAAAAATTAATTAATTAATTAAATAACAAATAAATAAATTTATAAATAATGGGATAAATGCAACGTTAGTTCCTATACTTCAATTTTTGGTCCTTGAAATTCATAAAGTTTGGCATATTTAGTGCCTAAATTAACATAAAATCGTTAAAAAAAATTTCTAGAGAGAGAGAAAACTATTAAGAGAGAGAAATTATCATTTCTTACAGTCATGAGGCGGCGGAAAAGGCAGCGCCACATCAGCAGTGGAACTATAATAAACAACGATATGAGTAAAAGCATCTAGAAGGAAAATGGGGGACCCGCTCGTAATTAACGCGGCTCTACTTAAAGAGTGACGTGGATAAGCTTGCTGATCTGGCGAGCTGTATGATGTCAGCACTGGGTAGATTGCTTTTCGTAGCGAGGCTGGCTCCAACGCACTAAAAGACGAAAAATAAACAAATTAATTAATAATTAAATAAAGGAAATTTGCAAAAAAGCCCCTAAATGTTAATTAATATTTAAAAAATATTTTTCCAGTGATTAAACTATTAAAACTAACGGTGTCAAGTTCAATCTAACAGTATTTTTTTTTTTTGCAATTTGGGTATAATGCAGGGTTTTTTTTGCAAATTTCCCTTTATTGATTTATTTATTTACATATTTTTCGTCTCTTAGTGCATTGGAACCGGCCTCTCTTCAAAAAGCAATCTACCCGGTGCTGACATCATACAACACGCCAGATCAGCAGTAGAGCTATAGTAAACAATAATATTGACAAAAGCATCTAGAAGGAAAATGGGGGACCCGCTCGTAATTAACGCGGCTCGGGTTAATGAGTGACATGGATAGGCTTGCTGATCTGGCGAGCTGTATGATGTCATCACCGGGTAAATTGCTTTTTGCAGCGAGGCCGGCTCCAACGCACTAAAATGATGAAAAATAAATTATTTAAGTAATTAATTAAATGAATGAATGAATAAATGACGGATTTTTTGATAAAAGGCCCTGAAGTTTTATTTAAAAATACCGAATGAATTAAATATTTAATAATAAATAATAAACAAATAAACAAATAATAAATAAATAATAAATAATAAATAAAAATAAAAATAAAAATAAATAAATAAAATAAAAACCATGAATTTTTTATTTATAAATTTGATGTTTTGAGATTTCAGAAAGGCGAATTTGATATTTTGAGAGTTTAGAAGGGTATATATATATATATATATATATATATATATATATATATATATATATATGGGAGATGCTAAAAAACATACGTATGTTCGAACATACGTTTTTTTAAAATACCCGTAAAGTGGTTATAAAAAGTAAAAATTCAAATTTCAACCGTATGGATGTAATATATATGTTATGAATATATTGTGGATTAATTTTCACAGGAATCAGAATAATATATCATTGCCATCATGTATCATCAATCTATTATTCCGATATATGTTTTGAATAATGCTGCATATTTTTGATGATATATGATGGTAATGATATAATATTCTGATTTTTGTGAAAATTAATCTCCAATATATTCATAACATATATATTACATCCGTACGGTTGAAATTTTTATTTTTATTTTTTTAGTACGTATTTTGGGTGTGGCAAAAAAATGTATGTTGCGCATACGTATGTTTTTTAGCCACACCCTATATATATATATATATATATATATATATATATATATATATATATATATATATATATATATATATATATGAAATTCCAATTTAATAATAATAATAATAATAATAATAATAATAATAATTATTATTATTATTATTATTATTATTATTATTATTATTATTATTATTATTTACCTGAATAGGCATTGTAAGTAAATCCTATAATCAGGATGGATTCCCTCTTCCCTCAATCTCAACAACGAGCTTCTCAACAGCGCGAATATCAATCTCGGTAAAGATTGCAGCTCTGGACATTGCTGAAATGTCACATCTATATTTGATAATATCATATCATTATTATTTTCATTATCATTATTATTGTTTGGTTTGTTATATGCTTCGTTGTATTGTGCGGTTAAGATGACGAGCCAGTCGGTTAAGAGGTTTCTTCCTTCTCTCACTCCTTCCTCTAATGACGCCAGAATTACCTTGTAAAAAAATAATATTATTTTGTTAGTAATGTTTTAATTAGTTTAAAATGTGAAATTAATAAAGTTGATTAGTATAGTAAATTACTTTGTGAACAAGGATTGAGAGGATTGCTTCAGTATTAACGCTGTCGAATATTTCGTTAATATTTCTGGCGACTCCGTATTCAAGCGTTCTTATTCTCAATCTTCTTTTCACGCAAAACTTAAAGCTGCATTAAAACATAATATAAAATATGAATGAATAAATATAATTAAGAAGTTTATTAATTAATTATAATAATAAAAACCTGGTATTTAAGTCTTTTGAATTACTATTTGCGACTGGTTCAATCACGCTGTACTGAAAAGCGATCTGGACCATTGGATGATCACTGTGTCTAAAATATAACATAATATTATTATTTAGTGGAATAATTATAAAAAAATTAATTAAATAATTAATTAATAATACCTTGAAAATCCGTCAGAGTTCAAAAACGCAAAATCGTAAGCATAAGTAGCGAAAGAATCGCAACAAATAATATGCTGCACGTTTTCATACTGAGGGTCCGGAAAGAAATGACCATACTACCCCCACAAAAAGCAAAAAAAGAAAAAAATTAATAATAATTATTATTAACAAAAAAATATTTATTTTTTTATTTTCTTACAGAATTGCCAGGCTGGAAATCCGAAGAAGTCCTGAGTCTCAACACACACGCAAATGCATACGGCCTACTCAACATCCTATACCTATTTCACCCCAAAAACATAAAGATAAATAAATAAATATGAAAAAAATATAAATATATAACAAAGGGAAATTTGCAACGAAGCCCCTACATTATGCCGAAATTGCAAAAAAGCCCCTGTATTATTGCCGAAATCGCAAAAAAGCCCCTGCCGCTAGTCAGGAGTCAATAATATAGAATTCTGACAATAATACAGGGCCCTTTTTGCAATTTCCGATAAAGCAGGGGCCTTTTTGCGAATTTCCCACAATAAAATATTATTTAATTACTTACATGTCTTGAGGCAGAGTGGAGTCGTCTGTATTAGTATAATAAAACAAAGAGCCGCCACTTTCTATACTTAGAAATTTTAATGAGGCTAAATCGGTATATTCATCTGTAACCGCGAATAAATCCACACAGACTCCCGCTTGAACCGCCTCAGCCGCCTGAAAATAAAAAAAATGTTAATTTTTGTAAATGTACCTCTTAAAAGTATACAATTTATGTTTGTGTTTGAATTGCAGAAAAAGACCGTCTAATGTTTAGGGAATCGCAAAAAGGCCCCTAGTGTTTGTTCGTTACGATCAAACACTGTTAGTTAAGTAACCTTAATCATTATAATTAGTATGTTTTTTAGAATTATTTTTATTAGAGGAAAGGTATTAATCAGAATGATTATGATGACTTAACTTACTAACGGTTAACAAATAGTAGTAATTTTTTTTTTTTTGCAATTTTCTAAAGATCAGACAGGCTTTTCTTCAATATTCAATAAGGCTATTTTTGTTTGGTTGAATAATTTATTTTATTTTGTTACATAAAATAAATTGCTACGTAAGTCACTAATACTACTAGAAATCCAGAATATATGAAATATTGAATATTATCAAAAAGAACATAGCCTTTTAGTTGATAAAATTATCACCAACAGACAGCAATAAAAACATGATTGTGAGATAGGTTCAATTTAGCGGTTAGAGTTTCATTATAAGAACAAGTGAGAACGCGCCGTTTTCTTTTTGCAATTTAGGCACAATGTAATAGGGGCTATTTCGCGAATATTTAAATTTGTAGGGACCAGATGCGATAGAAGGGCATTTGTTCGGGCAGGAGAGCTTTGTCGGGATCTTCTCTCCAGCTCGCGTACTGCTCGCCATTTCTTTTGCAAATATTTTGTAAAAATACCCCTCAAAAGTACTGAATTAGCAAAATTCCCTATGTAATGTTTGAATTGCAAGAAAAGGACCGTCTGATATTTAGGAAACTGCAAAAAGGCCCCTAGCGTTTGTCAAGACCAAAGACCTAACTAACACTCTTAGTTAACTAACCTTAATCATTATAATAACTATTTCTAGGGGCTTTTTTGCAATTTCCTAAAGATCAGAGGGCTTTTCCGCAAACTTATAATTTATTTTGAGAGTTTGCAGGGACCAGATCGCGATAGAAGGGCGTTTGTTCGGGCACCTTAATCATTATAATAACTATTTCTAGGGTCTTTTTTGCAATTTCCTAAAGATCAGAGGGCTTTTTCGCAAACTTATAATTTATTTTGAGAGTTTGCAGGGACCAGATCGCGATAGAAGGGCGTTTGTTCGGGCACCTTAATCATTATAATAACTATTTCTAGGGTCTTTTTTGCAATTTCCTAAAGATCAGAGGGCTTTTCCGCAAACTTATAATTTATTTTGAGAGTTTGCAGGGACCAGATCGCGATAGAAGGGGGTTTGTTCGGGCACCTTAATCATTATAATAACTATTTCTAGGGTCTTTTTTGCAATTTCCTAAAGCTCAGAGGGCTTTTTCGCAAACTTATAATTTATTTTGAGAGTTTGTAGGGACCAGATCGCGATAGAAGGGGGTTTGTTCGGGCACCTTAATCATTATAATAACTATTTCTAGGGTCTTTTTCGCAATTTCCTAAAGATCAGAGGGCTTTTCCGCAAACTTATAATTTATTTTGAGAGTTTGCAGGGACCAGATCGCGATAGAAGGGGGTTCTTTCGGGCACCTTAATCATTATAATAACTATTTCTAGGGTCTTTTTCGCAATTTCCTAAAGATCAGAGGGCTTTTCCGCAAACTTATAATTTATTTTGAGAGTTTGCAGGGACCAGATCGCGATAGAAGGGGGTTCTTTCGGGCACCTTAATCATTATAATAACTATTTCTAGGGTCTTTTTCGCAATTTCCTAAAGATCAGAGGGCTTTTCCGCAAACTTATAATTTATTTTGAGAGTTTGTAGGGACCAGATCGCGATAGAAGGGAGTTTGTTCGGGCAGGAGTGCTTTGTCCGGATCTTCTCTTCGACTCGCGTACTGCTCGCCGTACCGTCTCGTGTCTAATTGGCCGGTTCCGTAATCCGGGGCTCCAGAAATAAACGCAAATACTCTCGCTGAACAACAAAAAAAATAATAAAAAATAAATAAATATATTTATTTTTTTACGTAAAAATAAATCAATAAATAAGAAAGGCCCCTGCCATTTTGGAAATTGCAAAAAAAAAGAAAGGGAGTTCTTTTTGTTTTTGCAATTTAGGCATAACGTTCCGGTGTTCCGGATATAAATGCAAGTGGTCTCGCTGAACAAAAAAAATATATAGATTTTTACATTCAAAAAGGAAATTTGCAAAGAAGCCCCTACATTATCCCTCAATTGCAATAAAAAGTCGAAGAGAAGCTCTATCTCAAGATTATATATAATTATTTTTAACAATAGGGGTTTTCGTTTCTTTTTTGCAATTTCCAATAAGGCATGTTTTTTTTGCAATTTAGGCATAATAGAGGGGCTTCATTGCAAAATTACTGAAAAATAAGAAATTTGAACAAGTGAGAATTAAATTAATTAATTAATTTAATGTACCTAGAGCAAAAGTGGATCCATATTCAGAAGAGAGATAATCTACAAGAGCAGTCATGGCGGTTCCGAATCCTCTGCCTCCTATAAACATTCCGTCCTGCTCATCTTGCCCTAAATTCAAAAAAAATATTATTCAATTATTTAAATAAGAAATTTTCGCAAAAAAGCCCCTGCATTATCCCTAAATTGCAAAAAGAGCCCCTTGTACGCAACACACTAAATAACATGAGTGCCTAAATAACAAGAATGTAGGGTTTTAACTTTTTTTTGCAATTTTAAAAAAGATTGGGCTTTTTCGTAATTTAAGAATAACACAGGGACCTTTTGCAAATTTCCGTATAATATAATAAAATATAACATAATTACTTGGAGTGTTTCTTTCCCAAGAGGTGATGGGTTTCAGAGTCTCAAGAGCCGCCGCGATCCGATCCTTACACGTCTCCACCTAAACATTAAATAAAATAAAATTCATTAATTCATTAATCAATTAATTAATTAATTAATTAATTAATTAATTAATTGATTAATTGATTCATAATCAATTAATTGATTCATTGATTAATTAATCAATTAATTGATTCATTGATTAATTAATCAATTGATTGATTCATTGATTAATTAATTAATTGATTAATTAATATTTTACTGGGGCGAGAAAGGAGAGGAGAGGCATGACGTCCTGAAGCGGGACTCGTAACGGCTCTTCTGAATCGGGATGAATGAACACATTTTTTACTATAGGAATCGGGCCTTGAATGTCGTATAATCCTATTTTGTGACTGTACGTTACCAATCCGAATAACGATCCAGGCACCAACGCTGTATAAAAATCAAAATATTTAATTAATTAAGTATGATAAGTATGATTATATGATTGATTAAGTATAATACCTTCAAGGGCGGCTAAAAGTGCGCTCTTTACTAGTTCGATGAATTCCTCTGAAGCTGGAATTGAAGGGGAAAAAAGAATGAAAATTGGTCAAAAATGGTGATGAAATGGAATTGAAGGAAGATGAAGAAGAAGGACTTACAGCAGAGATCTACAGCTGCCACGTAAACAGGTCGAGCTTTCATCTCAATTTCTCCTGTTTCATCATCCTCTTTGATCCAAAAAAACGAAAATAAGTTCCAAATCAGAATGAATCATCACAATTCTATACAAAACTGAATCGAATTCTCCAATCAAACAATGATGAGAAGATTACCAGTTGGCTCAAGCTCGAGATCTATAAACGAAGAATTCAATTCCGGACAAGCTTCAACATTCGAAAACCTCTTAATCGAATCCGCACCCAACCCATTATAATTCCCGCACAAAGAACAAGTCCACGCCCAGTGCTCCAAATCACAGTACGTGTTAAAGTACCCCCAGCAATGCTCGCAGCGCGGCAAGACCCTCCCTCCGCCCTCCGCCCCGCCTCTCACCGGCGCCGCCCCGCGCTCGTCGACGCCGGCGAACGGCGTCACGGTGATGCCCCACGGCAACCCGCACGACTCCTGCGCGTCGGAGTTCATGGGGAATCTGGATATGCTCGATCTGACCGCCATTGTTGGAGAGGAGAGGAGAGGAAAAGATGAGAGGTTAGTAATGGTGAATTAGAGAGAAGTAGGGAGTCGAATGAATTTAGTAGGATTTACAGGGGTGTTTTTGTGATACAAATTACTACAGGGGTGTTTTATGTAAATAACTTTAAGGCGAAGGATTATTTTGATAATAATTTAAGATGTAGAATAAGTTGAAAGATTTTAAAATACTTAACCGCTAGATTTGGATCATTTCCATAAAAATATAAAAAATAAAAATTGAAAAAGCACCAAAAACAAGTATTTCTATTTACCTACATGAACAAAGTTTGTAAATTCTTGCCAATAAAAGAAGGGAAATTGAAAATCACGCCGGAGTATTGTAGTGACGGATTGAAATTATATACTGTTTTTTCACGTTCCTATATACGTTATATACTATTTTCATTTTTTTAAATATATACTGTTTACCAAATGAATTTTTGTATACTGTTTGTTTTCAGTTTATATGTTTGTATATACTGTTTTCATTTTTTTTTTTAAATATATATTGTTTTATAGAATGAATTTTTATATACTGCTTGTTTTCAGTTCATATGTTTGTATATACTGTTTTCAGTTTTTATATACTGTCGCTACATGGTCGCTACAGTAATGTCGTGCAATATCAGCTCCCAAGAAATACAATATCAATAAAAGAAATACCTAAATTTAATGTTTTATGAACTTTTCATCAAACTTAATCAATAAATTAGCAAATATACCACCAAAAATGAACCAAAAGAAAATTCAAATTAAAATGATAGTAGTTAAAGTTTCAAAGAATCATGATCATTTATATATAACATAAAATTTTCTATTAAAAAAAAAACTATATAACATTAAATTTGAAATATAGCCCAAACAATTCTACAAAGAGTTACAAATTTGTCTAGAAAAAGTTTAAATTGTTAATGAGATATAAATAAATGAGAAAGTTATCTATTAGCCTAATAACAATAATATTATGTTATAAATAGTATTTATTTCATTAAATAAATATTGCATTATTACGAAGTGTAGCAGGAGTAAAATTAGTGTGAATGGTAGTTAAGAAATGCACTCCCAGCCTTGCATGTTAAAAGTATGAT
Organism: Juncus effusus; assembly: GCA_027726005.1. NCBI lineage: Eukaryota > Viridiplantae > Streptophyta > Magnoliopsida > Poales > Juncaceae > Juncus > Juncus effusus. The sequence goes on from CM050899.1 coordinate 806,987, forward strand.
ATACAATCATAATTTTTGGCATGTTTTATACAATGTATAAATAGATATACTACATTGAATGACAATATACTATATTATATTTAATTATAAGATAGAGATTATTGTGGAGTTTTACTTCGAAAAATGACAAGATATTGAAGAAAATTAATGAAATAAGGCAAAAAAATGTTTAGAGAATTTGTAGAGATTGATTGTCTATGAAATTTTGAACATGATTGTTTCAAATTTGCCTTTTCTAGATTTTATTTTTATACAAGTTTTCCATGGTCATTCAAGTGGTTAGTTCCAATGGTAACATCAAAATCCGCATAGCTATGGATTTAACATAAGATAAAGTGCTGGAATGAGGAAATACCATGGATAAATGGATAAATATTTAATTAGAGGGGTCTGAAAAAAAACCTGTAAAAGATAAATAAAAATGATATAGTATATATCCATATATATCCTGTATTTTTATTTAAATAATTGAATGTTTTATCACGTGTTTCTTATCATATAGAGTAGATATTTTAAGATCACAACATAAAATTAAAAAAAGTAAATTTGAATTGATATATATGGATGGCTAAATATAATATGTTGTGGTTCAAACTCCATATGCTCTAATTTATAAAAAAAAAAAAAAAATTCTCTCTTGCAAATAATTCTCATTTGAGGAGTTCAAAAAAATATCTACTGTGAACATATATCGAAAAAAGGTTAAGAATGTTGAGAGAAATCGCGTGGAGAAATAATTCAGTACTAGTGTTGAATGTGTTAATGGCAAATTGTTTTTGAATTTTTGGCGTTAAAAAGTACGCAATGTGAGATGATTATTTTTCTTTTAGATTCTTAATGTTTGTTGGGGCCTATATATAATATATGAAATATTAAAATTGAGTTAGTGAAAAATTAAAAATAAATTTTAGCCATAAAACCACCTCATTAGCTCAAAAAATCAGATATAAACAGACATATCACATGCAGGGGCGGAACTATGTGGTTGATAACAGAGGCCTTGGCCCCCTTTATGCAAATTTTTTTTTCACATGAACCCTATATTATTCCCATATTATTCTATATAATACCCTTTTTATACTATCTTTTTTTTTGAATAAATTGAGGGCCCCTCCTATACTATCAAAATTCTAATACTCTAGTTCCGCCCCTATTCACATGTGCCATTGTGATCGTCAAGTTATGGGGGCAGTTAGGTGCCATGCATAATTTTTCTTTCCAGATTTCTCATTCGCTGCATGAAAGACTACACAAAATATTGCCACTTTGATCCACGCGCCTTATTTTGTTCTCTCTTCGTAATTCCCTCTCATTCCCGTGTATCTTTGTTTTCTCAATTTCCGTTCATCCCCAAATTGAATTCTAATTTTGCAATTCCGACTGAAATTCTCCAAACATCAACGAGATATCCATCAATCATCCTGAGACAATGGCGAGTGAAAATCACCCACTCCTAGAAAATTCTCCAAGTTCTGAGGTACTTTTGTTTCTTTTAATTTATATTCTTAAATTTAGATCAGACAAAATCAATCATCCATTTTGGTAGATTTGGGTTGAAATGATACATGAAAAACTGATTTTAACCGAAGATCATGAAAAGCTAATCTTTTTGACAGAGGGGCTGATTTTGTTTTTTTTTTTTTGATGAATTTTGGAGAGAGCTTACAATATCCCCTTCCAAATGGTTGATATAAATTTACTATAAAGAGTTTTACACCTTTTCTATAAATTGACATAAAAAATGAGGGGCCGATTTTTTATTGAATAGTATATTTTCTCAAAAATACGGTTTATAATATATTGTTCCCGAAAAACGGATCCAAATCCATCTTCTCCAAGCTTGCTTGAAACGTTCATTGTAGCTTCTTTCAATTGTGTAAAAGAAAACCTGGTTGGCATCCCTGGTAATTTTTCTATAATAATATCCTCTTCTTCTATCTCCTTTAATTTTTTTTTTCCTTTTTATAGATCTTTTTATGAGGAAGAAGGTTGTAAGGGCCACAAATATTAAAAGAAAAATTGTAGCTAGAATGATAGAAACCAGAATAATGGTTGGAATTGTATTTGAATTTAAATTTGAATTTGAGGTTTGTTTGGTTATTTCCAGACGCAATATACAATTTAATGTAGGGGGATAAAATGGTCCTTGCATATTAACCTCATAAACTTTTTTATATAATAATTGTGCGTAAAGGTTGTTAGATTATTAATTAACCATGAATATGTATGTCCATTATATGTCATCAGAATATGTGATTCTGATAGTAAAACCGTAAAGCAAAGTGAATACAATTCTAAATTATTCCTAGTCATATATGAGATATTTATAAGACAAACATATTTGAAAATCTCAAATCCCAATATAAGCTCAAATAAAAATATAATTCATATAATAGATAATTATTAATATCAAAATAATTTAAAGACCGTAAACGTATTTGAGAGCAAAATCCCTTACCTCGAAAACTCTAACATGACTTGTTAGTTATATCTAAATAAATAAATAAAAGTTGTACAATAGTTCTTATAGCAATAATTAAGATCAAATTTCAATTATTTTAGTAATTAAATAACGAGAGTAAACTTTAATGTGAATGATAGTTAAGAAATGCATTCTCAGTCTTTCATGATAATAACATGATAAAAATTCATACTTTTAACATGTTCAAGACAATATATAAATAAATAATATTGGTCAAAGTGGCAATATATCATTATATTAGGTAAAAAAATTATTAAAGAGTTTTACTTCAAAAATTTGATAAGATATTAAAGAAAATTAATGAAGAAAATATAATATGATATCAGAGCTATAATGATTATTGTAGTGTCATCTTATAATATGCATTATATCATTTAGTATATCTAATTAACTTAATAAAGAAAATATGATATTTCTTCCTTATATCCAAAATCCAAATAAATTATTATTACTTCTCCTGCTATTGAAAACTCAACACAGTCCATCTCAAAATCTTCTCCATATTTTAATCTTCAATCTCTTAATGCCGACAACTATTGGATTGCCAGCCAAAATAATCATCTTGTATTTGATGAGTCAGTTGATCATTTATATGATACATTGATAATTAGTGACGATGATCCCCATCTAGGAAAATCAATTTTAGCTAGAAAATGGAAAGACTCTCAACTTGGCGAGATGGAGAATATCCTAATTGACTTATCTCGTAATAATAATATTGTGATTAAAGTTAAGGTGATGAAGAAGAATAAAAAAAATCAAGTGAGCCGTATTGCAAAAACCCGTGCATGAAAATTTCATCAAAATTATTCAAGAAAAATAGTAACAACAACGCACAACTGACAACATGCGGAAAATTTTTCTTTGTGAGTTTATATATGCACATCTCACAAATTCATTGTATTAATATTTTTCGTCTAACAATCATATTAATTGTCTTTTTCTCCTAATCTGTAAACTTATATTGCACTAACATAGATATTTTTCTAATCCACGAAATTAGCAGACATAATTAACAATATTAATCTAAAGATGGAAGATATGACACGTCCTTTCATGCTCAATTTAAGTGAAAAATATACTTGTCGAACATCTTTGAAGAATTTGAATGGAACAATTGAAACTATGCACATGTAGTTGGTGAACTCGTACTTGGAGTTGAAGGTAATATTCATTTGTTGATTTTTTTTAAAATGAACACATAGTTTATATCAATGAAATAATTATTAAAAAATCAAATTGGAAAAATTAATCCTGACCAATTCCGAAAATAATATTGAATTCACTCCAGTGAGGATATAAAAATTGTTGTTTTTTAGTCTGTTTCTTTTAGTAATCATAGCCCGACAAAAATAGAAATAAATCAATAGAATATAAATGAAAACAAAATAGAAGACAAAAAAGGGACTAAAGCTACTAGAGATTAATGATAATGATAATTAAATTGGAAATTTTTTGCAAATTTGAAAATAGGACATGATATTCTTTCATGCCAATAATTAAATTGGAATTTGTTTTTGCAAATTTGATAAAAAAAATTATTGAGGACTATGCCAATGATAATGATAATAATATAGTTGTCGGTGAAGAGATTAAAATTTGATCCTTGAGTTATATAATGAACCAGGAGGTAAAAATTTTCTATAAAGCTTGTATGAAAATATATTTAACAGAAATAATTTTTACATTAATTATAATTAGATTATATTTATTTTTGGAGTACAATAATAAGAAAGGGTTATGTGAATGATCTAGATCGGCAATTTAAACAGGGAAAGATAAAATTTGGTAGCTAAGATACAAGTAGAGACACAATCAAGTCACTTGGGCTTGGCACTTATACGAATTTTTTTGTTAATAAGTTAAGCGGATGTTTTGAGCACCTCAACGAAAATAAATTGTTGAAAATATTTTAAAGTATTACAAAAAGCGTAGAAGTTATAAAGAACTCGACCTTCTATTCCGCTCGGCACTCCAACCTACTTTGTAGATTTTGTGTATAAGTTTACTCGCATAGTCATATTGTTTTATCCACAGTATGACTCGTGGTTTCAGAGGTAATTAATTTGGGAGTTCAAAATTATATTTTCAACAATTGATGTTAGATAGTTGTTATTGTTATATTAATATTTTTAGGTATTTATGTTTTTTGCCTTTTTTCCACATGCGTTCAACTTCTTGAATTCGAAATACAAATGGAGCTTCTAAAAAATGGTGGTTCTTTTAATTGCTAGCATATATTTAATTACTAGACCAGACTATCATAAAAAGTTTCTTATTTCTTGGTTTCTTATTTTAAAATTGGGTTGTATGTGTCTAGCATTATCATTAGTTTACAAAAAACTAACTTTCTAAGAACTTATATTTTCACAAATTCATAAAATCATAAGTTTTTGAGTATTAAAGAAAACAATTTTCAAATTCTCATTTTCCAAACAAAAAATTGCCGTTACGAAAAAAAAATTTATTATCCCTGTGTTGTTGCTTAATTGAGACTGAAATATTCAAAAACCATTAAAACAATACCAAAAAAAAATTAATATTATACAATAAGAGGTGGGTGTGTTTTTGGGTTATTTTATCACAACTAGAAATTTAGTTTTCATCGGCGGCCTACCGCCGGTGATAGACCATCGGTGATAGACCATCGGTGATGCTTCCACGCTAAAGTTTTTTTCGCCGACGGTATCGCCGGTAAGGGTAATTTCGTAATGTTCCATATGATGAAATTAACAATATTTTACAATCGTGGACTCTTTGAAATACAGAAAAGAAAATTGATCTTTTGAAACAAATATTTTTAATATTGAGAATTCAAGTTTCGAAGTTAAAAGATTCTTTACATCATACATGAAGAAATTGATTTGGGCGAAACGTAGTTATTCGAACTAACTCAAGCTAAATCGTTTGGAATCTCAGCCATGCAGGGTGTTCGTCCTATCCTCTTGGTTTATTTCTAAATCAAGCTTCAAGATTTTGTATAAATGTTATAGTCTAATACAAACAAAAAGTCCATTTTAAGTGCAAATCCTGACTAAAAAATTGATCTTTACTTAAGACTTAATAACTGAAGAAAAAAACATGCAGAATTTATTTATAATGTGTGTACAAAATAGCGAGAAATTGAGAAAAATTAGGCGCTTACCATTCTTGAAAGTTTAATGAAGTGCTCCGCCATACGGCGCAACCAAATGTTTGGAAAATATCATCCCTAAATTGATCTAGTTTTTACATTTATCTGCCTCAAAGTCACGCCGATCTCTAATTTTGGAATCTGAAATGGATGAGAGACATTTTAGTCATAATAATTAAATTTATTAGGTTAATTAATATTTATAAGAACACATCAAATTAATTTAATAAAATCAATACATTTCTAGTTTTATAAATTTAGCGTGTTCTTGCAGGTGGACGTGTGCATGCGAATCTTCCTTGCACCTCCTATAATATCAACCAGCCTTGATTGTTTCGACCGCGTTTGTAAGGTGGATTATGCCCCACGATGACACCCTGCTTGAAATTCGGTAAAGCCCACTTTATGAATTCTTTCCGATATTGATTTGTCCACAATACCGAGCTGTGAAGCACCATTTTCTCCTTGAATCGAGTAGTTTTTTCAATATATGAAATATCGACATATTTTAGTGTCTCTATTAATTGATCCAGTTCATAATCCAAAACACCACCATATGGCGCAACTAAATTTTCGGACAATAACTTACCTAATTTGGTCCAGTTGTCACATTTATGTTACTCAAAATTATGCCGAACTCAAATTTTTGGATCTAAATTAAAATACACATATATCAAAATTAAAAATGAGAAATAAGTAGAAATTAAATATAATCCATGGAAAATGAAAAACAAATAAAAAAATTTCGTACCATGGAGTTTTAAATCATTAGTGAGAAGAATTGAGTAGTCCGGTTTTTCACCGACCTCGACGCTGCTTATGTAGTTTGTCACGTTCACATTTATATCGCGTAATTGAACGGATTTTTTCCTTGCCTCAAGAGACTCGCGATGACCTCCTCATCATCAAATGTGGCTTCATGACAAAAGAGGTCGTCATATCTCCTTCCCAACTCAAGCAACAGAAAGCACTAGAAGGGAAAAAAAGGAAAAAAAATATATTTTAAAAATGAAGTTCAGAATTGCCAACAAATTAAAATAGAAAAATAAATACCTATTCCTTCTTATACTTCATCAACAAGCCATCCTTCTCATCTCCATTCCGTTAACTGGCGCTTCTCTTTCCGCGCAACATTTGCGATCCGGTCATTGTTTGCCAAATTATAGATGAAAAAAAAAAATTGATCTGACATGTATATCGTTTATCAATTCACTATTTAAGAAAAAAAAGTAATATCCCACTGTGTCGTAAAATCATGTAGTACATTAAAATTAAAATGTAATTATTGTAGGCAATACTCGAAGATCTTTGTATACGAAATAAGATATGGTAAAGCTTAGAATTAGCCAATGAAAATACTTCAACAACCTCAATAATATGACTCAATTAGTGACTCTCCTAACTAAGGCTAATTTGGAGTTGCTACCTATCACATTCAAATAATATGCCTTAAGTTTCATATATTTGCTACCCGCACAAATTATAATCATAGGGTGCCCAACCGACCGAATGAACACCCTTACTTTTGAGTTTAGGAATTAAGTCTTCTTCTTACTTTGTACGTCTTTTGAGTGATACTGTCACACACTCTCCACTCTCTCAATGTCGACAAAGTATCAGATTAACAACCAAAATAATCATCATGTATTTGGTGTGTCGGTTACTCATTTATTTAATGCAATGATAATTCGTGGCAATTCCAATCGAGACCCAATTTTAGCTAGAAGTATATTTTGAAAGCCTTATCACGTCATAATAAGAATATGATTAAAGTCAAGATGATAAATAATGATAAAAAATCAAGTGAGGTGTGTTACAAAAATGCAAATAACACTGTGCATGAAATTTCATTAAAATTCTTCAAGAAAAATACCAACAACAAAGCACAGCTGACAAAATGCGGAAAAGTTTTCTTTGTGTAAGTTTTGCATATGCAAATTTCAACATTTCTTTTTTTCGCAGGCGTTCAACTTCTTAAATACAAATAGAGCTTCTATATATTTAGTATATCTTAAAACAATAGAAGAGAACTAAAAACAAGAAAATATATAATAAAACAAAATAAAAGACAAAAAAGAGACTAAAGCTGCTAAAGAACTCCAATCCATGAGTAAATAATAGTCATAAGTAAGAGAAAAGCAGATACAATATATTTCTTTGTATTTTATAAGTAACAATTATTTCATTAGCTAATTATTTCAAATCTTTTTATATTAAACAGGACATGCTATTCCTTCATGCCAAGAATCAAATTAAAGAATTTGCAAATTTGATAAATAAATTGGTGGAGGACTATGCTAATGATAATAATATAGTTGTTGATGAAGAGATTGGAAATCTGATCCATAAGCTATACAATGAACTAAGCAGGTAATTTTTCCTATAATGCTTGTATGAAAATATACTTAACACAAATATTTTTTTAGATTAATTTCAATTAAATAATATTAATTTTTAGGACTGAAACTATTCAGAAACATCCTGCATTGTAGAGTACAATAATGAGGAAGCGTTATGTGAATAATCTGGATTGTCAATTGCAAGAGGGAATTATAAGATTTGGCGGCTATAGTGCAGGTATAGATGCAATCCAGTCACTTGGGCTTGACAATTTGAGCAATAGCATGAGAATTTTTGTTAATAATTTAAGAAAATTTTTCGAGCACCTTCGCAACGATGAAGATGACGCGTTGAAGAAAGTTTTAACAAATAACAATAAGCGTATAAGTTAAAAAGAACTCGATCTTCTATTCCGCTTGAAAGAACCTACCTACTTTGTGCATTTGGCGTACTTTACTTGCATATACACATTAATATTTTTAGATATTAATGTTTTTTTTTCTTTTTTCCGTTGGCGTTCAACTTCTTGAAATACAAATAGAGCTTCTATATATTTACTATGTCTATTTGTATGATCTTAAGTCTGTAACCGAATTTTGAAAGAAAATTAAAACAATATAATAGAACTAAAAACAAAAAAAATATATAATAAAACAAAATTAAAGACAAAAAAGAGACTAAAGCTGCTAGAAAACTCTAATCCATGAGTAAATAATAGTCAAAGTAAGAGAAAAGAAGAGTACAATATATTTCTTTGTATTTTATAAGTAAAAATTATTTCATTAGCTAATTATTCCAAATCTTTTTATATTTCTTGGTATCAAACAGGACGTGCTATTCCTTCATGCCAAGAATCAAATTGGAAAGAATTTGCAAATTTGATAAATAAATTGGAGGAGAACTATGCTAATGATAATAATATAGTTGTTGATGAAGAGATTGAAAATCTGATCCATAAGCTATACAATGAACCAAATAGGTACTTTTTTCTATAATGCTTGTATGAAAATATACTTAACACAAATATTTTTTTAGATTAATTTCAATTAAATAATATTAATTTTCAGGACCGAAATTATTCTGAAACATCCTGTATTGTGGAGTACAATAATGAGGAAGCGTTATGTGAATAATCTGGATTCTCAATTGCAAGAGAGAATTATATGATTTGGCGGTTATAGTGCAGGTATAGACGCAATCCGGTCACTTGGGCTTGGCAATTTGAGCAATAACATGAGAATTTTTGTTAATAATTTAAGGAGATTTTTTGAGCACCTCCACGACGATAAAGATGACGCGTTGAAGAAAGTTTTTACAAATAACAATAAGCGTATAAGTTATAAAGAACTTGGATATGGTTTGAGCACATTCCGAACCGGATCCGATCAGTTGCCATCCCTACGCCACGGGCCTTAAAAACTGATGGGCCGCCTTTGTTTAATAGGCAAGGTCATTATTAGATTTTACAATTACAAAAGTTAGTACCATAACTATGATGGAATTAAACAGTCTTATCTATCAGGCTAGGCTGGCTCTAGCGTTATAAGTGATCCAATCCAAATCCGCATGAATGAATGAATTCCCCAATCAAGAAATGTCTTCGGCAACCAAATTGTTTTGCATTTGGAATTGGAACAAGAATCTCGCCACAACCGTCCTGTCCTCTAGATCCGATCTCCTGATTCGTATTAGCATTAGTGTTTGCCCATCCTTGCACTGTTTATGTACAGAGCTGTTTCCAACATTCCATTGAAGCTAAGGCGGTTCTGCAACGGTCAGTTGAGATGTCGACTTACCCACGACTTTTAATCATCAGAAAATTACTAGTGTTTTTCTATCAAATTGAGAATCAATGTTGTAATGTCATTTTATATCCTATAATATGTAAAACATCATTTCTTACACAATCTATTATTTTTTATAAAGAAATAAGTTGTCAACTTTATCTGCTTGAATAAAATGAAGGTGCCTAAAAAAAGTTCATATGGGGATCTCATGGGTTAGAGTTGTTTAGCAGCTTTAGTCTCTTTTTTGTCTTTTATTTTGTTTTATTATATATTTTCTTGTTTTTAGTTCTCTTCTATTGTTTTAAGATATACTAAATATATAGAAGCTCTATTTGTATTTAAGAAGTTGAACGCCTGCGGAAAAAAGAAAAAAAAACATTAATATCTAAATATATGAATATAACAACTAACTAACATAAGGTGTTGAAATTTGCATATGCAAAACTTACACAAAGACAAATTTTCCGCATTTTGTCAGTTGTGCTTTGTTGTTGGTATTTTTCTTGAAGAATTTTAATGAAATTTCATGCACAGTGTTATTTGCATTTTTGTAACACACCTCACTTGATTGTTTATCCTTATTTATCATCTTGACTTTAAACATATTCTTATTATCACGTGATAAGGCTTTCAAAATATACTTCTAGCTAAAATTGGGTCTCGATTGGAATTGCCACGAATTATCATTGCATTAAATAAATGAGTAACCGACACACTAAATACATGATGATTATTTTGGTTGTCAATCTGATACTTTGTCGACATTGAGAGAGTGGAGAGTGTGTGACAGTATCACTCAAAAGACGTACAAACAAAGTAAGAAGAACACTTAATTCCTAAACTCAAAAGTAAGGATGTTCATTCGGTCGGTTGGGCACCCTATGATTATAATTTGTGCGGGTAGCAAATATAAGAAACTTAAGGCATGTTATTTGAATGTGATAGGAAGCAGCTCCGAATTAGTCTTAGTTATGAGACTCACTAATTGAGGCATATTATTGAGATTGTTGAAGTATTTTCATTGGCTAATTCTAAGCTTTACCATATCTTATTTCGTATACAAAGATCTTCGAGTATTGCCTACAATAATTACATTTTAATTTTAATGTACTACTTGATTTTACATGACACAGTGGGATATTACTTTTTTTCTTAAATAGTGAATTGATAAACGATATACATGTCAGATCAATTTGTTTTTTTTTCATCTATAATTTGGCAAACAATGACCGGATCGCAAATGTTGCGCGGAAAGAGAAGCGCTAGTTAACGGAATGGAGATGAGAAGGATGGCTTGTGGATGAAGTATAAGAAGAAAGAGGTATTTATTTTTCTATTTTAATTTCTTGGCAATTCTGAACTTCATTTTTAAAGTATATTTTTTTCTTTTTTTTTCCCTTCTAGTGCTTTCTGTTGCTTGAGTTGGGAAGGAGATATGACGATCTCTTTTGTCATGAAGCCACATTTGATGATGAGGAGGTCATCGCGAGTCTCTTGAGGCAAGGAAAAAATCCGTTCAATTACGCGATATAAATGTGAACGTGACAAACTACATAAGCGGCGTCGAGGTCGGTGAAAAACCTTACCTATTGTACCCGAAACGCGAGAGAACGCTTGTGTGATTTCTCGCGAGCGGAAAGGCCCTAAAAAAGCGAGGGAAATTTGTGGGTCATTTCTCAAATCGACATGACCGAGCTATCGTAAGTTTTTGTATTTACTTATTATTTTTCAATAAAAAAAAAGATAATACTGAAAATACTTGTTTTGTTTTATAGGAGGGTGTTTAGTGTCTTCCATTTTTGCCACAAACAATGGATGACTCACAAGAACATAACGGAGAATGTTCTAATGACGAAATTCGAGTACATGCATTTACCGGACTACTCAATTCTTCTCACTAATGATTTAAAATTCCATGGTACGAAATTTTTTTATTTGTTTTTCATTTTCCATGGATTATATTTAATTTCTACTTATTTCTCATTTTTAATTTTGATATATGTGTATTTTAATTTAGATCCAAAAATTAGAGTTCGGCATAATTTTGAGTAACATAAACGTGACAACTGGACCAAATTAGGTAAGTTATTGTCCGAAAATTTAGTAGCGCCATATGGTGGTGTTTTGGATTATGAACTGGATCAATTAATAGAGACACTAAAATATGTCGATATTTCATATATTGAAAAAACTACTCGATTCAAGGAGAAAATGGTGCTTCACAGCTCGGTATTGTGGACAAATCAATATCGGAAAGAATTCATAAAGTGGGCTTTACCGAATTTCAAGTAGGGTGTCATTGTGGGGCATAATCCACCTTATAAACGCGGTCGAAACAATCAAGGCTGGTTCGGTATTATAGGAGGTGCAAGGAAGATTCGCATGCACACGTCCACCTGCAAGAACACGCTAAATTCTCCGGCAGCGTCGAAGTAACGAGTGATAAGAAATTGGTAAGATTCTTTCAAAATCTTACTGAACACCCTTTGATTAAAATTTGTGCGGGTATGAAACTTGAGGTATATTATTAGAATGTGATAAGGTGGGATCTCTGAATTAGTCTCAGTTGTGAGACTCACTAATTGAGGCATACAATTGAGATTGTTGAAGTATTTTCATTGGCGTTATTTTGAGGCAGCTAAATGTGAAACATAGACCCGTTTAGGGGAGATATTGTCCTAACATTTGGTTATGCCGTATGACGGTGCGCTTTATTATGAATTGAATAGCTTAATTGAGGCACTAACTGCCACTAGTACAAATTTTGAACACACTTCTCAGTTCAAGGAGGGAATGTCGCTTCACAACCTGTCTTTATGGATCAATCAATATCGGAAACAGTTTGTAAGTTGGCCTTTAGGGAATTTCCTACAAAGTTTCATTGTGGGGCATAACCCGCCTTACAAACTCGCTCAAAATAGTAGTGATGGCTGGTTCGGTATACTAAATGTAAAAGAAAATTGCGCGCACACACGGAATACTCCAGCGTCAAAGTACGCCACGACTGATGAAGAATTAGTAAGATTCATTAGGAATCTTACTGAACGCCACTATGATTATAATACCTTTTTGAAGATAACAATTATTTAATTCAAATTGATATTATAATGATAATTAGTTGTAATCTAAATATCTATTTAATAATCATGTGGGGCGAAAATCCAGTCACCTTCACAAAATTAAACTTTTCGTAATTATATGTGAAGTTGGTCAACAATGGTAAGTGTGCCTAAATTTTCTCAGTTTTTGCTATTTGTACGCACATTACTAAAAAAAATTCTTTTGTTTTTGTTTTCAGCTATTAGGTCTCAAGTGAATATCAAGTTTTGAGTCGTGAGTACGCACATTACTAAAATAAATCTTTTATTTTCAGCTGGTGATTGGTGGTGAAGGCAAACTGGTGGTTGTGTGGAGGTGAATTAGTACGTTTTAGGTTAGTGTCAATTGCTCGAATAATGTTGTCTGTTTTATGAACTTGATATTTTTGTTTTTGTTTCAGAATTTATGTTATTGTTTGTCACGTGATCACATATGCGATCAAATATGTGATCGCATATGTGATAACGTAATGCGGTATGGTTCTATTTACAACCACTAATTTGGGTAATTTTATTTATTGTACACATTTGTTCTCACTCCACTATCTTTACTCCTTGTTGTCACAAAGAACGAATAGCTCATAAGAACATTATGGAGAATGTTCTCCTAACAAAGTTTGAGTACAAGTACTTTGTCGACTACTCTATTCTTCTCACAAACGATTTTAAATTCCATGGTTAAAACAATTTAAAATAATTCTTTTTCTCTTTTGCATTGTAGTATTTTCTTTCACTCGAATTAGGAAGAAGATTTGGTGACCCCTTTTGTTTAGAAGCGACATTTGATGATGAGGAGGTCATTGCTATACCCTTGATTAGTGGAAGAAAATCTTTTCAATTATGCGAAACGAAGGGATACATGACAAGCTATACAAGCGAGGTGGAGATCGACAAGAAATGTTACTTGGTGTACTCAAAGCACGAGGGAACGCTTGAATGATTTTTGGGGAGCGAAAAGATCCTGAAAAGGATGACAACATGTGGGTCCTTTCTAAAATCGGCGTGACTGTGCTGTCGTAAGTTTTTACTTTATTATCATTTTTCAATCCAAACATACGATACTACCTAACATATTTTCTTGTTTTATAGGAGGTTGTTTAGTGCTTTCCGTTGTTGCCACAAAGAACGGATGACTCATAAGAATATTACGAAGAAATTCTTATGAAGAATGTTCTCGTGACAAATTTTAGTCCATGTACTTAGTCGACTACTCGTTTCTTCTCACAAATAATTTAAAATTCCATGGTATGAAGTCTTTTTATTTATAAAACTAGAAATGTATTGATTTTATTAAATTAATTTGATGTGTTCTTATAAATATTAATTAACCTAATAAATTCAATTATTATGACTAAAATGTCTCTCATCCATTTCAGATTCCAAAATTCGAGATCGGCGTGATTTTGAGGCAGATAAATGTGAAAACTAGATCAATTTAGGGATGATATTTTCCAAACATTTGGTTGCGCCGTATGGCGGAGCACTTCATTAAACTTTCAAGAATGGTAAGCGCCTAAATTTTCTCAATTTCTCGCTATTTTGTACACACATTATAGATAAATTCTGCATGTTTTTTTCTTCAGTTATTAAGTCTTAAGTAAAGATCAAATTTTTAGTCAGGATTTGCACTTAAAATGGACTTTTTGTTTGTATTAGACTATAACATTTATACAAAATCTTGAAGCTTGATTTAGAAATAAACCAAGAGGATAGGACGAACACCCTGCATGGCTGAGATTCCAAACGATTTAGCTTGAGTTAGTTCGAATAACTACGTTTCGCCCAAATCAATTTCTTCATGTATGATGTAAAGAATCTTTTAACTTCGAAACTTGAATTCTCAATATTAAAAATATTTGTATCAAAAGATCAATTTTCTTTTCTGTATTTCAAAGAGTCCACGATTGTAAAATATTGTTAATTTCATCATATGGAACATTACGAAATTACCCTTACCGGCGATACCGTCGGCGAAAAGAACTTTAGCGTGGAAGCATCACCGATGGTCTATCACCGATGGTCTATCACCGGCGGTAGGCGCCGATGAAAACTAAATTTCTAGTTGTGATAAAATAACCCAAAAACACACCCACCTCCTATTGTAAACTAAATCTCAAACAAATATTTCAGTTGAAAAAACATGATGGTCTACATTTTTCTTAGGAAAAATGAGTGAGAAATCTTGATTCAAGTTAATATTTTTTCTGAAAGAAAGAACTCTATTTGAGCTATAAAATTTTGAAATGTGACTTGTCAGGTTTGGGCCGAAACGACATTTTGAAATTTGAATATGGAACCTAAATAAGCCCCCTAACAAGAGGTAATTTGATCAAATAATTGCATAAAAATGCTTGTTGACATATTTATGCTTCCATCCATGAAGTCACGTGTCACATGTATTTTGAAAGACTCAAAACTCTTGCCT
This sequence comes from Juncus effusus, assembly GCA_027726005.1. NCBI lineage: Eukaryota > Viridiplantae > Streptophyta > Magnoliopsida > Poales > Juncaceae > Juncus > Juncus effusus. Next base: position 822,252 of record CM050899.1, read on the forward strand.
AACATCATTCTTACCTGTACCAAACTTGAGAACTAAAAATGTATATTGCAATCTGACAAACAAAAATAATAGAAAACATAAAACAAGTAAAAAGAAGCAATCAAAATGTACTAACATTATCCACAAGTCACGCGATGCCACCCTCTCCACCTGCCGGCGACATGACCACGCCTGTCTGGCACGAGTCCAGCCAGACTGGCGCCAGCGTCCTTGTGTCGACGCGATCCAGCCAGCACGAACAGGAATTGGTATTTATCTGAATTATGATTTTTCTCTCTCTCTCAAATTATGATTTATCTGAATTTAGGAATTGGTATTTATCTCAAATTGATCTAATTAGGCTTTTATTTCTCTTTGATTGGAATTGATGTTTAGTTTTATTAGGTTTCTTTCATGCTCTGCTTGAATTTAGATTGGTTGCGAAATTTGCAAATATGAGAATTAGGGTTGGTTGTGCAATGGCATCAGTTATGCCTCAATTACGGACTTGAGTGAATTAATTATGCCTCAGTTACAAGTTAATTAGTATTTAACTGAACATTTGCAAGTTAATTAGTGTCTCACCATTAATACACCGCCAAAAGAAGCTTTCTTGTCTTTGATTTGCGTTTGATTGATGAATTCAATAAGAGGCTTGCGCAGTGGAAAAGTAGATTTTTATAGCTTGCTGGCAAAATAACTCTAGTAAAGTCAGTTTTTTCGGCATTGCCTACTTATTTCATGGCAGTGTTTAAACTACTGGCTTGGAAAAAAAAAACTACTGGCTTGGGTAATTCAACGAATGGAAAAAATTCAAAGAAATATAATAACTACTCTAATAATGAGGTAGATTTTGCCGAATCAATTGTAACGCATTTATGGCATTAACATCTTTCCAAACAAAACATTTCTTACACTTATTATTTATTAATAAGAAACGGTAAATATTTTCAAAAAGAAAAACACTAGAGGATCAAAATACTCTCAGATTTGCGTGAATTTAAGAATTAACAATTATTGATTATCAGGAGTCGTTTGAGAGGATAATAGGCCGGTACCCGGGAGAGCTATAAGCTATACCCGTTCGGCAAAAGGTGGAAGAATGGAAGAGTGATTCTTCCATTTTATTTCATCATTGTTCGGCAAGTTTCATGGAATAAAAAGTTGATTTAAAAAATAGAAATAATTGATAATTACTATCAATTATATTTCATTAATTTATTTAATAGCCTCTAATTTTTTTAATTAAATAAGATAGAAAACACAAAAACATAAATATTCAATTAAAAATATAATAACAAAAGAAAAATAAAATTTTATTCAAAAATATAGGAAGACATATCTCTTTAGATAGAGAAAAATGAGTACAATCATTTGCATATTTCAAATTTATGATTTTATGAAATTATTATCGAAAATTAGTAATTTTTTCATTCATATTTTTTGACTAGAAAGAAAGGAGAGAGAGAAACAGTGCATTAATTGCTAGTGCCACATAAGTTTATAGTGGAAGAAAGGAGGGTATTTTCGTCCTAAAATTTGGCTTATTCCATGGAATAAAAATCTTCCACCCCCCCATGGAATTAGGAAATTCCACTTTTCCACTCATTTATTCCATTTACTTCCACCTTTGTTCGGCTGGAATAATCTACTTTTTGTACTCTTCCACTCTTATTCCATCTTGCCGAACGCCAACTATGTGAATGCAGCTTAGTGCTACAGTCTACAGAGAGCACAATATGGGAAATCTTTTTCAAACATTACTTTTTCAGAATATGGACATGGGAATCTTTTTCAAACACGGGAATCCTTTCATCGCCATGAGTACTTTTTGACCTGATCACTCAGGAGACAATATAGGCATGGGAATCTTTTTCAAACAGGTACTGTAAATTAAGTTATTATTCAAAATATTAACATATTGTACAAAAACCAATTTATATGTCAAAAAATTTTGTTGGTGTATTATTTTACTTCTACATGTACGTGGCAAAGATAGAGACTCAAATTGAGAATATCACCACTCTGCATAATAAACTCCAGGTAGATTAATTATTTCAAAAAGTATCATAATCCTTTTTTTTTTTTGAAAACTATCTTTATTACTTTTTTTATATGAATTTTTCTCATAAAATGCCTTGATAATTTTATTATTTGTTAGAATAGGCTAGCAATGAGGAATGTAAACAGATGACCATTTAAAAAAAATAAAAAAAAAATAGAATAGGCTCAAAGCTCTACTTCTATCATTCATTAGAAGTAGAATTATTAAAAAAAATAGAAAGCTAGAACATGAAAATGTTTTCATCTTTATTATTTCTTTTGATTTCAGATGAATTTTGCTACGTCTTTAAGAAATAAAAATGAGGATGGATAAAGATGTAGAGGAAGTGACCAGAATTGCTTACAATGCCAAAGCTGACTTGGAACAACTTGACAGAGATGACTGAAATTTTTTTAACTTTTTAACTTTTTCTGTTTCTTTTTTTATTTTCGTGTTTCATCATTCTAATTTTCCATTTTACAATCTATTATGATTGTAACAAATAGACAAAAGCCAGGGTGTGAGAATTCAATTATTCCAAAAATCACAGAAAGTTAACTTTGGGATATATTTTTGTCATTTCCATTTCGATATTTAAATAACATTTACCAACTATATTTTTCTTAGTTCTCTGATAATTTTGGGATATAGGTGACAAAAGCAGTAGATCATGTACAAAAGGGAGCTGAAACACTAAAACAAGCAAAAAAGACATAGAAAAACACAAGGAAATATATGTGTATCACTAATCGTTATTATTATCCCTTGTTTCATCATTTAATAAAAAATTATAAAACTTTTGCAAACCCCAATACCCCTTGTTTCTTTTACGGAAAAAATAAAAGATGCTTAACAGAGAGGCATCATAATTTATTATTTTTTAGTCTCAGAGACCATCATACTTTATGACTACCAACAACCATAAGAAGTTACCGAAAGATGCCATCATACTCAATTGAATACCAACAACCACCACTATTACAGAACACTTGGTGGTCTTGGTCTTTAGTAGGTCCTTCAATCATTGCTCTTCAAAATAACAATTATTTCTTTGTATTTTATAAGTAACAATTATTTCAAAAGCTAATTATTCCAAATCTTTTTATATTTCTTGGTATCAAACAGGACATGTTATTCCTTCATGCCAAGAATCAAATTAAAGAATTTGCAAATTTGATAAATAAATTGGTGGAGGACCATCCTAATGATAATAATATAGTTGTTGATGAAGAGATTGGAAATCTGATCCATAAGCTATACAACGAACCAAGCAGGTAATTTTTCCTATAATGCTGGTATGAAAATATACTTAACACAAATATTTTTTTAGATTAATTTCAATTAAATAATATTAATTTTTAGGACTGAAACTATTCAGAAACATCCTGCATTGTAGAGTACAATAATGAGGAAGCGTTATGTGAATAATCTGGATTGTCAATTGCAAGAGAGAATTATAAGATTTGGCGGCAATAGTGCAGGTATAGATTCAATCCGGTCACTTGGGCTTGGCAATTTGAGCAATAGCATGAGAAATTTTTGTTAATAAGTTAAGGGAATTTTTTGAGCACCTTCGCGACGATGAAGATGACGCGTTGAAGAACGTTTTAACAAATAACAATAAGCTTACAAGTTATAAAGAAAACGATCTTCTATTCCGCTTGAAAGAATCTACCTACTTTGTGCATTTGGCGTACTTTACTTGCACACACACACTGCCTTATCCACAATATGACGGGTGGTTTTAGAGTTATTAATTTGAGAGTTCAAAATAACATCTTCAACACCTTATGTTAGTTAGTCGTTATATTAATATTTTTAGATATTAATGTTTTTTTTTTCTTTCTTCCGCAGACGTTCAACCTCTTAAAATACAAATAGAGCTTCTATATATTTAGTATATGTATTTGTATGATCTTAAGTTTGTTAACGAATTTTGAAAGCAAATTAAAACAATATAATAGAACTAAAAACAAAAAAATATATAATAAGACAAAATAAAAGACAAAAAAGATACTAAAGCTGCTAGAAAACTCTAATCCATGAGTAAATAATAGTCAAAGTAAGAGAAGAGAAGAGTACAATATATTTCTTTGTATTTTATAAGTAAAAATTATTTCATTAGCTAATTATTCCAAATCTTTTTATATTTCTTGGTATAAACAGGACGTGCTATTCCTTCATGCCAAGAATCAAATTGGAAAGAATTTGCAAATTTGATAAATAAATTGGAGGAGGACTATGCTAATGATAATAATATAGTTGTTGATGAAGAGATTGAAAATCTGATCCATAAGCTATACAATGAACCAAATAGGTAATTTTTTCTATAATGCTTGTATGAAAATATACTTAACACAAATATTTTTTAGATTAATTTCAATTAAATAATATTAATTTTCAGGACCGAAACTATTCTGAAGCATCCTGTATTGTGGAGGACAATAATGAGGAAGCGTTATGTGAATAATCTGGATTGTCAATTGCAAGAGGGAATTATATGATTTGGCGGCAATAGTGCAGGTATAGAATCAATCCGGTCACTTGGGCTTGGCAATTTGAGCAATAGCATGAGAAATTTTTGTTAATAAGTTAAGGGAATTTTTTGAGCACCTTCGCGACGATGAAGATGACGCGTTGAAGAACGTTTAAACAAATAACAATAAGCTTACAAGTGATAAAGAACTCGATCTTCTATTCCGCTTGAAAGAATCTGCCTACTTTGTGCATTTGGCGTACTTTACTTGCACATACACACTGCCTTATCCACAATATGACAGGTGGTTTTAGAGGTAATTAATTTGAGAGTTCAAAATAACATCTTCAACACCTTATGTTAGTAAGTCGTTATATTAATATTTTTAGATATTAATTTTTTTTTTTCTTTCTTCCGCAGACGTTCAACCTCTTAAAATACAAATAGAGCTTCTATATATTTAGTATACGTATTTGTATGATCTTAAGTTTGTTAACGAAATTTGAAAGAAAATTAAAACAATATAATAGAACAAAAAACAAAAAAATATATAATAAGACAAAATAAAAGACAAAAAGATACTAAAGCTGCTAGAAAACTCTAATCCATGAGTAAATAATAGTCAAAGTAAGAGAAGAGAAGAGTACAATATATTTCTTTGTATTTTATAAGTAAAAATTATTTTATTAGCTAATTATTCCAAATCTTTTTATATTTCTTGGTATCAAACAGGACATGCTATTCCTTCATGCCAAGAATCAAATTGGAAAGAATTTGCAAATTTGATAAATAAATTGGAGGAGGACTATGCTAATGATAATAATGTAGTTGTTGATGAAGAGATTGGAAATCTGATCCATAAGCTATACAATGAACCAAATAGGTAATTTTTTCTATAATGCTTGTATGAAAATATACTTAACACAAATATTCTTTTAGATTAATTTCAATTAAATAATATTAATTTCTAGGACCGAAACTATTCAGAAACATCCTGCATTGTGGAGTACGATAATGAGGAAGCGTTATGTGAATAATATGGATTCTCAATTGCAAGAGGGAATTATAAGATTTGGCGGCTATAGTGCAGTTATAGATGCAATCCGGTCACTTGGGCTTGGCAATTTGAGCAATAGCATGAGAATTTTTGTTAATAATTTAAGAAATTTTTTTGAGCACCTTCGCAACGATGAAGATGACGCGTTGAAGAAAGTTTTAACAAATAACAATAAGCGTATAAGTTAAAAAGAACTCGATCTTCTATTCCGCTTGAAAGAACCTACCTACTTTGTGCATTTGGCGTACTTTACTTGCACATACGCACGGCCTTATCCACAATATGACGGGTGGTTTCAGAGGTAATTAATTTGACAGTACAAAATAACATCTTCAACACCTTAGGTTTGTTAGTCGTTATATTAATATTTTTACATATTAATGTTTTTTTTTCTTTTTTCCGCTGGTGTTCAACTTCTTGAAATACAAATAGAGCTTCTATATATTTAGTATATCTATTTGTATGATCTTAAGTTTGTTACCGAATTTTGAAAGAAAATTAAAACAATATAATAGAACTAAATAAAAAATATATATAATAAAACAAAATTAAAGACAAAAAAGAGACTAAAGCTGCTAGAAAACTCTAATCCATGAGTAAATAATAGTCAAAGTAAGAGAAAAAAAGAGTACAATATATTTCTTTGTATTTTATAAATAAAAATTATTTCATTAGCTAATTATTCCAAATCTTTTTATATTTCTTGGTATCAAACAGGACGTGCTATTCCTTCATGCCAAGAATCAAATTGGAAAGAATTTGCAAATTTGATAAATAAATCTGAGGAGGACTATGCTAATGATAGTAATATAGTTGTTGATGAAGAGATTGAAAATCTGATCCATAAGCTATACAATGAACCAATCAGGTAATTTTTTCTATAATGCTTGTATGAAAATATACTTAACACAAATATTTTTTTAGATTAATTTCAATTAAATAATATTATTTTTCAGGACCGAAACTATTCTGAAGCATCCTGTATTGTGGAGGACAATAATGAGGAAGCGTTATGTGAATAATCCGGATTGTCAATTGCAAGAGCGAATTATATGATTTGGCGGCAATAGTGCAGGTATAGATTCAATCCGGTCACTTGGGCTTGGCAATTTGAGCAATAGCATGAGAAATTTTTGTTAATAAGTTAAGGAAATTTTTTGAGCACCTTCTCGACGATGAAGATGACGCGTTGAAGAACGTTTTAACAAATAACAATAAGCTTACAAGTTATAAAGAACTCGATCTTCTATTCCGCTTGAAAGAATCTGCCTACTTTGTGCATTTGGCGTACTTTACTTGCACATACACACTGCCTTATCCACAATATGACAGGTGGTTTTAGAGGTAATTAATTTGAGAGTTCAAAATAACATCTTCAACACCTTATGTTAGTAAGTCGTTATATTAATATTTTTAGATATTAATGTTTTTTTTTTCTTTCTTCCGCAGACGTTCAACCTCTTAAAATACAAATAGAGCTTCTATATATTTAGTATACGTATTTGTATGATCTTAAGTTTGTTAACGAATTTTGAAAGAAAATTAAAACAATATAATAGAACAAAAAACAAAAAAATATATAATAAGACAAAATAAAAGACAAAAAGATACTAAAGCTGCTAGAAAACTCTAATCCATGAGTAAATAATAGTCAAAGTAAGAGAAGAGAAGAGTACAATATATTTCTTTGTATTTTATAAGTAAAAATTATTTTATTAGCTAATTATTCCAAATCTTTTTATATTTCTTGGTATCAAACAGGACATGCTATTCCTTCATGCCAAGAATCAAATTGGAAAGAATTTGCAAATTTGATAAATAAATTGGAGGAGGACTATGCTAATGATAATAATGTAGTTGTTGATGAAGAGATTGGAAATCTGATCCATAAGCTATACAATGAACCAAATAGGTAATTTTTTCTATAATGCTTGTATGAAAATATACTTAACACAAATATTCTTTTAGATTAATTTCAATTAAATAATATTAATTTCTAGGACCGAAACTATTCAGAAACATCCTGCATTGTGGAGTACGATAATGAGGAAGCGTTATGTGAATAATATGGATTCTCAATTGCAAGAGGGAATTATAAGATTTGGCGGCTATAGTGCAGTTATAGATGCAATCCGGTCACTTGGGCTTGGCAATTTGAGCAATAGCATGAGAATTTTTGTTAATAATTTAAGAAAATTTTTTGAGCACCTTCGCAACGATGAAGATGACGCGTTGAAGAAAGTTTTAACAAATAACAATAAGCGTATAAGTTAAAAAGAACTCGATCTTCTATTCCGCTTGAAAGAACCTACCTACTTTGTGCATTTGGCGTACTTTACTTGCACATACGCACGGCCTTATCCACAATATGACGGGTGGTTTCAGAGGTAATTAATTTGACAGTTCAAAATAACATCTTCAACACCTTAGGTTTGTTAGTCGTTATATTAATATTTTTACATATTAATGTTTTTTTTTCTTTTTTCCGCTGGCGTTCAACTTCTTGAAATACAAATAGAGCTTCTATATATTTAGTATATCTATTTGTATGATCTTAAGTCTGTTACCGAATTTTGAAAGAAAATTAAAACAATATAATAGAACTAAAAAAAAATATATATATAATAAAACAAAATTAAAGACAAAAAAGAGACTAAAGCTGCTAGAAAACGCTAATCCATGAGTAAATAATAGTCAAAGTAAGAGAAAAAAAGAGTACAATATATTTCTTTGTATTTTATAAATAAAAATTATTTCATTAGCTAATTATTCCAAATCTTTTTATATTTCTTGGTATCAAACAGGACGTGCTATTCCTTCATGCCAAGAATCAAATTGGAAAGAATTTGCAAATTTGATAAATAAATCTGAGGAGGACTATGCTAATGATAGTAATATAGTTGTTGATGAAGAGATTGAAAATCTGATCCGTAAGCTATACAATGAACCAAGCAGGTAATTTTTTCTATAATGCTTGTATGAAAATATACTTAACACAAATATTTTTTTAGATTAATTTCAATTAAATAATATTATTTTTCAGGACCGAAACTATTTTGAAACATCCTGTATTGTGGAGTACAATAATGAGGAAGCGTTTTGTGAATAATCTGCATTGTCAATTGCAAGAGGGAATTATATGATTTGGCGGCAATAGTGCAGGTATAGATTCAATCCGGTCACTTGGGCTTGGCAATTTGAGCAATAACATGAGAAATTTTTGTTAATAAGTTAAGAGAATTTTTTGAGCACCTTCGCGACGATGAAGATGACGCGTTGAAGAAAGTTTTAACAAATAACAATAAACTTACAAGTTATAAAGAACTCGATCTTCTATTCCGCTTGAAAGAATCTACCTACTTTGTGCATTTGGCGTACTTTACTTGCACATACACACTGCCTTATCCACAATATGACGGGTGGTTTTAGAGGTAATTAATTTGAGAGTTCAAAATAACATCTTCAACACCTTATGTTAGTTAGTCGTTATATTAATATTTTTAGATATTAATGTTTTTTTTTGCTTTTTTCCGTAGACGTTCAACTTCTTGAAATACAAATAGAGCTTCTATGTATTTCGTATATGTATTTGTATGATCTTAAGTTTGTTAACGAATTTTGAAAGAAAATTAAAACAATATAATAGAACTAAAAACAAAGAAATATATAATAAGACAAAATAAAAGACAAAAAAGATACTAAAGCTGCTAGAAAACTCTAATCCATGAGTAAATAATAGTCAAAGTAAGAGAAGAGAAGAGTACAATATATTTCTTTGTATTTTATAAGTAAAAATTATTTCATTAGCTAATTATTCCAAATTTTTTTATATTTATTGGTATCAAACAGGACGTGCTATTCCTTCATGCCAAGAATCAAATTGGAAAGAATTTGCAAATTTGATAAATAAATTGGAGGACAATGCTAATGATAATAATATAGTTGTTGAAGAGATTGGAAATCTGATCCATAAGCTATACAATGAACCAAATAGGTAATTGTGTTGAAGATGTTATTTTGAACTCTCAAATTAATAACTCTCAAACCACCCGTCATATCGTGGATAAGGCAGTGTGTATGTGCAAGTAAAGTACGCCAAATGCAGAAAGTAGGTAGGTTCTTTCAAGCACAATAGAAGATCGAGTTCTTTATAACTTATACAAACCATTTCAAATTACATACTTTTTTTTAGGAATTTTTACTAAAATTCGTTAACAAACTTAAGATAAATATATTGTACTTTTCTTTTCTCTTACTTATGACTATTATTTACTCATGGATTAGAGTTCTCTAGCAGCTTTAGTCTCTTTTTTGTCTTTTATTTTATTTTATTATATATTTTCTTGTTTTTAGTTCTCTTCTATTGTTTTAATTTTCTTTTAAAAGTCGTTAACAAACTTAAGATAATACAAATAAATATACTAAATATATAGAAGCTCTATTTGTATATCAAGAAGTTGAATGCCTACGGAAAAAAAAAAAAACATTAATACGTATTCGCCAGGTCATCGGTCCCTGTTACTACTAAATATACGATTTTTGCTATAATTTCAGACGCTTTTTTGTCCCCCACAAAATTGAGATGTTATTTTGAACTCTCAAATTAATTATCTCTGAAACCACCCGTCATATTGTGGATAAGACAGTGTGTATGTGCAAGTAAAGTACGCCAAATGCAGAAAGTAGGTAGGTTGTTTCAAGCGGAATAGAATATCGAGTTCTTTATAACTTGTAAGCTTATTGTTATTTGTTAAAACTTTCTTCAACGCGTCATCTTCATCGTCGTGAAGGTGCTCAAAAAATTCCCTTAACTTATTAACAAAAAATTCTCAAGCTATTGCTCAAGTAAAAATTATTTCATTAGCTAATTATTCCAAATCTTTTTATATTTCTTGGTATCAAACAGGACATGCTATTCCTTCATGCCAAGAATCAAATTGGAAAGAATTTGCAAATTTGATAAATAAATTGGTGGAGGACTATGCTAATGATAATGATATAGTTGTTGATGAAGAGATTGGAAATCTGATCCATAAGCTATACAATGAACCAAGCAGGTAATTTTTTTCTATAATGCTTGTATGAAAATAAACTTAACACAAATATTTTTTTAGATTAATTTTAATTAAATAATATTAAATTTTAGCACCGAAACTATTCATAAACATCCTGCATTGTGGAGTACAATAATGTGGAAGTGTTATGTGAATAATATGGATTGTCAATTGCAAGAGGGAATTATAAGATTTGGCGGCTATATTGGAGTTATAGATGCAATCCATTCACTTGCGCTTGGCAATTTGAGCAATAGTATGAGAATTTTTGTTAATAATTTAAGAAAATTTTTTGAGCACGTTCGCGACAATGAAGATGACGCGTTGAAGAAAGTTTTAACAAATAACAATAAGCGTATAAGTTAAAAAGAACTCGATCTTCTATTCCGCTTGAAAGAATCTACCTACTTTGTGCATTTGGCGTACTTTACTTGCACATACACACTGCCTTATCCACAATATGACGGGTGGTTTTAGAGGTAATTAATTTGAGAGTTCAAAATAACATCTTCAACACCTTATGTTAGTTAGTCGTTATATTAATATTTTTAGATATTAATGTTTTTTTTTTCTTTTTTCCGCTGGCGTTCAACTTCTTGAAATACAAATAGAGCTTCTATATATTTATTATATCTATTTGTATGATCTTAAGTTTGTTAACGAATTTTGAAAGAAAATTAAAACAATATAATAGAACTTAAAACAAAAAAATATATAATAAGACAAAATAAAAGACAAAAAAGATACTAAAGCTGCTAGAAAACTCTAATCCATGAGTAAATAATAGTCAAAGTAAGAGAAGAGAAGAGTACAATATATTTCTTTGTATTTTATAAGTAAAAATTATTTCATTAGCTAATTATTCCAAATCTTTTTATATTTCTTGGTATCAAACAGCACATGCTATTCCTTCATGCCAAGAATCAAATTGGAAAGAATTTGCAAATTTGATAAATAAATTGGAGGAGGACAATGCTAATGATAATAATATAGTTGTTGATGAAGAGATTGGAAATCTGATCCAGAAGCTATACAATGAACCAAATAGGTAATTTTTTCTATAATGCTTGTATGAAAATATACTTAACACAAATATTTTTTTAGATCAATTTCAATTAAATAATATTAATTTTCAGGACCGAAACTATTCTGAAACATCCTGTATTGTGGAGTACAATAATGAGGAAGCGTTATGTGAATAATCTGGATTGTCAATTGCAAGAGGGAATTATATGATTTGGCGGTTATAGTGCAGGTATAGACGCAATCCGGTCACTTGGGCTTGGCAATTTCAGCAATAACATGCGAATTTTTGTTAATAATTTAAGGAGATTTTTTGAGCACCTCCGCGACGATGAAGATGACGCGTTGAAGAAAGTTTTAACAAATAATAATAAGCGTATAAGTCATAAAGAACTCGATCCTCTATTGTGCTTGAAAGAACCTACCTACTTTCTGCATTTGGCGTACTTTACTTGCACATACACACTGCCTTATCCACAATATGACGGGTGCTTAATAAATTTGAGAGTTCAAAATAACATCTTCAACAGCTTATGTTTGTTAGTCGTTATATTAATATTTTTAGATATTAATGTTTTTTTTTTCTTTTTTCCGCTGGCGTTCAACTTCTTGAAATACAAATAGAGCTTCTATATATTTAGTATATCTATTTGTATGATCTTAAGTTTGTTACCGAATTTTGAAAGAAAATTAAAACAATATAATAGAACTAAAAACAAAAAAAATATATAATAAAACAAAATTAAAGACAAAAAAGAGACTAAAGCTGCTAGAAAACTCTAATCCATGAGTAAATAATAGTCAAAGTAAGAGAAAAGAAGAGTACAATATATTTCTTTGTATTTTATAGGTAAAAATTATTTCATTAGCTAATTATTCCAAATCTTTTTATATTTCTTGGTATCAAACAGGACGTGCTATTCCTTCATGCCAAGAATCAAATTGGAAAGAATTTGCAAATTTGATAAATAAATTGGAGGAGGACTATGCTAATGATAATAATATAGTTGTTGATGAAGAGATTGAAAATCTGATCCATAAGCTATACAATGAACCAAATAGGTAATTTTTTCTATAATGCTTGTATGAAAATATACTTAACACAAATATTTTTTTAGATTAATTTCAATTAAATAATATTAATTTTCAGGACCGAAACTATTCTGAAATCCTGTATTGTGGAGTACAATAATGAGGAAGCGTTCTGTGAATAATCTGGATTGTCAATTGCAAGAGGGAATTATATGATTTGGCGGCAATAGTGCAGGTATAGATTCAATCAGGTCACTTGGGCTTGGCAATTTGAGCAATAGCATGAGAAATTTTTGTTAATAAGTTAAGGGAATTTTTCGAGCACCTTCGCCACGATGAAGATGACGCGTTGAAGAAAGTTTTAACAAATAACAATAAGCTTACAAGTTATAAAGAACTCGATCTTCTATTCCGCTTGAAAGAATATACCTACTTTCTGCATTTGGCGTACTTTACTTGCACATAAACACTGCCTTATCCACAATATGACGGGTGGTTTTAGAGTTATTAATTTGAGAGTTCAAAATAACATCTTCAACACCTTATGTTAGTTAGTCGTTATATTAATATTTTTAGATATTAATGTTTTTTTTTTCTTTTTTCCACAGGCGTTCAACTTCTTGAAATATAAATAGAGCTTCTATATATTTAGTATATCTATTTGTATTATCTTAAGTTTGTTAACGAATTTTAGTTAAAATTCCTAAAAAAAATTATGTAATTTGAAATGGTTTGCACAATCGACCGATTTGAATATGATTGGGCCTGTTCGGACCGAAATCTTCAAGGAAGGATCTGATTTATGACCGACCAATCGGTCAACTATTCATTTTTAGGACTGAAACTATTCAGAAACATCCTGGATTGTAGGGTACAATAATGAGGAAACGTTATGTGAATAATCAGGATTGTCAATTGCGAGAGGGAATTATAAGATTTGGCGGCTATAGTGAAGGTATAGATGCAATCCGGTCACTTGGGCTTGGCAATTTGAGCAATAGCATGAGAAATTTTTGTTAATAAGTTAAGGGAATTTTTTGAGCACCTTCGCGACGATGAAGATGACGCGTTGAAGAAAGTTTTAACAAATAACAATAAGCTTACAAGTAATAAAGAACTCGATCTTCTATTTCGCTTGAAAGAACCTATCTACTTTGTGCATTTGGCGTACTTAACTTGCACATACACACTGCCTTATCCACAATATGACGGGTGGTTTCAGAGATAATTAATTTGAGAGTTCAAAATAACATCTCAATTTTGTGGGGGACAAAAAAGCGTCCGAAATTATAGCAAAAAGCGTATATTTAGTAGTAACAGGGACCGATGACCTGGCGAATACGTATTAATGTTTTTTTTCGTTTTTCCGCAGGCGTTCAACTTCTTGACATACAAATAGAGCTTCTATATATTTAGTATATCTATTTGTATTATCTTAAGTTTGTTAACGACTTTTAAAACAAAATTAAAACAATAGAAGAGAACTAAAAACAAGAAAATATATAATAAAATAAAATAAAAGACAAAAAAGAGACTAAAGCAGCTAGAGAACTCTAATCCATGAGTAAATAATAGTCATAAGTAAGAGAAAAGAAAAGTACAATATATTTCTCTGTATTTTATAAGTAAAAATTATTTCATTAGCTAATTATTCCAAATCTTTTTATATTTCTTGGTATCAAACAGGACGTGCTATTCCTTCATGCCAAGAATCAAATTGGAAAGAATTTGCTAATTTGATAAATAAATTGGTGGAGGACTATGCTAATGATAATGATATAGTTGTTGATGAAGAGATTGGAAATCTGATCCGTAAGCTATACAATGAACCAAGCAGATAATTTTTTTCTATAATGCTTGTATGAAAATATACTTAACACAAATATTTTTTTAGATTAATTTCAATTAAATAATATTAATTTTTAGGACCGAAACTATTCAGAAACATCCTGCATTGTGGTGTACGATAATGAGGAAGTGTTATGTGAATAATCTGGATTGTCAATTGCAAGAGGGAATTATAAGATTTGGCGGCTATAGTGAAGTTATAGATGCAATCCGGTCACTTGGGCTTGGCAATTTGAGCAATAGCATGAGAATTTTTGTTAATAATTTAAGGAAATTTTTTGAGCACGTTCGTGACGATGAAGATGACGCGTTGAAGAAAGTTTTAACAAATAACAATAAGCGTATAAGTTAAAAAGAACTCGATCTTCTATTCCGCTTGAAAGAATCTACCTACTTTGTGCATTTGGCGTACTTTACTTGCACATACACACTGCCTTATCCACAATATGACGGGTGGTTTTAGAGGTAATTAATTTGAGAGTTTAAAATAACATCTTCAACACCTTATGTTAGTTAGTCGTTATATTAATATTTTTAGATATTAATATTTTTTTTTTCTTTTTTCCGCAGACGTTCAACTTCTTGAAATACAAATAGAGCTTCTATATATTTATTATGTCTATTTGTATGATCTTAAGTTTGTTAACGAATTTTGAAAGAAAATTAAAACAATATAATAGAACTAAAAACAAAAAAATATATAATAAGACAAAATAAACGACAAAAAAGATACTAAAGCGGCTAGAAAACTCTAATCCATGAGTAAATAATAGTCAAAGTAAGAGAAGAGAAGAGTACAATATATTTCTTTGTATTTTATAAATAAAAATTATTTCATTAGCTAATTATTCCAAATCTTTTTATATTTCTTGGTATCAAACCGGACATGCTATTCCTTCATGCCAAGAATCAAATTGGAAAGAATTTGCAAATTTGATAAATAAATTGGAGGAGGACTATGCTAATGATAATAATATAGTTGTTGATGAAGAGATTGGAAATCTGATCCATAAGCTATACAATGAACCAAATAGGTAATTTTTGCTATAATGCTTGTATGAAAATATACTTAACACAAGTATTTTTTTAGATTAATTTCAATTAAATAATATTAATTTTCAGGACCGAAACTATTCTGAAACATCCTGTATTGTGGAGTACAATAATGAGGAAGCGTTATGTGAATAATCTGGATTGTCAATTGCAAGAGGGAATTATATGATTTGGCTGTTATAGTGCAGGTATTGATGCAATCCGGTCACTTGGGCTTGGCAATTTGAGCAATAGCATGAGAATTTTTGTTAATAATTTAAGGAGATTTTTTGAGCACCTCCGTGACGATGAAGATGACGCGTTGAAGAAAGTTTTAACAAATAACAATAAGCGTATAGGTTATAAAGAACTCGATCTTCTATTGCGCTTGAAAGAACTTACCTACTTTCTGCATTTGGCGTACTTTACTTGCACATACACACTGCCTTATCCACAATATGACGGGTGGTTTCAGAGGTAATTAATTTGAGAGTTCAAAATAAAATCTTCAACACCTTATGTTAGTTAGTCGTTATATTAATATTTTTAGATATTAATGTTTTTTTTTCTTTTTTCCGCAGGCGTTCAACTTCTTGAAATATAAATAGAGCTTCTATATATTTCGTATATCTATTTGTATTATCTCAAGTTTGGTAACGAATTTTAGTTAAAATTCCTAAAAAAAAGTATGTAATTTGAAATGGTTTGCACAATTGACCGATTTGAATATGATTGTGCCTGTTCGGACCGAAATCTGCAAGGAAGGATCTGATTTATGACCGACCAATCGGTCAACTATTCTTCCGAATTTTCAATGGTATTGTCTGATTCCGTTTTCGATTCGTCCAATTTTTTTCGATCCCAACCAATCCCAAATCCGAGCCCATTGTAGCAGTATCTTTTCTTTTTCATTTTTATGGTGTCTTTTTTTTTTCTTTTTCATGGTATGTGATTTGTATTCGGAGTTAATATGTCAAATTAAGTTTGTATGATATTATATTATGATCAGTTTTAGTATGTTTAATTAAGTGTGTTAATGCTTTGTTGTTTATGTTCATTCTATCAAACCAAAAATAAGACAAGTTCTCACGTTGCAAAAAAAGAGCAAATTCATTGCCCAAATATATATACTGATCTTATTTTGGAGCAACAAAGTGATGAAGAAAATAATTGACTCTAAAAGAAGCTCCAAAAAAAAAATTCTTTATTAAATGTTTTGAAGGAAAAAGATTTACTTGAATATGTCAATTAACATGGTATAAGATATAACCGTGTAGAAGTAAACAATTATTTAAAATCAAGCAATGATAATTTTTTCGAGATGATGAAAGAACCACGGATCAGATACTCAACACGGCTAAGGAAGAGATCCGGTGTTGGCAATGATCGAAAAATGGCGTCACAGAAGCTTCTCATACAAAAACCCCGACTTGAGAGGTTGTAACTTGTGAGCTGCAGCAAACAAATAAGAATTGCACTATCACATTAAATTCTACCTATCTTATTCATATTTTATTATTTTTTTTTAATATTATTTTATATCATTGTCTGTAGCGTTTATTATCATGTTGAGTTGCATATTAATTTCTATCTTTTAACTAACTTGATCGAATTGTGAAGTCCCCCCCCCGCGCCCTCCTCTTTCACACACAAAAAAACACCATCATCATTTATACTACGTAATTTGAAGACACGGGCACATCTACCGTTATTTATTCTCTAGTAACGGACTTTGGCGCCGTCGCACGAGCAAATGAGGTCGTCTTTGTTGGGGTGAACGTCCTTAACGAATACCCTTGCCGTTCAAATAAGGAAAAAAGATTAGAAGACGACGAAAAGTCTGCCTAAACCTAATTATGTTTTAGGATGATGGAATCGTATTTTTCAAATCAATATTGCTACAGACATAGAATCCAAATCTAGAATGAAGCATGGAAAGTTTGAGATGCGGTGGTTCTTTTAATTGTTGATATGGATTTAATTACTAGACCTGACTGTCATATAAAGCTTTCTATTTCTAGGGCTCTGATTCTAAAATTAGGCTCTATGTGACTAGAATCATTACCGGTTTACAAAAACGGTGCTTTCTAAGAACCTATATTTTCAAAAATTTATAAAAAACCATAAGTTCTGGAATATTAAAGAAAAGAATTTTCAGATGGTGGGTTAATTTTGTAAGAGATGGAAATCATACTACATTGTCGGCGTACAAGACTCGGACGGTACGATCAAATGGTGACGTGGCGCGATGAGGCATGCTTGGGCTGAATCTCACGTGGGTTAACCAATGCTCCTCCAGAGTTGACTTGGGCTTCAAGTTATCCACTTACCTGTATTTGAATTCATTTTTTATTTAGTTACATGCTAATTTGATATTGTATGGAAGAAGATATCTTTAATTATTTGGGTAGATTATACGTGGAGTGGTGGAAATATGATAATTGGAAGAAATTTTATAATCAGTGAAAAGGTTATGTTGCCCACATGTAAAAAATAAAATAAAAAAAAGGGTGTGTTAAGTTTTTGGTGTAATTTAATTATAAGTTATTTTAATATCATAAAGAAATAAAATGCATTTAGGGGCCGTTTGGCAAGTGGAATTAGTAGAATGGAATCGAATTATATTATAGGGAGAAAAAAATTGTAGAATTAGTTAATTCCAAAATTTGTTTGGTTGTTAGAAGTATGAAGTTCTGGAAAATTCTAGATTTTGTTGTTCAATATAAAGCAGTTAAGTATATAATAGTTATTTAAGGCAAAAATCACTTTGCAAAGAAATCAATAATATAACATATGCATCATAGAAACAGCAAATGTAAATGTAACTAACTATACAATGATTAACTACAACTTGGTTAAACTGAACAAAAATTCTTAAATTGATGAGGCATAAATACCAACTATGGTTTCAATAGAAAATTCTCAACTTTAGGGGCTTAATGAAAGCTTGACGTTAAGTTCCAGCCTTAACTAAAAGAGAAATAACCCTCAATTGGAACGAAATTGCAACTGGAGATGAATTAGATGCCTAAATTGACCTCTTTTGCATTTTACTCCCTCATTTCCAGAATTTTAGCTTTAAACATTTTCCATCAATTATCAATCTTTTTGATTAATTTATTTCATCAAATCTCAGTTTTCCTATTAATCAAGATCATGCATCACAATTTCAAGGTCCATAATTTAGTTGATTCCACATATCAAATCAATCAAAGTTTTGAATGATTAAATCTTCAAATGAACCCCAACTTTCCTAAAATGCCAAGAAATGACTATCAGCAAAACCACCACCAACCAAGAACACGAAATCCATTATTCATTCACCAATTGATTCTTGTATCAAAACCAGTTTAAGTATGAAAGTTAATATCAGGGTCTCATTAAAGGCCCATCAGGCCCCACAGCTCGTGGAGACAGAACAGGACTATTCTCAGTTTTAATACTCTCACAAATAACATAAGTCAAAATAAAAATAGTAAAAAAAGAAAAGAAAATTATTAAGCATGGGTTAGTTCTATTGTAAGATTCTCAAACTAACCCCCAAAAAAATTCAAAATACCCAAACTAACCGACTGTTTATTTCTATTCTCAAGCTAACTCATACCGTGCTTTAAAAGTCCGCAACTTTTTTTTCTGGAAAAATGTACCAAAAAGTACGAGACTTTGAAAGTCCGGTCGCAAGAAAGTAAGACTTCCAAAATCCAGTATTTTTTTTTTATCAGAATTTTTAGGGTTTCATACTTTTTGCAACATGGACATTAAAAGTTCGCTACTTTTTTTGGAAAAAGAAAAGATAACAGGGCTTTCAGAGTCTGTTTCGACATTAGTTTGAAAACAGCTTTCACCTACAGTTGACAAATTACAACTATAATTCACAAAAAAATGTAGATACCAAAATGAAAAAAACAACATTAATAATCGCGTCATCCATCAAGTCCCCTCATCTCCTCATACATCTTGGTCGCCAGCGCATTTCAATAACATTCCTCTGACTGTTCTGCAGGATCTGCTGCGAGGCCAGACTCTGCGCCGGTTGGTGTTGCGGGTTGTTGGCGGTGCTGTTGCGGTTGGAAGAGGATTTGATGCATTTGGTGTGGCAGATTAGGATTGGAGTGGGAATGGGTTTTCTGTAGCATTTGGTGTGGCGGATTGGGATTGGAGTGGGGATGGAAATTCACCAGGCGCATCAATTGCTGACATTAAAAAAAAAAAAAAAATTCGTGATATTAATTGGACTAAATTAATAAAAAATTTAGCCACATACACTAAAAATGACGTCTCTGTGGCAACCCAAGGAATCCAAGTTCTTGCCATTTTACCCTGTTTAATTAATAATAATAATATTTTAAGTAACAAATTATTGACATATTAAATGTTAGTTATAGATTTTAAGAGTTCGTTATGTATTAGTTTTTCTTGGAGTAGTTTCATGTGTACCCGGCAAAATGAGAAATATCATGTGTACCCTTACAATATTTAAAACATGTTCTAATTAATATCTAAAACATGTTTTTAAGCATTTAAGTATAAAAACTCAGAAGGTTTTTTCTTGCAATTTCATCATAATGTAGGGGCTGTTTTACAAATTTTTCTTTTTTTTAAATATTTTCATTTTTATTTACCTGGAAAGGAGCGAGTCTTAAACCAGAGCAGCAACACGATTGTGAAAGTTGGGCCAAGAGGTTAGTTCTGTTACGTTTCTTATATTTGGATCAAGATTAACCTAAAAAAAGAATAAACATAAAAAAAGATTATAATCAAATAATAGTTTGAACAATTCGGTCAGGTGTTGATGAATGAGAAAAAGGAAAAGAGATTGCATACAGTTGCGTTGTGCTGTGCAGGCAACCTGCCAGCCAATACACAAGTGCCTAAACCAATAAGGAATCCTTCATTGCATCAAGTTATTGATAACAAATACTTTTGACACAAAATACATTTCAATTAAAATAAATTACTTCTGTTAAGAGAGTGATTGTAGATAATGTGAAAGCGCCCCGCCCAAAAGGTAAAGCTGTAGTCCTCTGTGCAAGATTCCACAGTTTATGCTACAAAAGCAAACAAAAAACATAGTAAAAAATAAGAATTCCATTTTGAAACAAGAAAAAAACGAGATTTCAACCTGTTGGACTTCTTGATCAGTAGCGTTTGGAAGATTAACAGACATCGGTATCACAACTGGTTTCGAACAGCATAAAAGCCTTCTTGCCTACAAAAAAATAGTTGTATAATTTGTTTTTAGCGAATCAGTATATAAAACAGAACAAAGTATATGAAACCCAAAAAAAAACATTATATAATATGTATATATATTGAAAACAGAATATACAAAAAAATACAATATACGAAAAATACAATATAGTATGTATAAAAACAGTGTAAAAAACAATATATACACCACAAAAACAGTATAAAACAATAGAAAAACATTACATAAAAACAAAAAAATATATATAATATAGATATTTTGAAAACTAAACGTATATAAAAACTAAAAACAGTACATAAAAACACAAATAACAATATATTTAACTCAACGAGCAAGCGGTCAATGGTTGAGCATTGACCAAGTAATATAGAATTGATTCTACCGTTGCACATGTTCCAACAATTCAAACGCAGGAACCTACAAACCCTCCCCGCAAATCCTGTCCATATCTAACTTCCTACACTTCCCACACTTCCCAAACACATGCTGTTATAATATAAAATAAAAAGTAACAAAAATGAGAATGAATGAATGAGTGAAATAAAATGGAAATGAATGAAATGAATACAAGTCAAAAACAGCTTGCTCTTGAGCTGCTTGTGAATAAATGAATGCTAGGACTCATTTCACACTATGAAATATTTCATCCCTAATATTCATATCGTTTCTAATTGGCCAGTGGAGTTATAAACGGTGCCCATTTCATTATAATATTTGGATATGAATATCTCTCAAAATCAAACACAAGATAAACTCAAAAATATCATATTTTCCCTTCTCTCTCGATAGGAAGAGAGAAAGGCAGAGAGAGGGAGAAGAAGACTCGCAACAGGAGGGAGCGCGCGAGTAGCGGTGAGTCGAGCAGAGGGGTCGGGGCAACGGGCGGCATCACCGGAATTCACGTACCGAAGAAAGACGAGTCGCTAAAATCATAAAGCTTGAGATTTATTAGGTAATTAGTGAAATGAGCCTTTAATCCTGATGCTATGTCGATTACTACCATTAAAATCGGATCAAAAGCTCAGAATAAATTGGGATTGGGAAATGAATTTTTCGAAGTATAAGGAGGCCGGCGTTGGTACGGGAATCTGAATAGTGATGGTCCGGCCATCTATTGGCCTTGTTGTGAAGAGAGAAGTGAGGTTGAGTTGGGTTTCGTTTTTGAGAAGAAGGGAAACAGAGAGAAGCGAAAGAGGAAGAAGGGAGGAAAGATAATTAACCCGCCTAAATTTAACGGGTTGGGTTCAGATCTAAACGGGTCGGGTCTGTGTTGGGTTTAATATCCACCAAACAAATATCCATTAAGCCTTTTAATATAAATCTGTTTGGGCCGAGCAGTATTATTGGGCTGAAATTGCAATATTTAATGGTTAAATGGATTAATATTTAATTAGTGAAATTGGGCATGGTTAAATGCAATTTAAGCATAACTCCAGACCTTTTTGCAAATTTGCCAATAAAAAACAACTTGAGAACAAATTCCTAAACTCACACATGTTCTAAAAGGTTGAGGCGGTTGTGACAGACAGTCCTGATATTTCCAGCGTCAATCATTCTCAAAATATTTCTCCATCTAGACCCAACTCGACTTCTCCCTTAGCCTTTGCATTGACTTTTTTACTAAAACCATTACTAACCCCACCATCAAAAAAGTCAACTTCCACATTTGAATTCCCAACACGCATTTCATCAAACATCTCATAAGCACTAGATTGATCACCCTCATGAGTCACATTTAGAGGAGACGCAACCTTGTAGATCCGAAACTTGGAACATGACCACTTTTCTCTCCATTCTTCCATCAACTATGTTACATTCTGTTCAAGTGTCCTAATTTGCTCTCCAACAACGGCCTTTTTTTCATCATCGAGAAAAATGTGCACACTAGTTCGACTTGAATCCATTTGAGAAATCTGATGGGCACCAGGAATTTGCTCATAACACGGGGCCGAAACAGAGAAAGGAACACGCTGAACCGCAACCCCGTGATTGGCCGCAACTATATACGGCAGCAAGGGAAGTTGCACACACTGAGTTGGTGTCTGAATTGATGGGTGATGAAAGTGTAGGTGGCCATGGCTGATTATAAGAGGGATAGAGAGGGCAGGGAATTCATTTGAGGGGTCAAGGCAACGTGTTCGCTGCAATGACCGTTGTTCAAAACAGGCTTTTGATTGTATGCACACACTGAGTTTGTGTTGTAGTGTAGGCATCCATGGCTGTTGGTAATAATGCTCGGTTAAGTAAAATGAAGATACGGATGACTATGAGGGTTGCGGATGAATAGGAGAGATCATCTGTCGAGTTCAAATGAATGAATGAGGTTTTTGTAGGAATTATTATTTCTGGGAATGGATCTAAGAAATTAGTAGGGCTGGGAATAAAATGCAAAATTGGGTTGGTCTAGCTTCACAGGCTTGATATTTATTCGGTTGATGGGCCGAGAAGAAAAATCAGATTAAACCCAATACAAAACCGGATAGTTAATATTTTAGATCACTTGGTCTTAATTGGACACAAATGCTTTCTCTTTTTCTCTTTACACACAACATGGCCGTGAAGCTTGTTCCGTTCATTTTCTTACATATGTTCCTAATTTTAATTTAAGTGCACTGTGAGTTGGGCGTAATTAAAGGGTCATGTACTGAATGTATTTTTCTTGTGTGTTTGCATTAATTCGTAAATAATGGACAAGGATATTATGCTTAATTTGGCTGAATTTATTTTTGAGTCAAATTAACTAATGGCAATGATGGGGAGGAGTAGGGCTAATATGGTTGGGCGTGGATATAAAGATGACGCATGTGTGGACAATGGGACGATGATGTCGAACAGGGAAGTGATGGCCACAAGCATTAATCGAGCGAGAAGCTAGCTTAGTATGGTTTGTGTGAGGAAGGGGAAGGCCATGGAAGGGCAAGGTCTTCAGGAAGGGTGTAGATTTCGACCATGGTTTATATTATTTGTCACATTATATATTTGGTAGAAATAACAATTTTTTCAACGCGATCTTACAAAAAAACTCAAAAACATCATGTATATTCTTTTGAAAAAATACATCTCCAAAGCAGAGGAAGAGTTTCCCCTAGTAATATTGTAACACTTGTAAGGCCTTCAAAAAAAAATCAAAATCGTCCAACATGCCAATTTAAAAAACAGGAAAAAAAAAAAGTAAAATACAATTATCACACATAGGTTAAATGTATGAGAACATATAACAGCACAACAGTAAAAATAATAATCTTAACCATAATAAAAAAAGAAACAAATCCAAATAGATGATGGATTAACTTAGGTCTATAAAACAGATAATCTTTACAATAAAACAAGAAACAAATCAAAATATATAACAGTTAACTGAGAACTATAAAACAGATAATCTTAACCATAAAACACGAAACGAATCAAAATAGATGATGGTTTAACTTAGAACTATAAAACAGGAAATTAACCTAAATAAGTGATGGTATAACACAAAGATCAATTTAACCGTCGCCTCAAATTGGAAAGGGAGCACTTAAAATTTAAGGTCAAAATAAGTGGTATAGGCAGGATGCTCGTAATGCCTATACCCCCAAATCTGCAATACAACTCAAGACATGTTACTATGTTAGGAAGGATCAACTTGAAATTGTTTCATTTACGTTCTTCAGGATTCATACTACTGATTTTTTTTTAATGTCCGGTCTCAAAATTCTGATACTGCCTATTTCGTATATATTTTACTAATGTGATTTCTATGCCAATGAATTACTTCGTATAACAAGGAAAATAGGTACCAAAATGCAATTCAACAACTTATATGACAAATTTATAGGTTTGCGCGACCACAAGCATCACCCCATATTGTGTAACATGATAGAAAAAACAAGTGACGTAGTTTGATATAAAAAAATGTTAGCAAAAATAAACACTCACTTGTTCGTAGATGCGAAATTGCGATTTAGAACGACTAGTAAATTCACGAAACGGTACCTGCCAAAAGGAGAAACACCTTTAAATCATCAAGCCAACATTAAAACAAAGTAACACAATAATCAAAGAAAATTGTTGAGTAATTACCGTTGGATCCCACGGTTCCCCTGCATTTGCAAGTTCACCACGGTTCTCCCTGTACCGCTATAGAAAGGGGAAAAAAACTTTAAATCATCAAGCCAACATTAAAACAAAGGAACACAATAATCAAAGAAAATTGTTGAAGTAATTACCGCTTTTGGATCCCACGATTCCTTCATTTTTTTTCTTTCTTGAATATCAGAACAAATATCCATTTACCACTGCACAGAAAACAAGAAAAAAAATGGTATTAACTATCAAGTCAAATCTTATATGTAAAAAGTACACTACAACAGAAATGAGAGAGAGAGAGAGAGTGTAATACCAAAATTCCCTGGAGCAAGAGAGTAACAGAAACAGGACACTCTGTGGAGCGCTTGATTTTGCTCAATAGTTCACCAAAGCTGGAGAATTCGTCCTGGATACATGATTCATACCACAATTCCATACACCACACCATTAGAGAAATTAAATGAATTTCGATTTTTTTTTTTGTGAATTCTGAGCAAATTTGAATACCGAGTTCTCGTGACGATTGCATTCTTGCGAGAGCTTTGGGAAATCAGGATGGACTTGTCTGATTTCTTCCAATACATCGTCCAATCTACTGTAGCCCTATAATAAACAAAAGAGGAACAAACAATCAATTATTAATGGAAGACAAAAAGGAATAAATAATCAACGACTAAACTAAATACAAACGGAATAAACAGTCCAGAAAGAGAAGCAGAAAAGGAATGATAAATGATCAATTAAATTACCGTGTCTGTTTTGAGCTCAACAAAGGGCTTCAGCCAGAAATAGTATCGCTTAAACTCATCAGTATTTTTTAAGTACCTTATCCTAGTCTGCAAGCAAAGTAATAGGACAGGATGTGTTGGGTTAATTCGCCTGGTAATATGAAAATAAGAAAAATAAAATAAATAAATAAATAAATAAATAAAGAATGCAAATGTGGTCACTCTCAAGGAGGCCTTGATGAGAGATTGATCGAGTGTCTTGAATTTGGTCAGAACAACATTGTCATCTCTCATTAGCTCCTTGATTTTTCCCTTCCCCTACCAAATTAGATGAAATTAAACAAGTTGTTAGAAAAAGAAATTATATTCAAGCTTGCATTCAAAAAAAGAAAAGAAAAAGAAACTATAGATTGAAGGAGCTCACATTTACAAGATCACGGGGTAGTAACGCCAGGTGGCGGTCAAACTCTTGATGAAGCTGCACCATTTCGAAAGCAGCTTGATAAGCCTGCGATGAAATAAGTGCAATCAATGAAACAAACATCATGAGAAGAAACTAAATAATCCATAAGTTAGCAGATAAAGCACCTCATGAGATACTTGTTCCGACACAACTTTCCTGATAACAGCCAAACTAAAAAGTCTACAATCCTTCATTTTCTAGGCACAGGGGAAAAAATAGACAAGAAATTAATTTAGTGAAAAATGCCACAAAATAAATGATAATGAGATAACATTTTCCTTTCAGGCAGACCTGTAAACCTCCGCGGCGAATAATCTTAGCAACTATTTCATTAAATGCAACAATATCCTTGAGGTTATTCTGCATGGCAAAATTTAGAAAAATTTAGAAAAACATATCAAATGGCCCATCAATCAATAAGAGACATACCTTGCGTATAAAAGGATGGAAGATATGTTCCATTCCAAATATTTCCTCGAGATACTAGAACGAATATAAACCAAGTCAAGATGAACAAGTAATAAAAAAAATAGTCAAAATGAAGAAGGAAATATTAGGGTTTGGAAGTACATACATGACAAGCACGACTAATATCTTTTTCCGGGATTCCACAAGCGAGGCAGCTTTCAATAAAATACTCGGATTGAAAATCAGTTTCAACCTGGGAAATAAATTCAAGTTGTAATGTACCAAATTTGGAAGAGAAACTACAAATCCAAAGACGGTGGAGTGGTTACCGTGATAAAAGGCTCCAAACTCAATAGCTTCTTGAGAGATTTGAAAAGTTGAGAAATTTTATGCGAGCTAAAGCAGAACGTAATAGCAGTCTGGGTAAGAAAATAAGGTAAGAATCATAACAACTATAATACAGGCAAAAGACATAACAATAGAAAAGAGTACCTTAATCAATAATTTAGCAAGAGACTCGGGCATTGGACTTTCCTCAGACAACTTGGCAAGAAATGCCTTCTCATCAATATTGCCATCCTGCAAGTTATCAAACAAGACAAGACAAGACTCATGATGATTTTATCAATTCAACAGACAAGAGGAAAGGAAGTGAGCACGAAAATTTCTTCTTACTTTGATGTCCGGCCTTCTCATAAGATGTTCACAGAATTCTTCAATCCTTTTCAACTTCTCAGCATACAAAAAATCAGGCTGCACAATTGAAGAAAAAAAATAATCATCAGCACCACAACCAATAGGAGGGAGGAGATGGATAAAATAAAAGGTGAGGCGGGAAAAGGAGTGCTTACATCATCATCACTTAGATCATCATCAGATCTGCAAGAAGGAAACCATATCCTTTTCTCTTCTTCTTTGTTTAGCTTTCTAGTGAAAATTGGCATACCAATGTTACTTGTTTGCTCCTGAAAATGCCATACCAATGTTACCTCCCTCAATTATAGAAATAATAGAACAGAGTGAAAAAGAATAGATTGTTGTGCACATACCTCTTCGCCAGACGTGCAAGCCGCCAGCTTCCAACTTTTTGATTCTGAAGAAGGGCTCGCCCTTTTGCTTATATTTCTGTTAACTTGTTCATCTTCTTCTCCTTCTTTCTCTTCGCCAGATGTGCACGCCGCCAACTTCCAAGTTTTCGGTTGTGCAGAAGAGCTCGCCCCTTTTCTTATATTTGTGTTAACTTGTTCATCTTCTTCTCCTTCTTTCTCTGACTCAGACGACCACAGATCTTCAGCTTCTTCATCTTCTTCATCTTCTTGGTTCCACATTGCCTTAGAATTTAATTTTGGAATAAAATTGATTAAGAGGCAGGCCCAGATAAAGAGCCTTGGAATTAAATTAATTAGGAGGCAGGCTCAGATAAAGAGGTATAAACAAGAGAAGAGAGTGTGTCTACCTGATTGACTATCTCTAATGGGTTCCCACATATATATGGATCTAGGCGGCTGTATGATTTCCAATGGTTACGGTGATAGCTGTTGTCAATGGATCTAGAACCTTCAAATTTAAGAAAAATAGGAAATTCTTCTGCCTCCTCCTCTATCTCCTTTTTCTCCTTGTTGGCCTTCTTCTTCTGCCTCCTCCTCTTCCTCCTAGTTCTCATCTGCTCAACACGCTCTGTTTCCACTTTTGCCTTCTTCTTATTCTTCTTCCTCCTCCTAGTTCGCATCTGTCCAACAGGCTCTGTTTCCATTTTTGCCTTCTTCTTCTTGCTCCTAGTTCGCATCTGTCTAACAGGCTCTGTTTCCATTTTTGCCTTCTTCTTCTTGCTCCTAGTTATCATCTGTTCAACAGGCTCTGTTTCCATTTTTGCCTTCTTCTTCTTGCTCCTGGTTACCATCTGTTCAACAGGCTCTGTTTCCGTTTTTGCCTTCTTCTTCTTGCTCCTAGTTATCATCTGTTCAGCAGGCTCTATTTCCACTGAACTTCTTTTTCCAGTCCCACCAGCATGCTTCTCTCTTTTGAGGTCCTGCCACACAAGAGTGAAATTCTTTTACTGATCAAAACCTGCTGAGATTCAAGTATACGAATATATCATCTCAAGTGAAATAATTTAAACAAAATAGTGACTACCCACCATGTTCTGTTCCTCCAGGGAAGACTGACTCTCCTCTCCTCTCCTCTCCTACAACAAAGTAACAACACAAGATTTAACTCGTCAAGAACTCAAAGATACAGAAAATAATAACAATAGCAACAACAGTCCAGCTAGAAGAAAAAAAGTACTCCAAAAATCAGACGAGGGAGGACAAAATTAACAATCAAAACAACAAAAATTAGAACAAAAGAAATTAACCAGCTGGACTCGCATGAGAACTAGGACAATCAAAACAAAAAAATTTAGAAGAAAAAAAAAAAGAGAAAACATTACCCCCGATCAACCAGGATGAGATCTAGGAAAAAATGCGTAGATATAGCAACAATTCCTTCCTTCCTTCCTTCTCTCTTACGGGTTTTAAATAAATTAAACTGCGATAGATAAGAGGGTCTCGCAGCAGCCTGAGAAGCAAAAAGAGGAAGGACATTTCTAGGATTCTAACTACCCTTTAATTTATAAAACCTTCTATACACTGGTTCTAACTCTCCTTTAATTTGTAAAACATTCTATTTGTGTTATATTTATTATATGTGAAGAAGTAATATGGACTCCCGCCACGGGCCCTAAAAACTGATGGGCTGCCTTTGTTTAACAGGCAAGGTCACATCATCATTAGATTTTACAATTACAAAAGTTAAAGTGTCATAACTATTGAATTAAACAGTCTTATTTATCAGGCTAGGCTGGCTCTAGCATTATAAGTGATCCAATCCAAATCCGCATGAATGAATTTCCAAATCACAGAAATGTGTTCCATAACCAAATTGTTTTGCATTTGGAATTGGAACAAGAATCTCGCAACAACCGTCATTTCCTCTATATCCGATCTCCTGATTCGTATTAGCATTAGCGTTTGCCCATCCTTGCACTGTTTATTTTAGAGCTGTCAACTTACCCAGGACTTTCCTTAATTATGATTTTCTTTCCTTGTTATTTTCTTTCCATAGATTATGATTTTCTTTCCTTGTTATTTTCTTTCCATAATTATGGTTTTCTTTTCACTGAAAGCATCATTTTAATAAATTAAATTTTTATGAAGTATTTCTAACAAAAATAAAAATGCTAATTTAGAAAACAACTGGGCTCTAAATTATTTTTTTTGGAGGAAAAATTATAAAAGCTCAGATATTTTATTCAAATGAGAAACTTCATTTATACACTAGGATAAAGCTCGCGCTTCGCGGCGAGTATTTCAATTTTAATAGTTATTTCAATATAATAATGTATAACTTGCAATTATGAAAATTTAAAATTAAAATTTGTGAATCCATAGTACATAAATAATACATAAAAATTCAAAATTATTGTCTTTGATTTTCTTATATCATTATGTCTTGACATATTATATTAGAAAAATAAATTAAGTATTAATCAAGCTTAGATGAATTAGATCAGAAAAAATAAAATGCAAGATAATTTATTTCGAAAATTTTTGTTGAAACTACATAAGATTAAATTATAGATGATTAACTTTTAAAAAAATAAAAAACAATAATTATATTTAATATTATATATATATATATATATATATATATATATATATATATATATATATATATGGAAAATGTAACATGCCTCACTTTCTTCAAAAACATGTCACTGCTATTTTTCTTATTTTTTTTAGATGCTAAAATGGTATAGATTACACATATGTTATTATAAAACCCATAATACATTAAGTAATATAATATAGCTTTCAATATTCTGAAAATTTGTTTGAGATGATAGTTCTCACCTAACGAAGATATAACAATGAACATTAATCTAACTAATCGTGTGATATTATGATAATAATTTAAATTAAAAGTTAATATTTGACAAATTTTTTGATTCGACGGCGGAGAGAAAATTTATAATAGTTCTCTTGAGAATTTTCAAAGATAGGTAAAAAAGTATGATAAGAGTAAATGAGCTTATCATTTTATTACATGTTCTTTTATATAGTCTACATTCACTTGAATTATAACAATATGTCTTTATGTGATATTGTGGTAATAATTTAAATAAAAAACTAAGATTTCAAAAAATAATTGATCCAACGGCCGAGATAAAATTGACAATAGGTCTCTTGAGAATACTCAAAGAGATATGAAAAATAGGATATAAGATATACGTTAATGAGCATATCATTTTTGTACATCTTTATTTATATAGTCTATATTCACATATTTTAGCAAGAAAAATATTGTAATCATAACAATATAGAACTCAAAATAAAGAGAAAATTTCAACAAATTTATATTTGATGATTTTAACATAAGAAATAAAATAATTCATTAAGAATTATAATTTTTTAAAGAGGAAAAAATAATTATTTATATTTTAATGAGTAAACTCTTCATTAACTATTGATACATGTGTTATTGTGGTAATAATTTAAATGAAAAATAAGATTTAAAAAAATTGATCCAACGGTCAAGATAAAATTAATAATAGGTCTCTTGAGAATGTTTAAAGAGAGATGAAAAATAAAATATAAGATATAAGTTAATGAGCATATCATTTTTATACATATTCTTTCACATAGTTTATATTCACATATTTTAGCAAAAAACAATTTAGAACCATAACAATATAGAACTCAAAATAAAAAGAAAATTCAAACAAATTTATATTTGATGATTTTAACATTAGAAATAAAATATTTCATCA
The DNA here is from genome assembly GCA_027726005.1 of Juncus effusus. Taxonomy (NCBI): domain Eukaryota; kingdom Viridiplantae; phylum Streptophyta; class Magnoliopsida; order Poales; family Juncaceae; genus Juncus; species Juncus effusus. Next base: position 853,483 of record CM050899.1, read on the forward strand.
AGAATTATAATTTTTTAAAGAAGAAAAGAAAAATTATTTATATTTTAATGAGTGAACTCTTCATTAACTATTGATATTAATAATTGAACATAATTGTGTACCAATATTCATTGAAACCATCTGATGGTCACAAACAAACTCACAATGGTTCTTTCTAAATCGGGTATGGAACACAAAATACCAATTCAATTAATCATATGTTTATGTTTTAATAACCACATAAATATTGTCATAAAAAATCAATAAATTTGGAAAGATGAATGAGTAAGATTCGACAAAAAGAATACTTTTTTTTTATGAAAAGTCAATTTCAGCATGAATATTAATATTTAAATCATTTAGTATTAATTTTGAACTACGTCAAAATAATTGCTTTGTCAGCATAACAACACAACACAAAATAACACATACATATCACACAACAAAATAGAATATCACACAACAGCACAATATCACATAACATCACACATAACACAATATCACACAATACAACGTCACACAACACAACAAACATGTAACATAACACATCACACAAACAACACAACAAAACAAAACATAACACAACATAGGACAACATAGCACAACATAACAACACTGGTGATCAAAAGTGCATCTTGTTTGTGGATTAAAAGAAGATGAAGAAAAGGAATGAAGAGAGCTATGGATGAATAAGTGTGAAGTGGAAAAGTCTCTTTGGTCCAACTAAAGTAATGAGCCTGGAAAAAGCTTGACCTATGAAGAATAAACAAAAGAGAGAGATGTAATTTTTTTTATAGTTAAAAAAACAAAGAAATTTATAATTTATATTAGGGTGTAAAACTAAATATTTTACTGTTTTACCAACCTGTGTGGTAACCCAACACTAGAGAGTTATGAGTTTGAAATTACACTATACTAAATGGTGATAGAATAATATTGGCAGCTCCCATCAGAGTTTTGTGCGCCTCCTTGTCATGACGATTTATCAGCATGCTACACAAATCAGCTGTAACTGTAGATAATAAAAACCATGCGGAAATCTGGACGAGCGGCATAATACTCATATTTCTGATCCATTGAAATGACATAGCTGCAGCCAATATAATTGGGAGTGAGTTATGAATATGGTTGGTCACGGTCCGTATTGTCCTAGTTCGGTCTTGAGAAAGGGTGAAGCTCTCAGGGCTGTATTGTGAACAAAGCCAAATAGCTCCCGCTATTATCTCAGGGAGTGTCACGAGTATGGCATGTTCATCTAGGATATTGGCCCCCACTAATACTATAGTTAGTACGGATACCATAAGAACAAAAACGCTCACGGCATAGAATGTCGTAATAAGATCTTTACATCTGAGTATACTTGTCGTCGTTGTTGATACTAAAGTAGTTTGTAGCATAAGATAAGAGTTCAGGACAGAGCCGGAGAACAAGAAAAACTCAAACATTGAGGAACTTCTCTCTTCGGATGCTTTTAGAGGCAAGGTGAGAGCTAACGTTAAAGCCAATCCATATGTTGCTAATTTAGTGACCTTCGCGAAAAAACACGTCAGAATTTTCGACTCCATGATGATTTCTGAAGGAGGATTGCTAGTTAATTCTGGTAGTGAGGATTTGTAAAACAGTACGGCTACAAAAGCTACAAAGATGAATAAGAAAATTAACACAATTTTATGAGCGAAGTTCATGATTAGAAGAAGAAGTGTGAATGCTGTTATCATATGGAGAATACTAGTCATAGGAAGAAGTATCATGACAGACAGCATATTTTTATGTTGTTCAGTTGAGGGGATTTTATTATGAACCCAATGGTACAACGCAAGCGATGAAATTAATGTCATTGTTGCCAAGATAGCACATATCATTAGGCCTTCTTGGTGCATATCCATTACTCTTTCTAGACGGAAGCTTGCTTGCGGATGGATTTCAAGCACTGGCCGGCAAGACAAAGAAGTGCAATGACTATGACTGCTGAAATAAATGACATTTGCATCTCAGCATAACAATATATGCTGATGATGTCTATAAGCTTGGGGTTATATTCTTTTTTTCCTTCTGTCCAATTTGATTGTATGCCCTGAAATGAAATAGCATATAGAGCACATAAGAATTGGAAATAGCCGAGTCCAATATATTGGAATCTGGAATGCTATCATATTGATACTTGCCTTTTTGTCTTGAAGGATTGCATTCAAGCCTAGCTGCTTCTCATCGGAATTCTTTTCCAACTTTGGCATCTCACAAGACATCTGTTCCTAAGCTACAACATAGGTATAAATATAAATAAATTTGCAGTTCTTTCTATTCTTTTTGAACAACTATTTGATCTTTTTTTAGATGCTATTGTCTGGAAAGTGGAGCCATACAATCATAGCATAATTTTGTTTTCATTAATTCAGTAATATTTCGTTCTCAATTTAAAGTGTCAATGATTTATTATTCTATTAGAATAAGAAAATGACGAGGATGATACCTTTCTGCAGGTCGAACTATTGCTCTCAAGAATCACAAGGATGACACCACCGCTTACAGAGAAACTCGTTGAATTTGTAAAAACTTAAGAGAGAATATCAGAAAGTACTTGTCATTGGTTATATGAATCTATCGTTGAAATAGTTGAAAAAAAAAATTATTTTAACTGTTGAATACCAAAAATAGTTATAAAATACTGGTTTAACTGTTGAATACCGACAATAGTAAATAACCGGTTATCAGAAGTTTTCAGCTTAGGAAAAGAGAAGTTCACGCTGATACTCCAAAAATGTTGAAGTATCTGACATAGCTGGCTGGCCATACAGATTGAATATGCCACATGGTTTATTGGATTATTTATTTTATTTTATTTTTGGATAAGTTTGGACTTTGGATTGCATCATTGAAGCTATGCATGTATGATGTATCTATTCAGAGGCCAAGAATAAGAAATCCAAAAACATTTCCAAATCTCCCTTGTTACATTTTTCACCTATATAGCCTAATATCCTCTTAATTATTTTTGATGATCTGGTATTCACCTTGAATCAAACATATACATCTTGAATCTCAACTCTCCCATCTTTGCCAGCAGCTCCATATGAAACTTATCTCAATTTTGTTACCTATGAACTCTGTTTAACATCAGTTACACATACTTCTTTTTCCCCTCAAATGCTAATTATTCCACTGGAAAACCCCAAATTATCTACAAATTATAGCAAAAAAACAAAATAGCAAAAATAAGGCAAAAATGCAATTGCACATCAAAATATCAAGAAAAGGAAACAACTAGTGTGAAGCTTTAACACAGTTAAGTTTTTTATTTATTTAAAACCCATAGGTATTAGTTAATTTTTTTCTTTTTTTAGGAAAACTACGAGCGTTCGTTCGCTTCGTTTTTCATTTAAAATTAAAATAAAAAGTTGTTATATCCGTTTGTAAGTTACAAACTTAATGTTATGAAAATGATACAAGGTTGAAATAATGCTGATCGCCACAATGACAATCAACAGCTATGTAACCAAAGCTGAGTCAAACTCACGAGCCTAGTTCACTACTCTCTGATGAGTCTGACTCTTTCCTTGAAAAATTCGAGCATTTCTCTCCTTCCACAAAGACCAGAACATCGCTGCCCAGATCGAATCCCAGCTTTTTTTGTCATGTACTTGGAGTCCTCTTCTTGTTTGTTGCCAGCGGTCGAAAAAATTGGTGGAACTGGTAGTAGAAGGCCAATGCGACTGAATATGGGTCCACACTCCGGTTGCCAAGATGCAATGAGATAAGAGATGTTTACATGTCTCTGGATCCCTGTTGCAAAGTTTGCAGATAGGGTCGTTTGGCCAGTTTCACTTTTGCGAAGATGGGTTTTAAATGAAGGGTCTAAACGTCTTGTAATACAACTTTCTGTTTCAATTAAGGAATACCTATCTGAAAAGTAATGGAAGACTAGAACTCTCAAGTAAAATGCATGAAACAAAAGCAGAAACAATTGCCAAAGAGTCTATTTTTATTTTCCCTCCCACAATTGGAAAGCCAAAGAAAGAGCTCATACTCTTGGAAACATAAAAGTTGGGTTCTTTACTCTCCTTTTCCATAGTACACATTCCATTGTATCTTGAATAGCATTCCACATTGAGACCATTACCCTGTTTGGATCTTCAATTTCTTTCATTTCACATTGAGACCATTGCCCTGTTTGGATCTTCAATTTCTTCAACTCCACATTGAGGCTATTGCCCTGTTTTGGATCTTCAATTTCTTTCATTTCACATTGAGACCATTGCCCTGTTTGGATCTTCAATTTCTTTCATCAATTGAGACCATTCCAAAAGAAAGGTGCATGTTAAACCCTTAAATCTGACAAGGGATCCTGTGTGAAACAAAATGATAAATTAATTAGTTAATAAATTGATTAATTTAAAATGCGACACAAAGTTAATAGTTAACATTTTACCTTGTCAAAGACGAACACGAATGCAGTATACATAAACATTAACGCGAGAGGTATGTCGAAAACAATTACCATAAAAATATCAATGTGAAATGAAGTATCGTCAGGGTCTTTGACTCTAACTAATAGCGTTATAATAAAACAGATATTAAGAGCTGCAAATGAACTTAATGCATGTGTTATTCTTTTTGAAATTTTGTCAAAAATCCACATAAAGTGTAGAAGTATTCGTGTTTTTTTTAAGCTGGTGTAGAAGTATCCGTTAAATGTCATCAAACCGGAAATAAAGCATAGAAATATTGCTAATGTGCGAAATATTGACAGTTTTACTTACGCCTACAAGTAGAATGATATATAGAACTGGGACCCAGCTTAATATTAAGTATTGTGATGCCTCGATGTCGATAAGATTTGTATTATGTTTTGAAATGAATGAAGTTGTATTAGAAGGTCAAATTACGGAATTTATTATCATGATACCGCATAATAAGAAGAAGGGTTTTTCTACGAGTCGTCTCAATAATAATGTCCGTATATGAAAGTGGTTCCTAAATTATTTACATAAGAAAAGTCTAGTCCTTCAATATTTATCTCGTTAATATAAATATATCCTGATATAACCAAAAGAAACATAGGAAAAAGTAAAACATCAAAAGAATGGGCCGAGACTGAAGAAGGGGATGGAAAACAGGCCCAATCTCCTAACCCTTCCTTCTTCCTCGTCTTTCGGCTTTCCCTCTTCTCTTTCTTTCCCTATAACTTCTTAACTCTTTCTTTCCTCAAGCGAAATCAAAGAGAAGCACCGCAAAATCTTTGTAATCATGAGAGGAAGCGCACGGCTAGACCATTGGTCTGCCACTCGCCAGAAGAGAAGAAGAATGAGCGTTGATGAATTGAGAATGATGAGAAGGCTTTTCGAGCCCTTGAGCTCAGCCGGGGGTTGGTAATTCGAAACCGCGATGAGGCACGTGAAGAGGGCATTGGCAAAAGAGAAGGACACTGGTTTAGCGGCAGGCTCTGCCGCAGTGTTTGCGACCAAAACGAGGGGATATAGGATGGTTATGGCTGATACACCGGCAGCTTCCCATGCTACTGTGAAGATAGACATAGAGATGAGTATAACGAGCGCAAGGTTGAAGAGCTGCAGTTTGGCGGTCAGTTGTGGCACGGTCGGTACAGCAGACTGTAGCATGCACCACAATCCGGCCAGTGTGGTCGCCAGAAGAAATGATTGCGCTGTCACGGTTGAGTCGAGAGGGGGATTTTGGACTGTCAAGTGGCTGTACAAGCGTCCGATTAAGCCGGAGTAAGCTAGGAAGGTGACTCCAGAATACAGCTCTAGCGAATTCTCCAGTTCCTTATCTTCATCGTCGGTCAGCTCCGATAGGGCGTTCTCAACTCGCCCCGCTGCCACAGCGCAAGACACGATCATTGTGCCTAGCGCTATGACAAACACAGCCGTTGCTGCGTCGACTTGTCTTTGGGTCACAAGGTGGAATAGGTGACTCATCACGGTCTGAAACAGAACCGCAATGTGCGAGAATAACGCCACAAACTGCACGTGTGTCGTCTTTGGGTAGTCCGAGCAGAGCCACGCAATCTTCGATGCTATGAAGCATACGCACGCAAAGGCCGCGATGCTCCAAATCGGTTCGAACGTCTCCTGCAGCCCTTTCTCCCCCAAAGCACCCATATTCAGTATTGCAATGCCTGACAGTGTCGGCACTGCCATGAACATCATTTGTTCCGAGAAGTATTTTAGTCTCACAGAGAGCGCTTTTCTTCCAGGAGGCGTCTGCACAAATTAAATAATCATAACATTACGATTTGTAGGGTAATTTAGGGTTTACTAGGGTAATAGGTTCTAGTATGTCTAATTTAGGGTTTAGGGTTCTAGCATGGCTAATTTAGGGTTTACTAGGTTAATAGGGTTCTAGTATGTGCAATTCATGGTTTAAGGGTTAGGTCAGGTTAAGGGTTTACTATGTTAATAGGGTTCTAGTATGTGTAATTTAGGGTTTAAGGGTCGGGTCAAGATTAAGGGTTTAATAGGTTAATAGGGTTCTAGTAGGTGCAATCATTATTCCGCTATTTCTCCCTTTTTGTGGTTATTTGGAGGAAGCTTCGCCGATTCCGATGGCGTGGATGATCTCAGGATTTCCTCGGTATTGTTCTCGAAGATACCCCCCCCCCCCCCCCCCCCCCCCCCCCTCCTAACCCTAAATTACTTTTGAGGATTTGAGATACAGCCACTGTATACCACAACACCCTATACTATATTACAAATATACCTATATTATACCTGAATAAAAAATGTATGTTACCGCTAGATAATAATATCAGATCAACAACTGATTAAAACCTTAATCAATTTAAGTATAATTAATTAAATATTTATTTATTAATTGAAGGGTAAATTTGCTATTCATATTGCAGTACCCAAAGAGCAAATTTGATATTTTGAGTTTTCAAAAGGGCATGTACGAAACTCCCTCTTTTTGTTTTTATCGAGGTTAGATCACATAAACAATTAATCACTATTAACATACCAGCCATAAAATACACAGTAATGATTTCTGGAGTTGATGAAATCGGATGGAATCTTTACTGTGTATTTTATGGCAGGTATGTCATAATAGTGATTAATTCGATACTTTGAGTTTCTGAAATGGTATAATGTATATATCAAGCTCTTCTTTTCTAATTGAGGCTAAATAAGGTTAATTACCAAGTAGATACATAAATACAAGCAATTTATAATACAAACAATATAAATCTATATCTAAAAGTCAGTTACCCGCCAAAGAATACAGAACTGATTCCTTGCCACCGAGTCCCCAACAAACGCTAAAGGGTGAATTTGGTAAATTTTGGGTTCTAGAGTGTAAATTTCATTATTTATAGTTTCTTTAAGGTAATTTATATATTCTCAGTTTTGCAAGGGCGTATATATATGAATTGCACCTAATTAATGGCTTGTAGTTGCTAAATTATCTCACATTTAATGTTAATTTATCCAAAAAGAAACTTATTAATATTTCCATATATTTTTATTTCTTATTTATTTAGGTTGCGTGAGTATGAATTATGCACTTCATTCGCGAACCCTTATAATTTCACAAAATTTCAAGGGCTTGTTTGTAATTCTCAGAAGGACTTACTTGGTAATTCTCGAAATGTCGCCCGAGTCCTTATAATTTCACAAAATTTCAAGGGCCTGTTTGTAATTTGTAATATGTGTATTTTTTTAAGCCTTAAAAGAATACAATCGGTCTAACCTGTTGCCTGTTATCTTCCCGCGCTCGTGCATCACCTCCTCTTCCTGTCTGTTCACCTGTTGTAAAGAATAAGTTCAATTTTCAATAAAATTTAAGATGAATTGGAAAGAGAGAGATGCTTACTGTTTTCCATGGCTTGGTGTTCTTTTTAAGTTTTTTGTGTATGTTTTTTTCTTTTTTCTTTTTGTGTTTCCAAGAGGTTATAACAGAAGAACCATGGCTATATTTTGAAAGAGATAATAGGATGAGACTAATCTAATTTTAGTCTCACTTGAGTTGTAATTAGAAAGCTCTAATTAGCCTCGTATGTAGCATGTCTGTTGTGTGGACGTGTATTGTTGTGTGATATGTTATGTGATATTATGCTGTTGTGTGATATTCTATTTTGTTTTGAGATATGTTATTTGCAGTGTTATCAAAACCAGACCGGACCGGTGATTGGACCGGAAAAAAACGGATCCGGATGTATTTCCGGTTTGGTTTGATAATAGGATTGGATATGCATGTGAACCGTAAAAAAACTGTACGAACCGGCCGGTTTAGTTAGTTAAACCGGAACATGAGCCAGTCTTAAACCCGGTTTTTTACAGTTCTTGGTTTTTTCTGTCTATTCCTCTGTTTCTTTCCCCTTTTCCATCCGTTCATTTCTTTTCCTCTTTTCAAGGTTCACGACTGAATGTAGACGAATGTTTTTGGAGAATTAAATGTAATGTCAACTCGTGGTTGTGATGTAATATTCCAATACTTAGTTAGTCAGATTGTCTCTTAAGTAGCCATGTGAAGTTTATTTAGTGTGAGTGTGTGTTATATTTGTAACAGGATGCACATAAAGGCATGCCTGACTTTGTATAAAGCTTGTTTCAATGAAATTGACTCAAGGGGAATCTTGTTTCCTTCAAAAAAAAAAAGAAAAAAAGATTAAGAATCACCAAAACCAAATATTTTGATGACAAACTATGAATATAATAGATCCATCAATCAATTGTTCGATAAGCTCCTATCTAAATTTTGAAGTTTAAAGTCTCTCTTCCAAGAGACTTGTGTTCTTCATTTTGTGACTTGTGTTTAGCTTGGTTGTGAATTGTGATTTTTCTGTCATCAATAAATAAATTACTCTTATTTTTTGATTGTTTTGGTTGTGTTTAGAATTTGAAGTACTTAATTATATCTGGTCTCTTTAATTCATTCAAAACAATGGACAGATGAATCAATTCAACTCCAATCGTTAGTAAGGTTCTATGCATTATTGAGTATTAATTTAGGCTAATTGAGACTGAATTGTACTGATTTCGAGCTAAATTTAAATGATTTTGGACTGATTTCTGCTAAGATTGATTGATTTGGGGTTAATTGTTTTTATTAATTAAGGCTAATGATCCAACCGTTAAATCAGCTATGAGGTCTCGTGATTTCAAGTTTCAGCTTAACTATCTCGTAGCTTTTCTAATATTTTATACTCAATTATTTATTAATTATTTCTTTTCACTGGCATTGTTTTTTTAAGTACAATCAGAGTTTTGATTAGAACTAAGATTTAATTGACTGTATTTTATGTGTTAGCATCAAATGATAAAATCTAAATGAAATTGCATTTTTTATGTTTATTTGCATGTACCAATGAATATTCTGTATATTAGAATAGTTTTTTAGTGCATTTAAGAAAACCAGCAGTTCGACCGGTCGACCCGCCGGTCCAACCAGTAAACCGATGATCCGAGACTTTTCCGGGTTGATGTCCGGTCCGGTTTTGATAGCATTGGTTATTTGTTATATTGTGTTGTGTTGTTGTTATGCTTACAAACTATTTTGACGTAGTTCAAAATTAATACTATATGATTTAAATATTAATATTCATGCTGAAATTGGCTATTTCATACAAAAATTGTCCTTTTTGAGTTCTAAGCTTTTGCAATATGACTTCATGTTCCAAACGCAACAGCTCTCTTTTTTCTTCACCTTATCCAAATTCAATCTCTTGGTCTAAAGATAATTTATTAGCCGTCGTGCCAGGCCACATTATCATTATATTGATACCCAAAGTAAACTAAATATATACATTTTCAATTATTTATTTATTCATTTTTATGGATTTATTTATTCCTTGTGAGTATATGTATCTCTTTTTTTTCTTTTTTCTCATTTTTATGCTTGCAATAATTATTTGTTAATTAATTACTTAACTTGTTCACAGGTACTGAGTCCGTGTTTAATTTCCTCATGTTTCATTTGCGATATGAATATGTTCGGTCAATCCGGATTTGCATCAAATTCCGGGTAACTATAATTAACTACAAAAATTTTGGCATTGAAAAAGTCGCGCGGTCAAGGTTGAAAGATCATTTTTGAGATAATAATCTGAAGTTTTAAACTTCAATTTTCTGAGTTTTTGTATTGTAGATACTGATGACGTTTTTTCAATTTTTATGAGGCGACTAAATTTTTAGTATTGGATCAAAGTGAAATTCACATTTTCCATTCTCGATAATGTTAGTAAACTACAATATGCTAGTAAAATTAGAACATGCTAGTAAATCAAACACATTAGAAAGTAAAATGTCACTAATACTCCTACAAAATCCCTCAAATATCATGGACACCCTTACAAAACCACACATATTAGCAATATTTCTAGAGCTCTTATCTCCTACCCAAAGCAGAATTAAACTTTTAAATAAGATTTAATCCCAGCCGTCCAAATAGCAGGAGTAATTTGGTCACGTATTTCATTTATTAGGCAGAAATATTCCCCCCATAATTAATGCCTTTCATCCTCTACATTTCCTACAAACCGTACAGTCCGTTTTTTTTCCTTCTCAAAGGACAATGTCTCTTTCAGTTCTTGCCCGTTCATACATATAGGCGTCTCTCTCTCTCTCTCTCTCTCGCAAGAACAAATGCTTTTCGTCTGCAATTCAAGAGCTCGTTCTGTCAAGCGACGGATCTGAAGGAAGAATAATTGATTCTTCTCTCCACTAATTGAGAGCATCCACTATCTAGGTTGGTCTTTTTTTTATTCCTTCAAAACTTTAGTTTTATCTTAATTTAATAATTTAACTTTGAACACTTGTTTGACTTGTTTCATCGGAATTATGCAGATTAGTCCTTGAAGTTTTATAATTACACTGTACCCATATAGATACTAATTGCAACTCTGATTATGAGATTGCTTTTGAAACTGCAGAAGATGACTTTTGAAATGGTGCCTGCCTGATGGTTTGATGGTGGATTGCTTTGAGATGTGCAAGGGCTAGCCTGAATTAGGAATGGTCTGGAAAATTGCTCCAATTTATTTGTGGGTGAATTTTGTATTTGTACTTTTTTTTGTGGTTAAATTTTGTTAATTTTTACAAGAAAATAGATTTTGTTTATTTGAGCTGGAATATTAATTTTTCTTGTTTATTTATGTTTCTACCAGTATTATACATGTTCAAAGTGGTACCATTCACATATTGAATTCAAGATGATATGATATTGTGAAAGAAATACTAAAGAATATAGCTCATTTAACAAGACTTGGTAATTGACCTCTTAAATATTCATTTATATTTGTTCATAATATCATATTAAGCTCAACTTCAGTTATAACAGGAAGCATCAAAAGCACCTTTTGATATTTCTACAATTTCAATATCCAATAATCCTATATGCATTCATTTTCAATTTCAGTTTTTAATACACATCATTCGGTACCAATACACATTCAGTACCAATTCATATTTCAATACATTTTTGCATTTAATACACATACACGTACAGTACACAGTGGCATTCAAGTTCAATCCTAATCTTAACCCTAAACCATTTAACCTGATTCTAACGCCAATTCTTATTCTAACTGTAAACCACATTTACATGAGTGGTAACTGGTATGGCAGCTCCTTCAATTATGCTAAAAAGAATACTCAAAACGAATACTCAAAACAGTTACGTTGGCCCCAATAACTCCAAAATCAATACAATATAGTCTTAATTAGACTCAATCCCCAGTCACCATAAACTGAAAAATCCTACCTTGTCAAATAAATTACTTACCAACTGCTAATTTTACCAGCCATTAGAGACTCCAAAAACCGACTTTGCTCCTCAATTGCAGGACTTTTGCTGAATCAAACTGTACGGTATATAAAATCTGCTGACTTTGCTCCTCAATTGCAGGACTTTTGCTGAATCAAACTGTACTGTATATAAAATGTTGGAAATTTGGATCGATTAATTTGACTATTGATTGGAGATATTATATGGATGAGAGTTTGGGAGATTATATCAATTTCTATTAAACAATTCAATAGAGAATTGAATCTCCTTTCTTGTGTCAGAGCAAAACGAAGAGAGAGGGAAAGTAAGGACGGAACAAGGAGAGAGGAGACAAAGAAATTGGGGAGATTTTTTTTTTTCTTCTTCTTTTCGGTTTTACAAATTGAGAGAGAGCGATTATTAGGCCGTACAAACTACTCACTTCTTAATCTAATTTATAATTATTTTTGAGACACCCTTTCATGACACCTCTTATTATACCTTTTCATTTACACTTATACAAAACACCACTTATTCAAGGCACCTAATTGTTATGGGCCAAGAGCCTTATTACAAACACAATATAAAATACAAACTAATTTAAATTAACTTATTAATTTATAAAAGCATTAATTTTAAAACTCCCCCTTAATGCTTTTACTTGCCATCCCCATTAATTCTCGGAAGCGAATACATTTTTCGCTTGAAAGTGCTTTCGTGAAGATATCCGTCCACTGATCGTGAATACATTTTTATGCTTGACAAGAACTTCATCATCTTCAACAACCTCTCGTATAAAATGATGCTTGAGCTTGATATGCTTCGTGCGGCTATGGAAGACGGAATCCTTTGACATAGCTATCGCGAAATTATTATCATAGAAGAGAACGGTCACTTTGACTTGTTTCTCCTCCATGTCTTCTAACATCTTCCTCAGCCAAGTAATTTGTCGTGCGGCTTCGTTTGCCGACACATACTCCACTTCCGCGGTGGATAGCGTCACTCTCTCTTGCTTCTTTGAAGCCCACGAGAATATACCTGATTCTATAGTGAATGCATAACCGGATGTGCTTCTCAAATCATCCGTACTCCCGGCCCAATCACTATCACAAAATCCAAACAATTCTATTTTTCTTTTTTTATTTTTCTCGTACATGAGCCTGAAATCTTGCGTACCTTGAATATAGCGCAACACCCTCTTTGCTACGCCCATATGAAATCTACTCGGTCGATTCATAAACCGAAATAATAGACCCGATGCATACATAATATCGGGTCATGTAATAGCGAGATATAATAAGCTTCCAACTAAGCTTCTATATACCGATTCATCGGCATCACCACTACCATCTTCTTTTGTCAATTTTTCACCCACCAATAACGGTGTCGTCACCGAATTGTAATTCTTCATTTTGAATTTAGAGAGAATACTTTGGGCATACTTCTTTTGAGAAATAAAAACGTCATTGTTGGTTTGATTAATTTCAATACCCAAGAAATAATGAAGTAACCCCAAATCATTCATCTCATATTTTTTTAACATCTCATTCTTAAATTCTTGCACAATTCCTTCATCACTTCCGGTAACGATTAAATCATCAACATAAAGAGAAACGATAATCATACCGTTTTTGTCTTGTTTGACATAGAGGGTTGGCTCACTTGGGCTTCTTTTTAACCCTTTATTGGTGAAAGACGAGGATGGAGTTTGCTTCCATTGCAACAAGGTTGGCCGTTGGAAGAGAAACTGCAAACTCTATCAGGACGAAATCAAGAAGGGTGGTGTGACTACCGCTTCAGATATTTTTGTTATTGAAACTAATTCACTTACTCCTAAATCTTGGGTACTGGATACCAGATGTGGTACTCACATTTGTAATGATGTGCAGGGACTACAAAGGAGTAGAAGATTAGCTAAGGGCAAAGTCGACCTGTGTGTGGGAAATGGAGCAAGAGTTGTTGCATTAGCCGTAGGAACTTATTTATTGACTTTACCTAGTGGACTTGTATTAGTACTTAATAATTGCTATTTTGTATCTGCTATGAACAGAAATATTATTTCTATTTCTAGTCTAGCTTTGGATAGTTATAAATTTGTTATTGAGAATAATAATTGTTCTATCTTAAAGGATAATGTTTTCTATGGAAATGTTCTATTAGAAAGAGGTCTTTACGTGCTAGATCTTAAAAAAGAGAATTATAAGTCCATATATAACATTAACACTAAACGATTTAAACCGAATGACTCAAATACGACATACCTCTGGCACTGTCGCTTAGGTCATATAAATGAGAAACACATTTCTAAACTCCACTCTCATGGACTTTTAGACTCATTTGATTTGGAATCATTTGAGACGTGCGAGTCTTGTTTACTTAGCAAGATGACTAAGAAACCCTTCACAAAAATTGGTGAAAGGGTCAATGACTTATTAGAACTCATACATACTGATGTATGTGGATCAATGAGTACGCCAGCTAGAGGTGGGTATCGGTACTTCATAACTTTCACGGACGACTTCACTAGATGTGGTTATGTCTACCTAATGAAGCATAAGTATGATTCCTTTAAAGTGTTCAAAGAATTTAAAAATGAAGTACAAAATCAACTTGGCAAGAAGGTTAAAGCACTTTGATCTGATCGGGGAGGCGAATATCTAAGTCAGGAGTTTGAAGGTCATCTCAGAGAATGTGGAATAGTTTCACAACTGACTCCTCCAGGAACTCCTCAATGGAATGGAGTGTCTGAGAGGAGGAATCGAACCTTATTGGATATGGTTCGATCAATGATGAGTCAAACGAGTCTTTCAATGTCTTTCTGGGGTTATGCTCTTGAGACTGCCACATTCATACTGAACATGATTTCATCCAAAGCAGTTCAAAAGACGCCATATGAGATGTGGACGGGGAAAATCCCCAAGTTGTCTTTTCTTAAAATTTGGGATGTGAGACTTATGTCAAACGTCAGTTTCCCGATAAACTCGGACCCAAATCTGATAAGTGCTTATTTGTGGAATATCCTAAGGAAACTAAAGGATATTACTTTTACCACCCATCGGAGAACAAAGTGTTTGTTGCTCGCAATGGAGCCTTCTTGGAAAGAGAGTTTGTCTCTATGAGAAGCAGTGGGAGCAAAGTACAACTCGAAGAAATTCGAGACCCACCTATAGTCGCAAAACCTATGATGGAGGAACAAACAAACTCTCAAGGAGTTGGTGAGCTTGAAACACAACAGACTCGACGTAGATCTAGTAGGATTCGTCATGAACCCGAGAGATACGGATTTCTCGTGTCTAATGATGATGATGTGACATTCATAGATGATGAACCCATGTCCTACCAAGATGCTATGAAAAGTCCTGACTCTCAGAAATTGTTAGAGGCCATGAGAGCCGAGATGCAATCCATGTAAGACAATCAAGTTTGGAATTTGACTGATCAATCCGAAGGCTTGAATACCATCGGATGTAAGTGGGTCTTTAAGAAAAAGACCGACGTGGATGGAAAGGTACAAACCTACAAAGCAAGTCTTGTGGCGAAAGGTTTCAAATAGATTCATGGTCTTGACTATGACGAAACTTTCTCACCTGTAGCTATGCTTAAATCCATCAGAATTCTATTAGCCATAGCATCATATTATGACTATGAAATATGGCAAATGGATGTCAAAACAGCTTTCCTAAATGGAAATCTAACCGAGGACGTGCATATGATGCAACTCGAAGGCTTTGTCGATCATAAGAATTCTGGTAAGGTTTGCAAGCTTCAGAAATCCATTTATGGATTGAAGCAAGCGTCTTCGTTTTGATCAAGCTATCAAAAGTTTTGGTTTTACAGCGAAGGTGAGCCTTGTATTGACATGGAGCACGGTAGCATTCCTGGTGATTTACGTAGACGACATATTACTCATGGGAAATGACGTCCCAACATTATTGAATGTCAAGAAATGGTTGGGAAATATTTATTAGTAATATGCCCTAGGCCAATATATTTGAGACCTAGATGTATGGATTGTGTTAAACAAACATTGTTTTTATTTGGAGATATTTTATATAATAAATGCGTATTGGTTATTTTATTCTTATTACTAAAATGAACCTTGAATATGATATTTAGCTTTATATCATCAAAGTATGTGACTTTGATAGTAAAACTATAAAGTATTATGAATGATATTCTAAACCGTCCCTGATCATTCATAGGATGTTTGTGAGACAAACATACTTTATGATAAGCTATAAATGTACATCAGTATGTTAGTTGACTGATGGCCACGTTTTACTTATCATGAATAAGAGTTATTAAGTCATTAACGTAAGTATATGTTAGAGACCATATACTGGATTGACCCACCGTGAGAATACTACATGGTTCGTGTCATTAGTTATTCTCAGTAAAGAATGTATTTGTAATCCTTAGACTTGAGACTATCTCAGTTTCCTACATGAGAAATTTTATACTTTAATATAATCTAACATCATCTTTAACCGGGCGGTCATAAAGATTATAATTAGGTATATAATGAATTATGCGGAGGAAATAGTTTAATTAAGATAGGATTTGTTTCTCTCATAAAATGAGAGAGATATCTTTAGGCCTCTTGTTGATTTGATTGAAGAAAATGCACGGTCGTGCTCGAGTGAATTAATAAGGAGTTATTAATGTCATTTTATTTTCAATCAAATTCGGTGTCAAGAAATATTTATCGACCAACGTAAGGTTAACACATACCATTCCTTATGGACGATATAGATATTGTGTAACAAAGGGATACAATGCATGAACATAAATTAGGTTTGATCGAATCATCTATACTTGCTTAAGGGTAATCATGATATCTTGCTAGATGCCGCTCATGATTTATAATCTGTTATGATTATTGCCAACATTAAGTTAAACCTACAGGGTCACACACAAAGAACAACTATTGAGATGTATACAGAAAAGATCATAACTTATGTGATAAGTTGTATGAAGAGCTACATAGTCAAGTGACACATCCAATCCTACATCTTATATGATAAGATGTGTTGCATATATGGTTACATAGTTACCATGCACATAGAATATGAAACTTATGGACTATATAGGCACAAGAGACACCCCAAGTAGATATATGAAGATATATTATTTTCGTCCAATTTTTGTGAGACAAAAAGAGAGAAAAATCCGAAAAAACTTCTCTTGTTATTTCTGTGAGAAAAAAATAAAGAACGAATACTAGCATATATCTTTCTCTATTCATTCAAAGGGGTTGTTCGTGTGGATACCGATAGAGGACGAAGCGAAGTGCGGGGTCTTTGTGATTCGGATTGAAACCGTGGTCTTGTTTGGAGAATCGGTTTGTTTGGAGAATCGGTTTGCTTGGAGAATCGGTTCGTTTGGAGATCGCTTGGAGATCGGTTTGTGAGACCGGTTAGGCGAAACATACAAAGGATCGGTTTGGAATCGGGCAATGAAAAGCGTCAATCAAATTCGCTTTCGATCATCACGGATTAAGCGTAATCCGAAGGTACAAAGTTATGAACTTTTCTTTGATTTAATTGTAATTCACAGATCCTTCTTTTGGGTTTCGAATTCGATTTTGTTTCGTTTTTGTTTTTCCGCTGCGTTATGAATGGTAGAAACCCAACAATAATTTCTCGATGAAAGACCTAGGAGAAGCCTCCTACATGCTAGGAATCAAGATCTATAGAGATAGATCTAGAAGGCTTATAGGTCAGTAAGACACAGTGTCCTATAAATGAGGAGGAACGAAGATGCAGAAATAAGATCCCATATGCTTCGGCTATAGGATCCATCATGTATGTCATGATATGTACTAGACCAGATGTGTCATACTCATTAAGTGCAACAAGCAAGTTTCAGTCTAATCCAGGTGAAAGTCACTGGATAGCTGTTAAAAGAATCCTTAAGTACTTACGAAGAACTAAGGACATGTTTCTAGTCTATGGAGGTCTGGAAGGCGAGCTCATTGTAAAAGGTTACACCGACGCAAGCTTCCAGACAGACTCAGACGACTTTAGATCGTAATTAGGTTATTTATTTTGCCTAAATGGAGGCGCAGTGACATGTAAGAGTTCCTAGCAATGTACTGTAGCAGATTCTTCAACAGAAGCAGAGTATATAGCCGCTTCAGAAGCGGCTAAAGAAGCTTTTTGGATAAAGAACTTTTTGGAGGAGCTAAGAGTAGTTTCGAGCATCTCGGAACCAGTGGATCTATATTGTGACAGCAATGGAGCGATCGCACAAGCAAAGGAACCGAGATCTCACCAAAGGTCCAAGCACATACTGCGACGCTTCCATCTGATCAGGGATATCATACGAAGGGGTGATGTTAAAATGTGTAGAGTGCCATCAGACGACAATGTCGCTTATCCATTAACTAAACCACTCCCGCAAGCGAAGCATGAGGGTCATGTTAGGTCTATGGGCATAAGATGTTTAGAGTTGGCCTAGTGCAAGTGGGAGACTGTAGGATTAGTGCCCTAGGCCAAATGTATTTGTGCTAGGAAATGGATTATGTATTAAGACATTTTTATTTATTCAATAAAGGTTGTTTCTTATATATCTGTGTGTATGGGTTGTGAGTGTGCATTTACATATCTTATATCAATCATGAATGCCACTTCGGGTTCACGTCATCAGAATACGTGATTCTGATAGTAGAACTGTGAACCAACGAATGATATTCTAAACCGTCCCTAATGATATGTAGGATGTTTATTGAGATAAATATACTTCAGGTAAGAAGCTACATATCCACACTAGTATATTCGCAGGCTGGATGATCATGTTCTGCTGATCATGGACATAGGGATGTCAAGTCTGAAATATAGATAAGTGTTAGAGAACACATACTGGACTGACCACACTATGTGAATATGCATAGTATATGTCGTTCGTGATTTTCATATGAATAGTGTGCTTGTTCCTACGACCTGAGGTCGCCATGGATTCATGTATGTGGAACTGCATACTTTAATATGATCCTACGTCATCCGTAATGGGATGATCATTAGGGTCATCATTAGGTATGCACTGAATCATGACGAGGAATGTGAGTGACCAAGATGGGATTTGTTCCTCTCGTCAAGAGGGAGATATCTCTGGGCCCCCTGATGAACTAGGACTGAAGAAAATGCATGGCCATGCTCAAAATGGATTAACATGTGTTGTTAATATCATTTTGTATTTACTCAGTCTAATTCTCGATCAGGAAAGAGTCTTTGATCAAACTCAAGGATGACATATTACCGTGCCTTGTAATCAAGACATATATCGTAGAATAAAAAGAATAAGCAAATGTCTATTCAGATAGGTTTATGATCGCTGATCATTTCATTTAACATGGGTAGTCATGACATCAGTCTAGAGGTTACTCATGACTTACGATCTTTAGAAGAATCGTTGCCAGCGTTAAATGGAACCTACACGGTCACACAATGAACTCCATTCGTACGGGGTGAAAAATACCTCAAAAATAGTTATACATATGATGTATAAATTGGTGAACGAAATAATCAATTATTGGATAATTGATTGAACAAAATAGCATCATTCCGTTGGCAACGGAATAGTTCCATTCCCAACGGAATAGATATGAAAACTGTAATAACCTTAGCTGCCAAGTATTCTGATAAGGAAATACCTATTCCGTTGGCAACGGAATAGGCGCAGATTAAGGTTTTTAATTATGGTAACTGAGCAATCATTCGTCTCTCTCTCTAGTATAAATAGAAGGGCGGTGCCTCTCTATTAGGCACACAATTCAGAAGCCTTGGAGGCCGTCTAGTACAAAGAAATAGAGAGAGAGAGAGAGAGAGAGAGAGAGAGTTTGAGTTATTTTCGGAAAGTATTTTCGGACTCGTCTAGCCGAGTCCGGTTATTCTGTGCATTTGAAGTTCGCGTGGATACGAGTAGAGGTTCTCTAACTTGAGAACTTGCGAGCGATCATTCTTCATCCCTAAGAGAAGCAAGAAGATTCGTGGAGTCGAGCTTCAGGAAGGAGAAGGTTGCACGTCAGAAAAGTTCAGACCTACATCCGTTCTTCGTCTCGCGGATCAGGAAGATCCGAGGTATAAATTTTAATAGTTAATCTCATACTTTTATTCCCTTAACGATGATCCTAGGGCAGGTTGAATCCATAGGTTCTATTGCGCATGTAACATACATGGCTATGGATTCCCCAACATCACACACATCACCCTTCTCTTATATGTTCGGTAATCCGTACACCATATTTTTCTTACTCAAATATTTTAAACTCTCAAAATTCACATGACCGAGCCTTTTATGCCATAACCATGACATATCTTCAATACCGGCCTTCAACGTCGCGTGTTTGGAAATATTTAGAATAAGTGAAAAATTGCGATTTTTCTCCATTTTAATATTCGCAATTAATTGACTTCCATTTTTAGGCCTATCGTAAAGTTTGTAAAACTCACCCTCAAAATGAACCGCATGACCGTGCTCAATCAATTGCCCAACACTCAATAAATTTTGCGCCAACTCCGAAACAAACAACACATCACCTACTAACAAACGACATCTCCTTGTTTCAATAGCGATTATGCCTTTTCCCTTCGATTGAACAACCGCACCAGTACCCATTGTAATTTGAGTAATGAAGGTTGTATCAATTTCGCAAAAGACCGATTCGTTTCCGGCCATATGGTTGCTACATCCGCTATCAACATACCATACTTCTTCTTTTTGCTCTAGGGCCGCATGACATGCAATAAAGGTATGTTCCACACCTCTATTTTTTTCTTCGGTGTAATTGGCTTGCTCGTTGGTTTTATTTCGGCAATCCTTTTTTAGATGACCGAATTTCTTACAATTATAGCATTGGGGTTTTCCTTTATACCAACAATCTTTTTCGAAATGAGAGAAATTTTTGGAATTATTGCACCACTTTTGATTATTTCTTCTATTTTCTTCTTTTCCAAATTGACTTTTCCCTTTACCGTTTTTACCGCCGCGAGATGATTCTCCCTTCACCGTATTTTGGTTTCACGATTCGGTTATGGTGGTTTTCGATTGGAATGCGCTCTCAAAAGATTGCTCGGTATCCCTATTTATCCTTTGGTCATATCTTTCTAATGAACCCATTAGATCATGTACATTAAGAGTTGAGTTTCTTCAATGATCGAGGCCATGTTGTCATATTTTGCCGATACGCTAATGAGGATTTTTTCACAAACCGACTTCTCGGAAAACTTCTCACCCAAACTTCTTATTTTGTTTACCAACTCCATAATTTTAGAGAAGAAATCCGTTAGCGTCTCATTATCCTTCATCTTCAAATTTTGAAGATCTCTTTTGACGGTCAAGAGTTTAACCGTTCGCACCTTTTCGTTTCCTTGAAATCCCTTTTGAAGGATTTCCCATGCTTCTTTTGTGCTTTTCGCCTCGATTATTCTCAGAAATATTTTTTCCGAAATCATTTGTTGTAACAAAAACAACGCCTTTACATTTTTCTTCTTCTTTCCTTTCATCTCCGCTTCCAATTCTAGCCTTTCCTTTTTAGCATCATCCGTCTCTTTTTCCAACGGTGTTATCGCCTCTTCATCTTAATACTCCAATAATCATAATTCTCGCCAACGAAAATGAGTTGTGAAGAATTTGGGAGCCCAAATACACCGTCTTGGGTTGTCATGGTGATCTCCTTCTACTTCTTTTACTAAACTCAAAACACCGTGGCTCTGATGCCAATTTGTTGGAAATTTGGATCGATTAATTTGAATATTGATTGGAGATATTATATGGATGAGAGTTTGGGAGATTATATCAATTTTTATTAAACAATTCAATAGAAAATTGAATCTCCTTTCTTGTGTCAGAGCAAAACGAAGAGAGAGGGAAAGTAAGGACGAAACAGGGAGAGAGAAGGAGACAAAGAAATAAAGAAATTAGGGAAATTTTTTTTTTACTTTTCTTCTTTTCGGTTTTACAAATTGAGAGAGAGAGTGATTATTAGGCCCGTACAAACCACTCACTCCTTAATTTAATTTATAGTTATTTTTGAGACACCCTTTCATGATATTTCTTATTATGCCTTTTCATTTATACCCATTCAAAATATCTATTCAAGACACCTAATTGTTATTGGCCAAGAGCCTTATTACAAACACAATATAAAATACAAACAAATTTAAATTAACTTATTAATTTATAAAAGCATTAATTTTAATATAAAATCTGGTACGGCGAGCAGAGGCGGAAATGGTGGTACAATATACATTAGTTGGTACCGTACCGGCTGAGACACCGCACATCGTACCCGATCCTTGGCTCATTTTCCCCTTCTTCCTCCCTGAAAAAAGATAGCAAATAATTATCAAATTTGATATTTCTTATTTCAGAGGGGTAAATAATGTAAAGTAAATGAGAGAGAGAGAGAGGAAATTAAGTCGCGTAACTGGAGAGAAAAAAAAAAGAAAAAAAGAAAAAGAAGATAGAATTAGGTGACCGGCACAGCTAAAAATGAAGTTACGAATTTGTCCTTTCTCTATTCTTTTTAGCAAGAATGGTAACAGGATTAGATCAAGCTGTTACCTACAATCAATGTTATAGAAATCGCTAGGCGCTAGTCGGGCGGCGGGTGCCATCGAGGATTAATCGGGAATTAGTCGAGGATTAATCGGATCTAGACGGATTTTCATTTTGTAATAATTTAAATATATATCATTATTTTATTAACCATTTTTATATACATTTAAGTGCAAAAAGGTAAGCTTGCTAAAATAAAAGAGCAATTTTGAAAATATTCATTGTTAAAAATTAAGGACCATTTTAGAAAAAAGCCACAAACCAGCCATATCACGTGAATAAGTGGGCCGGCCCACTTCTCTCTTCTCCCTCATCTTTCCTCCACCTCCACCCGAGTCTTTTCTCCTCTCCAAGCTTCTCCCTTTCTCAAGCAAATTACAAATCCTAGATGCCGAAATTCGTAAATTCATTAGAATCTTTGTTCTAAAGCAAGAAAACGTCGGAAAAAGAAGCCCTAATCGGAAAAAAATCGGAAAAAATCGGACTTCGACGGACCTAGGCGGACCTCTAGGCGGGATAGCGCCTAGGTCAAACGACTAGGCCAAAGTCGGTGCGGTGGCCGGCCGTCTAGCGTCTAGGCGCCGCCTAGACGACCGCTTAGACCGATTTTTAGAACAATGCCTACAATTATAGCCCTTCATTTTTATCTTTCGGTAGCATATAATTTCTCATATTTCTATGCTTGATGACATTTGATGGATATTTCTATACTTTATATGATTTGACAAAATTTCAAAGAGAATAACACATGCATTAAGTTCATTTTCATCTTTTAATCTCGGTTTTATTGTAATGCTATTAGTGAGAGTCAAAGACCCTGATTATATTGATACTTCATTTTACATCGATAATTTTATGGTCATTGTTTTCGCCATACTTGTAGCGTTAATGTTTATTTATTCTGCATTCGTGTTCGTCTTTGACAAGGTAAAATGTTAATCAACTTTATGTTGTATTTTAAAATAAGTAATTAATTTACTAATTATCATTTTTTTTTCTCATGGAGGATCCCTCATCATATTTTAAAAAGCGAAGGATATAAATGACGGCTCAAACAACTCTTTAGCTTGTCAAGTTGTTTGAAATAAATTTTGTCGATTTGAAAGAGCTTAATGTAGATTTGAACGAACAAGTTTTTATCAGTTCTTTGTGAATATGCTAGTGTGGTTTGTGAATTCTTTTCTTACATGTATAGGGATGAATTTATTTGTACAAACATATAAACATAACTTAATTGATGGAATTGAGTTGCTACCAAATGTCTTATTTTCTTTCTCAATAAAATTTTTGTGTTTTGACTGGTGCCAAACTTAGAACACTTGGGCCTTTTTTGGGCCGGGCTGATGACATTCAAATAACATGAGTTTCAGTTCATCCTCTAGACCATTTATTATTATTTCATTTGGATAAGAATTTGTCGAACGTTTGTTATTGGATCGGTCAAAGGCTCAGAGCTCATTAGTCATTACTATTTACGCATATTTTTATCATTATCACATGATTACAATATTATAAATTGGTCCCACCAAAATTGAGACCGACATGAACATGATGGACATTTTTGGTGTGAATAAAGTTGTTGGGCTAGCAAAACAATCGTGAAAGTAACTACAAATCAATTCCTTGTACTGATGCATATGTTGTACTGGACCACCTTCAAGTCAGCAAAGCGGTTCGATCGAATAGAACAACACGACCCGAGTACTTAACACGTAGTGGTTGGTGAAGTACTATGAAAAGAACCTCAGTTCATTTCTATTCATGAATATAGGTTGCACATGTTAAATGCATGTCTGTTTATTACAAATGAAAAGGCTGGCTGGCATGACATGCTACTCAGATTTGAATCCTCTTTTTCTTAGGAAAAGAGCTCACATGTTGAGTGTGTCCTACAAGGAGATAGAAAGATGTTTTGTGTGAACTACAAAAATAGATCAAATGATGAATCTGAGGACTAATATGAGGCGGTAGAGATGAGAGATTCTGTCAAGTGGGAGCATGCAATGAGAGATATGATTGAGTCTTTCGGAAAAAGCATGACTTCGGTATTGACCTGGTTACCAGATGTCAAGAAGGCACTACAAAATAAGTGAGTTTATCGGATAAAGGATGAACCAGCTGACATCAAGCGGTACAAGGTGAGATTAGCAGTAAAAGAATTCCTACAGAAAGAAGGAGTTGACTACACGGAGATATTTTCGCCGGTGGTGAAACTGATAACCAGGCGTACGATGTTAAGTAGCGGTCGAAGATTTGCACCTCAAGCAGATGGATGCCAAGACGGCGTTCCTTCATGGCGATTTGGAGGAGAAAATCTATATGGTGCAGCCTGAAGGTTTCGAGACCCCGGGAAATGAGGGTCTAGTATGTAAGCTCGAGAAAAGCTTGTACGGTCTAAACAGGATCTCAGACAGTTGACCAAGGAAGTTCCAATCGACAAGCTAAGACTGTCCGCTGTATCAGTAGGGTTGGTCGAGTGAGTCAGTGGGAGCATATTGCCGGTCTCAAGGAAGGTACGGGAGAAAAGGAGAATGGATTCAATGCAAAATATTTGTGTCAGTATGAAGTCTCCAAGTGGGAGATTGTTTTGTGTGGAGACTTCTGGAAAACTCTAGATACCGTAAAAAAAAAAAAACCCTGCAGGAGATAGGAAAGTTCTCCATATTTTCTTGCCATGACTTATTTCCATAAGTGATAAATGATAATTGGAATTGAAAATATATTTATTTCCTTATATTTGTATTTCCATGTATTAGGTGTTAATTGGGGCAGTAATTCTTTGGGTTATTTCTTTGTATTAGGTATGACTATCCTATAAATAGAGGGGTAGGGGTAGAGTTTTATTCATTCCAACAACCACAAATAATTGTATTGTATTTCTCTTTCTCTAAATATAAAGAAAGTTTGAGTGCCGGCGACCGTGGTTTTTACCCTTTAGGGTTTTCATGTAAAAAAATATTTTGTTCTTGTGTCTTGCTTTCTGTGTTTGCTGTTGCCTCTTGATTCCTAACAAAAGAAGAACATGTGGAAAAGAAAAGAGGAAAAAATGAATGTCCCTTATCTCAGAATGATGATTCAACAATCTGGAGATGGTCATCAAATGGCATTTGTAAAATTATAGAGTTCTCTCAGTGGAAGCAAACTAATCAGGCACCATGGTGAGCCAGTGTAAGAAGACTGGAAGAGTTAACTCTCCATCAAAAATTAGGGAATAAAGAACAGAAGAGGGAAATCAAGTCAAAAGATCAGAGAGCACGAGGAAAAACGGTTAGGGGATTGTCCAACGTACGTGGTTGATGATCCGTTCGATGTATTAATAGCCATCATATTTTAGTCGGTGAAAAAAATATTGGTTTGACACCGTTATTACAGTTTTCAGATTTTAATATTGACACACAAATAAGATATTTTAATTCAGTTGATGAAAAATTGACAGCATAATTATCACATGTATCATTGTGATTTGTCTAACATTAAATCAAATTAGGGCTCATACATAAATTTTCTTTCAAAATTTCTATATTCGCGAAACCTAGGCAATATTTTCACACAAAGGGGGTCGAAAAAGGACAGACAGTAAGGCGACTCAAGAAGGCGATTCTTGGGAGAGATCCTTCTCCGACGACCTTCTTCGAAGACCTTATTCGGTGCTTCTCCGGTAACTTCCGTCTCCGACGATCCTACTCCTTGGAATCGCAGATTCTCATTTCGTAAGATTAGGCATAGGGCCCTGTAGTCTACCCAGGGTTCATAGTCAAATCTTGCGAGAAAGTTTCTTCTTCCGAGAACTTTCCAAGAATAAGAAGCCATGGCGGATCTTGAAGAAGTCTTTGGAGAAGTAATTCGAGAGGCGGAGTTGAGAAGAATGGGAATGGTGGATCGGCGAGAATTTGTAAGTGTTGTTAAAGAGATTTTGAATTCTGAATCAGCTAAAGAAGAAATCCAACGCAGACTAGATAAAGGCAAGTTCAAGCAGATAGAAGCAGAGCAAGCAAAAGCCAGTGGAATTACGCCATTAGCAATTTCACGAGTAGAGCAGGACATAACTTCGAGTACATGGATAGAAGTAACAAAGCAGAAGAGGAAGAAGAAGATTGCACTAGTCGTTACAAAGTGCTTTAAATATTTGGCAACGGATCATATCTGAGCCAATTGCAAAGAACGGATCAAATGCTATAAATGCTCAAAATTTGGGCATATCGCAAAATTCTGTTGACAAAAGGAAAATAACAATCTGGCAGTTGCAAAGGAAAAAACCACAACAAAAACCAAAGAAATCATCCCAGTAAAGAATAGAAAAAGCTTCACAAAGATCTATTTATAAGATAGTAAAAAACTGGGAGCGTTGCCTACTCTTCTAATGCTGCTCAGTTCAAAGAGATTACAATAATAATAAAAAAAATTACCCAAAGCTTTATCTACTCCTGGCATCATCAAATCCATAATTTCTAGATTCAGAATCTTTAAAAGTTTGAATTATGTTAGAGATTTGGAGCTTACAGAAGCCTCTATCAACATCAAAGTCAAAGAGATATTTGAAATTCCTTATACACTCATCTTTCAAGATGAGATACATACATTTAAATTCTTTATATTTCTTTCCTCCCGATATCCCATTAAACCATTACAAACATAGAGGCCTAAAAAACAAATAATACAATTACCTAAAGAAATACCACAACAAGGGATTCAGATTTCTTGCAATGAGTCGATAAAGACTCTAGAGATTACAGCTGTAAGTGAATCATCACTATCCCCAAATCCTAAGTCCCCAACACATGTTTTTACCACACCAGATCATGAACCAATATCAACCCTGAGGCCACATTGTTACCAAGAGAATTCAAGTATCAGTCATACCAAGACTGCTGCCAGTCATAAAAATAGTGGTGTCAGTAAAGAAGTAGAGGTGGATTATCAGCAGAACACTATTTTTCTTCAAAGATATTCTGAGGGGAGGCAGGAAAGGTTTGAAAACCCTGGTACCAGTCTAGAGGAAACATGTGACACTCAGAGGGGTGAAGATGTCCCAATTGGGACACATCAAATTCTTCAGGAGGATTCCACTTCAGTACCTATAGATCAGGTTAAAGAACCTATCAAAAACAAATATGAAGGGCCTTTGAGAAAAAGTACAAGAATAAGAGATAAACAAACTGATTAATATATATCTGTGGTGGAGAAAGCCCAAATGATTCAGTACAAGGAAATTGATCATGGCTGTCAGAAAAGACAGTACAAGCACAAGCAACCAATGAAAACTCCATTACCAAATTTAGAAGAAGGACAGGCAGCAATCCCTCTAGGGGATGTTTACAAGCTCATAATTGATGTGGGTATAGAAATATGCCCTGAACTGAAGTCACACATCATTTCCTTCGCAAAAGTTACCCCTGCAAGTTAACTGTACAAGCAATTAGTAAGAAGAATAGTAAGAATTAATACTAAATGAATCTTAAAAATATTAAAATAATTATATGGAAAGTAAGGGGGCTAAATGAAAAGAACAAGAGGAAGGAGGTGAAGAATAAGTTGACAGAATGTAGGCCAGATTTGATTTCATTGCAAGAGACCAAGTTGAAGGAATATTCAGGCTTATTACACAAGCAAATAACCGGTAACAATCTAACTGGTTACTCAGTCAAGGATTCACAAGGTGCTTCTGGTGGAATCTTAGTGGCATGGAATGAAAATTTATTTTCGGCGCTAAATTGTACTATGCATACCTATGCTATCACAGTTAAATTGTGTTGTAAATGGGATGGGCAAATATTCAAAGTTACTAGTGTTTATGGTCCTCAAGCAGCTCAGGCAAAAGATGATTTTCTCAAAGAAGTGGAGCAAGAGGAAGAAGACTCAGCCTTACCTTGGTTGTTAATGGGAGATTTTAATCTCATAGTAGCCCTCAATGAAAGATCGGGGAATGCTGCATAGAAGAAATTGAAGATGAGATGGATCTAGTGAAGAAGATGGATAAGTAGAAAAAGTTGGTGGTTTGAAGGCGGTGGAAGGAGAGTAGAGTAATGGTGAGAGACAGATGTTGTTTAGGCGAGATGAACGAGGGGAGAAATGAATAAAGGAGGCGGTGAGATATCTTGCTTTGACTAACAACAGGGGATTAGGTTAAAAAATCTTAGAATTTAGTGTTGGACCGTGTATTGTGGGCTTTAACAGATGTATTGTTTTTCATTTTCTCTTCTGATTAAGCTTGTAATAGAGATTAAAAGGTAAAGAGTAACATGGAGAATTAGAGATTAGGATATGATTTAGGGCTAACAACAAAATTGTAAAAATTGTACAGAATGACTTTAATGGAAATAGTTTCACATTTGGAAGAGAGGCATTATAAACCCTCTCCAAATTTTCTCAAAAAAAAAAAAAATTCTATATTCGCTGCATGAAAGACTAAATAAAATCTTACCATTTTAGATCCACGCGTCTCATTTGATCTCTCTTCTTAATTCCCTCTATTTTCGTGTCTTAAAAATTCTGTTTTCTCTCCGTTCATCCCCAAATTTTAAATTCTCTTAAATTAAATTCTAGCTTTGCAATTCCGACCAAAATTATCCAAATATGAACGAGAACTCCATCAATCATCCTGAGACAACAATGGCCAATCAAAATCACCCACTCCTAGAAGAACTGCCAAGTTCTGAGGTACTTTTTTTTTAATTGATATTCTTAAATTTATATTCTACACAATTAATCATCCGATCCGATATTTCAGGCGAAAATTTACAAGTTTAGGATCTGATAACTTCTTATTAATTGTTCTTATTTGTTTAGTAAATTTATCTTTCTTTTCTTGTAAACTCATTTACTAATCTTCTCTTTTTTTTTCGAATTTTATTGATCATCTTCTTTTGCGCATTTCAAAGGATATTAAAGAATATCAACCTTTCGCAATAATTATGTTCTGTCTCATAATGCACTTTTTTCTGAACTATTCACTCCACAAAGAAAAAGAAATGTCAAACTTGCTAATTTTGGGACTAGTTTTGTCGTTCAGCTCTATTTTGATAGTAGTATGTTCGGCGATTTCTTATGCTTCTATAAGGGGAGTTGGCCAAGTTTTGAAGAAAGTAATCTTTGCGGGACAAATATATTCTTTTGTGAATGTATGGATTATTCTAAATCTACTTGTAATGATGCACATGAACCCTCATGATTTGTTTGCAAAAATCACGACTTGGATTTTTCTCACATGTTTTCTTTCATCTGCTATCTACTTTACATGCGTACATGTTTTTCACAAGGTAAATAAATTATTTATTGGTTTTTTATATTTAACATTTGTTTTAAAAAAATTTGAAAGTAAACGAGATAAATATTGACGGATTTTTTTATGTAAATAATGTAGGAGCTGATTTCATATTTCGAAAGAAATATGGGCATTTCAGATGACTCGCATAAAAACCCTTCTTCTTATTATGCGGTATTATGATAATAAATTTCGTAATTTAACTTCTATAATATTTTTTTTTCTAATACAATTTCATTTACTTCAAAACAGAATACAAATCTTATAGACATACAGGCATCAGAATACTTGATATTAAGCTGGGTCCCAGTTCTAGATATCACTCTTTTTGCCGGTGAAAAACCGTCAATATTTCGCACATTAGCAATATTTCTCTGCTTTATTTCCGGCTTGATGACATTTAACGGA
Organism: Juncus effusus; assembly: GCA_027726005.1. Classification (NCBI taxonomy): domain Eukaryota; kingdom Viridiplantae; phylum Streptophyta; class Magnoliopsida; order Poales; family Juncaceae; genus Juncus; species Juncus effusus. Next base: position 883,403 of record CM050899.1, read on the forward strand.
TATTTCTATACTTTACGTGGATTTGACAAAATTTCAAAGAGAATAACACATGCATTAAGTTCATTTGCAGCTCTTAATATGGGTTTTATTATAATTCTATTAGTGAGAATCAAAGACCTTGATGATACTGATACTTCATTTCACGTTGATATTTTTATGGTAATTGTTTTCGACATACCTATCGCATTAATGTTTATTTATACTGCATTCTTGTTCGTCTTTGATAAGGTAAAATGTTAATTATTAATTTTGTGTTGCATTTTTACATATCAATTAATTTATTATATTAATTACCATTTTTTTTCTCATGCAGGATCCCTTTACATATTTTAAAAAAGAGAAGAATATAAATGAAGGCTCAAAATGACTCTTCAGCTTGTCAAGTTGCTTGAAATAATTAATTATGTCAATTTGAAAGAGCTTTATGTCGATTTGAACTAACAGGTTTGTATGAATTCCTTGTGAATAGTGTGATTCGAATATTGCAAGAGGAATAGGTGCGCGTGTGCATTATAATTGTACCGGTTTATGAATTATTTTCGTACATATACAATGATGAATTTGTACAAACAGATGCATATAAGTTGATTGAATGAGTTGCTACCAAATGTCTTATTTTTTTCTCTTAATAAAAACTTTCATATTTGACTGGTGCCAAATTTAGAACACTTGGGCTTGTTTGGGCCGGGCTCACGACATTCAAATAACATGAGTTTCAGTTCATCCTCTAACCCATTTATTATAATTTCATTTGGATAAGAATTTGTTGGGCGTTTGTTATTAAATCGTACAATAGCTTATTACCATTTATGCATATTTTTATCATTATCACATGATTACAAGATTATGAATTGGTCCAAATTCCAATCAATATTGAGACCGACAAGAGCAGGACGGACATTTTTGGTGTGAATAAGTTGTTGAGCTAGCAAAATAATCGTGACAGTAACTACAAATGTTCCTTGTACTGAGATGCAAGCATATGTTGTTGCAAATGGACCACCTTCAAGTCAGCAAAGCCATTCGATCGAATGGTACAACCCAAGTAGCTTGGTGGTTCCTGACGAAAGGACTATGAAAAGAAACTCAGTTCATTTTTGTTCACAAATTAATATAAGTATGCACATGTTAAATGCATGTCTGTTTATTATTTTGACTGGACTAGAGTACAGTTGTACTATATTTACAATGAAAAAGGCTGGCATGACATGCTACTCAGATTTGAATCCTCTTTTTCTTAGGAAAAGAGCTCACATGCATAGTGTCTCCTACAAGGAGATGAGAAAGAAGAACGTGTGGAAAAGAAAAGAGGAAAACATGAATGTCCCTTTATTTCTGACTAAGCAAAGTTTCTTTAGGTAGCTATGCATATACTTTTCGGGGTCTTGCTTAATCATGTCCACCTTAAATTAAGTCACATGAAATGATATGAATTGAAATGAAAATGGTGACTTTTCATCAGTTGTCCTTGTTGTTTCCCTCTCTAACATGCCATGCTTTTCATTCTTCACTTGCATGTTATGCTATTTTATTCTTATCTTCTCCAAATAACTAATAATTGAAGCCATTTCAACCTTTGATATGAAATGGTGATGGAACCAAAGGGAAATTTGTCGAACAACGCTTGAACGCAACTCTAGAATCTTCCAAGGGAAGCAAAGCACGACAGAGCGAGTATTCTCAATCAATCATCAAAGAGAATACAGAAGAGTGGATAAGAGTGGCGGGCAAGGCGTCAAGCCAAATACAAGCCCTACGCCTGAATGGAGAATTGGGAGCCGGAAGTTAGTTTAGACTTATTAGGGTTTTAGGCAAAATAGGAAAGAGGGAGTATATCTAAGGAAATGATTGTAAATATTTTTTTTGTAAAATTCAATCTTTAATGCAAGTCTAAGTAGGCCTTTGGCCTACAATTTCAAAAAAAAAAAAAAATACCTATGATTTGGGTTTCCGAGATTTGTATGTGAAGCTAAGATTAAGAATCATTAGTTATTAGATCGTGATTCAAATGATACCTTAAAATAAACATGCATTGTATATTAAACTAAGTGCAATTCTCGCTTCGCTTCGAGGATATATTTTTATTAAGAAAAATAAGTCATATATAACCTGTTATATCTTATATGTTTGAAAGAGTATATTAATATTACTTATATTTTTTAAATATCATGTGAAATATTTTTCATTTTATATGAGCATAATTGATATTTCAAAATTTTATCGACCTCACGTGTTATGGCTTTTTTATTTCTTAAAATTGTTATAACATTTTTTAAATTGTTGTGAGGTGTATGTCAAATTCTTTTTGTAAGAGCTCAAACCCATGCATTCTACATTATTTTGTTGGGGCATATATATTGTGATAATTTAAACCTTTGCATCTATAGGAATGAAAACTAAAGAAAGTAGATAACATTTTCTTCTGTTTTAGTAATATACATATTTTTCTTAATCGAAGAAACATACATAATATACTATGCAATTTATTATTTTGTATGCTAAATGATATTTTAATATTTTGGAGGGGTACATATAAAATTTGGCATTGTACACTTTGGTGGCCACATCAAATTCGGAGAGAAATCCAAAGTTGGCCATCTGTGCAGTGGGTGTTATGTCAACTTGGAAATGACCCACAAATAATACGCCTCTTATTATGTCAGCAAATAATCCCATAAATGGATGCGTGTCACGTGTCACGTACAAAAAAGAAGTTTATCTCTCTTTTTTTATGTCAGCACTATTAACTACTAAAAAAGACTGTCAGCAATAAATGAAATAATAAAAATGTCACTCAAAATGAGTAAATGAGCTAATGACATATAATGTAATAAACTTGATATCTAAGTATGTTTATTGAAATGAAAATTGCAACATAGAAATAAAATCATCATTATATCGTGATTTGTAAATTGAGTAACATATGCTTTTAAAAATAACCCGCTGCGTATTATGGGTATAATATTCGTCACAAAAGATCATAAGTTAGGATACATGTCAGATGGAGAAAAAAAGTTACTATCGTTGTGTTGTTTTTGAAAATAAGTAATACTTTATTTAAGTCTCGATCAGAGATCGCCCTCCTTCCTCCCAACTACAGAATTAATTTATGCATTGGTCAATTCTTAACATACCAAGTACAAAATTTATAAACATTTAATAGTGGAATAATTGGACACGTGTCGGTTATTCATAACCAACTTATGAAAGATTGATTCCTTGTTTTTAATTAAAATAAACAGGAAAGAAAATTGGGAACAGAGCAGAGGAGTTTATCTTTGCGAAAATAAGAATATTACTCGATAGAAAATAAGCACAAAATTACTAATCATTTCTTAGTTAATTCTAAATGAAGAATTTACATTGATTCCTCTCCTACTATACAAATCTGAAAACCATTCCCCGAGCAGTCCAGCCGAGCTAAGATCGTGATTCTCTATTCAGTTTGACGTTAATTGTCTCCTCCACTGGACAGATCCAGTTCAACAATGGATCTGTAAGTAATTAATTATCTCGCCAAATAATAATAATTCATCGTGTCATGTTATGTCTCTCTTGCAAACTCGTACCGGCAGCCCACCCGCAAAAGTGGCGGTTAAACCGGGCGCGAATTTCGGCAATTTAGTTGTCTTGCCCACTAATTCAAAATCAAAACTACGGAGAACCGATACAATCACAGTTTTCATCTCCATTAAGGCCATCTCTTTTCCGATACAAACCCGTACACCCCCTTGAAATACAGGGTACTTAAATGGGCTTACAGGTATGAATTTTCCATCGTTATTCAACCATCGGTCAGGCCGAAACTCATTGCAGTCTGAGTCCCACACATCTTCCATTCGGCCCATCGCGTAAGCATGATATGTGACACGTGTCCCTTTTGTCACGAACGTTCCATCAGGCAGTGTATCATCATCGATACAAAACTTGGAATCAAATTGAACGGGAGGATATAAGCGCATGCTCTCATATATAGATGCATGCACGTAGTTCATTTCTCTAATTCGATCGAGTGGAGCCATTTTGTTTATGACGGATGAAAGGGATTCATCGATCTCGTTTTGGATTGTAGACTTGATATCGGGGTGAGATGACAGGAGCAAGAAAAAGCCTGTCAGTGCAGACGCGATAGTGTCCCGACCCGCTAACATGAAACTAACGACTATGTCTCGCAAATACCTGCAAAATTAAACATATATGATCCACATTAACTTTCATGTTTTGTATTAAAAAAACACAAGTGATAAGAAGTTACAATATGATACCTGTCGTCGTCGACAGAAGCCATGAAACGACAAAGAAGGTCATTGCCGGAGGAGAACCCGAGTTTTCTACGTTGGCGAATAACTTCATCCGCTAGCAAATCAATCAGTCGAATTGCGTCCCGCAACTCTTTCTCCTCACCAACATTGAGAAACCTCTTTAGCCTCCAAACGATTGGCGCTGGCACCACGGCTCGCCGTGCTGACAACATGGATGCTTTGTCAAACGCTGCTGCAAATTCAGACATGGGCAACGATAGCTCAAGGCATCCGGGATCAACCCCGAACGAAATTTTACAAATACAATCGAAGGCGAATCGTCTGAACACGTCCTGCATGTCTAGCTGTCCTGATTCAACTGCCGCACGATGGAGGAGTGGCATGAGGCGTTGACTCACCTCAGATGAAACAATTTTTGCCGCATACGATCTAACATCTGGTGATGCCAGCTCAGCCGCAGCCAGCTTCCGTTGGAACATCCAATGGTCTCCGTCCACGTTGAATATCCCTTTGCCGAGAAAATCGCCCAATATGGCCGAAAAAGGCTTTCCTTTCGGATAGTTATTGAAATTGTGTCTCAACATATGCTCCACGTTGGCCGGATTGGCCGTGATGGTGTTGTGCAAGACATGGATGTGGATGGTACGAGTCGGAGATGAACGGAGAAGGTGAGTGTACCAATCACTCAGGTTCTGATGCTCGGAAGTCCAGGAAGCCGTGACGTAAGCTTCGCAGATTGGACAACCGCACCACCACCGCCAGCTTGATTTACGGATTAGGGCGAGAAGTAAAGCCAGGAGGGAAAAGGAGGCGGTGAAGGAGAAGAAGGGGAAGCTTAGGTGAGCTTGTAAGGTTTCATGTTCCATTTTTGAAACTTATGTTGTTTGTTTGCGTTAGCCACCCCCCTTCTGTTTTGGTTTGTGGTATATTAATAACTGGCGTGAAGTTTCTGTATTTGTTATGTTTTATAGACAGATGATTGGTTGGTTCTTTCACGGGAGAGAGAGAGAGAGAGAGAGAGAGAGAGAGATTTGTGTGCTCTAGTTTAGCTCCCAAACAAATTATCATCCTCTTTGTATTTTACTTGCTTCAGAATACATCTTTTTAGTTCATTAAATTAGTTATAGAAACAAAAAATGTAGAAAGGAAGAGAATCTTTCTTTTTTCTTGCAAACTATATTTTCTGACCTTATTCACCAATCAAACCGGTGAGAGTTAAGTTCATCTTACAAACCAAACAGGCCAATAACCTAACACATTATCTTGATATATAATTACATAAATAACGACATATTAACTAAGTTTGATTGACGAATCTATTAGCACTACTGCAGTAGCAGCAAAAATAATAAAAAAGTGAAGAATCTATGCATGTGGCAGTTGGGGTTCTATATGGGTACATCTTTTTTATTTTTCACCTCTTTAACTCACGTGCATTCTTTCGACTATTCTATGTTTTTTTTCTTCTACAGAATATGAATAAAGTGGTTTCTCGACGGAATTAATTAAATTGAATGGAACCTAAATTTTATAGAGTTTATAAATTAAATCAAGCATCTTAAAACGTGTCATTGACTAACACAGAAACCAAAGATGAATCTGGATTGAGCACAGGGAAAGTGTGGTCGGCACAATATTTAAGTTTATTTCTAATGCAATTTGCAAACCTTAATTACAATCACAAACGTTTGAACTTTATAATTATGCAATTTGTGGACCCTTTATATATAGTGTATATTATATGTATGTATTTTCTTTTTTAGTTTATAATGGTTGCAATGCACTGAATAATGTGCGAAGATTCGATTGGAGAGCTCACGATTCATTTGTGGCCCTACCATGTGTTTTCTTTGGGCCGTTGATAATGGTGGTTGAATTTAATGTTTTTTTTTTTTTACTTTTGTTTTTTAAACAAATTAATGAGCCTTCTTGTGATTTATGTGGCAAGTATTTGTGTACATAAATTCAAGCATTTAAATCAGTTGCAGATCTTGACTCTCAACTCTCTAAAAGGATCATAAAACACAAAATTATATAGTAGACTTGGTAGCTTAATTTAGTGAAAGTTAAATATATAAGTTTCTACTCCATATAATAGTACAATATGTTAAAACACTATATTACATAATTGCATTATGAGTTCTTTTGAATAAAGTATAGGAATCAAGTGCAAGTGGCAAAGAGTGTCGAGTCCAAGTGCAAGTGGCAAAGAATGTCGAGTCCAAGTGCAATGGACTGAGTAACAATGGCTGCTGTTTTGGTACCATAAAACCAAACCAACCAACCAATACAAAAACATGCGGTTGGCATGACTAGGAATCTATTACTCATTATTATTCATCCTTTAATGATATTCTATTTTTATAATATGTACCTGCCAATCATTAATTTTGTTTCGATTTTTGCAATTTTCAGTTGGAACACATACTAGCTACTTGTTTACAGGTAGAAACAGAAAGAGAAAAAGAAAAGATGAATTGAAAATTTGAAACTATGACTGTGACATGTCGGCATTCAGTATATATATCATGCATTACAACTGAATTTCAAGGTGTATATTTCTTGATTATAAGACGTATTGAATAGAAAAAGAGGAGATATAATAAACCACAAAACAACAACCAAAACTTACTAGTTCAAACGGTAAGACACATCGTTAACACCGTTAATTCTGAAGAAGATCCAAGTCGTCAACAGATTATTTAAAAAAACTCAAAAAACAACAAAACAAATGAGAGAGAGGGGGGGGGGGGGGGGGGCTTTCGAGAAGAAAATGAAAGATGGATAAGGATGCTGAAAAGTCCAACTAAAGAAAACAAGCTCGGCCCACTTGGAAAAATATTAGCACGTGTTGTAAATAAGAGAAGATTAAATGAATAATCCAAAGACAGACTCATAGTTACTGTACAGTCATGAATGAATATGAAGTACAGTCATATACATCTACCTCTTTCTTTTTCTTTTCTTTTCCAAAATGTTGGATTAAGCAAGCCAAATTGAAGTTTTGCCAACTGCTTGTACTTTTACATCCAAGTGCAATCTTACAAAATGCACACTTGTAAAAAAAATGAAACAATATTCAAACATATATTCTGGTACATTTTTTAGCAGCTCTACTATTTGATTCTGCTATATACATGATATCATTTGTATTACGTCTCAAAAGAATACAGATGAAATACATGACTCATAATTCAATCAATAATTCTAAATATACCATGTGAAATACATACTTTATTCAACTTGTTTTGTCAAAGCATGTTAACTTAACGAGTAAAGACACTTTATAACTTTAAGAGAGCTTTTAAGTTCAAGTTCATGCAAATACATAATTTTGTATAGCACATATCTAGCAAAGATTATAAACGTACAAATTACGATTTTAAAGTAAATTGAAATTCTAACAACTATTCACCTTCTCAAGCATACTACATCTCAATCTCATGTAAATTTTGGAGTATACAATCATACAAATTTTTTGACTTTATACAATATGGAAATTCTTAGTAGCATTCCGAAACAAAACAAAACAATAAAGAAATATTCACTCATATGAGGCCACGAGGGGCATCATGTTGATGTTGCAGTTTGTCCATACAAATTTATTGCAATAGGATAGGTGCAATTTTTCTTTCTATTCTTCTGAAAAAACAAAGTCGATAAGTTCGGATTAGTATGCAATATTCTCAAAAAGAAGCCATATTCCTTAAGCCACAGATACCCCTATCAGTGCTATCACCCAACAAAGAAAACATTACCCAAAACCAAAGTTCAAAACGAACAAAAAATGAAATAAAAATGATAGATACTGAACAATTAGAGAATTTTTGTCAGACCCTCTTGCTAATTTATTTTCAAGCAGTCGAGTTGTTGCAAAGCTTGGTTAGAACATTGGCTATTGACTGTTGCACGTGGGTTTGAGATGGATGGTTTTTGTCTCAAAGTTGTTTGTAGCAGTCAGAATTGTAATTTGTATCATAAATCGACATCTATGTATTTATTCCATTCAAATTAGCTTTCATGACGACAACGATATCCATTCATGCCATGACCAATTGCATCAAAATTTTGTCATGGCACGATAAACCCTACTTTGATTTGATCAAATACAGATATTTTTTGCACTAATCCAATTCCTCAATAATACAAGGAATCTTATTTAATTGCGGTCTTGTGTGGATCGCATTAGTACATAAGGAACAAGTACAAATTATCTTTTTATTAAAAGAGACAGATTAAAATATATATATTATAATATCGAAAAATCACCAAAAATAGTGAAAACGATAATAAAATATGGGCCTAAGTTTTACTAGCTCTCCTGTTTTCAGAAAAGCAACAAAAATGGTTCCATCCGTCCAATGAGAGCTTTTTAACTGTGCAACCATTTCCATCCAATAGAAACCAAGATACGCCACCATCAAAATCTCTCAAAATAGTCATCAAAATCTCTACAATAGGTTTATTTCTAGCTTAGGGCTATAATAGTAATATATTATTATTCCGAAGGAAAAATCCTTTTGAACAAATATTCCAAAAGAATATGTCTCATGTGATCATGTCAATTTTCATTTCCAAAATTGTCAATTTTCATATTCCAAAAGAAGCATACATACAAGTTTATATACGTAGAGATAATGGCATACTATATAAATTTAACCAGCCAAGCCAACACACTGTATTTTTATGAGCAGGACTAAACTATTTGTTTAAGCATAATAGTAGTTTCAAATACACACAACTCTCTCTCTCTCTCTCTCTCTCTCTCTCTCTCATTAAATATATAGAAAGACAAAGATTCACATAGATGGCGTTCGGCAAAAATTAGAATAGCGGAAGAGTGGAAGAATGAAAGAGTATATCTTCCATTTTATTTCAAGAATGTTCGGCACAATAAATGAGTGGAAGAATAAAATAAACAATTAATGCAATATTTATTTAACTTGGAAAGAGGAGGGAGAAGAAAGAAAACTATTCTTATTCCACCTCTCTTCCACTATTCCACCTCTCTTATGAAATAAAGTTAAATCATTTTTCTACCCCTTTATTTCATCTTCTTTCATTCTTGTTTGGCGAAATAAATAAATTTTTTCCACCTTCTTTCATTCTTCCACTCCGAAAGTGATAATGAGTATCACGGTTATTCGTCTTAAATTATCCACCACCACCACCACCACCTGCCATTCTAATTAAAAAAGTATCTCAATTAGGCTCACCGATTTGTCTTTATTATTTTTATATAATCATTAGATCACACAAATCTAGTAGCCTCTTTTTATGCTGATTTGTAGTCACCTTTCCGCTATTTTTTAATCCATGGTTTTCTCTCTCTACTTTCCATCATTAATATTAAATACCATACATCTCTTGTCTTTTATTTATTTTTATTTTTTTTATAGAAATAGTTTATAAGTCTTCCATCTATATTGAAAGAAATTGGTTTTTGTTAAATTTTAAATTCATAATTTTTGAGTTCGTGAACAAGTGTCTAACTATTCTTCTTAAAGGAGTTTTGGCTTGTGCATTATGTTAATTAATTTCATATTGTGGCAACGTGTAGGAGTTTTGCACAAAACATCTATTTTTGTATGAAAAATGAAAAAAAGAAGAATATTTTCAATCTGATGGTAGTTTGTATTCTGTATTCTATATCTGATTTTCTTTTCATTTACATCCATCAAAGCTCATGATTATATGACTCCGTAGATATATATACTCTTATTTTTGTTTAATATAGTCAAACTAAGTTTCATTTCCAGGTCTGATCTGAATTCAGGTTGTCAAAATTTATATAATTATGATGATAGATTCAAATCACATTTGCACGAAACATCTATATGCTGCTTCCTCATAGATTGCACTACCATGTAAACCTCATAATGTGTTTTATCAATGATAATCATTATTTACAGAAAAATCAATCAATCTTAAGATAGCATCACAAGTATAAAGTTCTTTTATTATTTTACAAATGTACAAGTTGTAGACAATGAAGGCGCCAAATTAAAAATAAATTTAATTAAAAGATAAAAAAAAGTGGGCTGATCATGATGCAAGTGGGGAATAAATTAATTAGGCCCTAATTTGAAGCAGCACCTAGTAACAGATAGTGGTTATATAGGGGGCGGAATTTTTCTTCCAATCATACGATTTTGTCTATGCTTTAATCAGCATTCATGTTCATCAGAATTCAATTCAAGCAACTTGTAGCACTTAAGGGCATATACAAAATTTTGCAAGGAAATCTAGCTTAATGATAATACATTTTAAGAAAAAATAATAAATATTTTGAAAAGAGTGGAGGGCGTCAAAGATGCTCATCCAGTTGTGGACTTATCCTCAGGTGATGGAATTGAAGTGGTAGCTCAACAATTACAATTTTTTTTCTTACATATTTTCCCTTTTTTTCTTTCTTTAATCAAATTTGGCAAACAGACAAATGTTGTGCTTGTTTTTATAATATCAAGTGTATGATTGATATATTGATTGAGAGTAGAGTAGCTTTCATTCCTTATCATAAAGTTTTCAGTGAAGCTCTTAATCCAAATCAAAATAAGAAAGAATAAAACATATTTCTAAAAAATCTTTGATTCTATCCAATAAGACATCCAATAAGACAACATATTTTCTCATAAACTAGAAAAAAATACATTCATTTTTATTAGAGACTAACAAAGGAATCTAAAAATATGGAAAAAAACACCATTTTGTGTTGTTTTTCAGAAAATCACAAAACTTAAAATCTAATACATGAAAGGGGTTTTTCAAGCCCTCTTCAAATTTTCTTAAAAAAAAAATGAAATTCTAAAAATAATACAAGTCATTAAATTCTTTTATAAACTAGTATAAAAAAGTCCATTCAGTTTTATTAGGACTAAAAACGGAATCTAAAAATATATTTGGTCTTTTTAAATATTAACAAAGGTTAGGATGTTTTTTGTTTTTTGCAAAAATTTCTAAAAATAATACAAGTCATTAAATCAAAATCGGCCACATTTTGGGCCACAAAAAACAGAGTTTCTTTCTTATTAATACAATTAATTGTATGAATAGCACATTTTGCGCCCAAAGCCTAAAAATGGACTTCATTTTTATTAGTGGAATGTAATCTAAAATTATAATTGGGATTTAACAAAAATAAATATATATATATATATATATTTATAATTTATTTATTTTAAATTAAAAAAAATATTAAGAAAAGTTTAAGTTTTTTTCTTGAAAAAAATGTCAATTAAATTAAAATGGGCCAAATTCTACAATTAGCTATATAAATACCACATTTTGACCCCAAAAGCCCAAAACAGATGTTTCTTTTTTATTACTCATCAATTGTTGAAACTCGAAACAAAACAAAGCTCCATAAATACTCAATAGAGAAGAAGAAGAAGTTAGGGTCGAATCAAAATCATGGATTCCAAACCGGCGACAATGTCCGACGCCGGAAAACCGGCAGCGGCGACCGGCGGAGGCGGCGGCGCAGCATCAACTTCCTTCCCACGCCCGCCTCTATCTTCTTCTTCAACGACAGTTTCTTCTTCTTCGTCTTCTCCGGCGACGGCGAGAGGAGGCGTGGCAATCGGCGTGCCGGCCCACCGGCCGCCGCAGCCGTTCACCACCTTCGGCCCGACTCCGCCTGCTTCGTCCCTCCACCACCCACACCAGTTCGTTTCCATGCATCGCCCGCCTGATCCTCCTCCCTCTTCCACTCCTCCGGTAAGAAAACACCATTAAAGCTCCTTCCTTTCTTCTCCATTTCTTCTCTTTCAACAATGAAGTCTCAATTCAATCAATTTCTGATGCAATTAACCGTTCAGGCGAGAGCAACAATGGGTTCCTTCGGTTCTCAATTGCGACCGAGCTCAGCTCCTCCTCCTTCTAGACTCGCTCAAACTCCATTAAGACCAATTCCTCCTCCTTCTTCCACCTCTTCCTTCAACTCCCAGGTACCCAAATCCTCCATTTCTCTCTCTCTCTCTCTCTCTCTCTTGTTGCTAAAATATGAATCTTTAAAAACAGAGGATGCCTCCACCTTCATCTCTCACACAACACCACATGCACTCAACCATTCCTTCTTCTTCTCCTTCTTCTTCGTTCAGACCTCCATTAATGCAACAACAAAGGCCGATTCAGACTTTACAACAGAGGCCATATCAGACTCCATTGCCGCACTTGCAAGCCACGCCTCAAAACCCTAATTTTCAGAACCCTAACCCTAACAGAGTGCCGATTAGTGGTCCGATCGGCCCGATTGCGTTAATCAGCTCTGATGCGACAGAACAGAGCGATAGGATTCTCACTAAGAGAACCATTCATGAATTGTTCAACCAGGTAATTTATTTTCGTTATTATTTTTTTATTTTCGTAATTTTGTGTGAAATGTGTTGAAATAATTAATTTGTTTTTAATTAGATTGATACGTCAGAAAAAGTGGAAGCAGAAGTGGAAGATGTTCTTATTGAAGTTGCTGAAGAATTTGTCGAGTCGGTAAGTCAATTATCATATCTTTTTTATTTATTTATTTTATTATTATTATTTTTTTAAGGCGAGTAGGTGATTGCCTGCTTCACAATTTCATTAAAATGAAAGCAAAAAATTTATAAGTTACATCAAATCAAACCAAAAAAAGAACTCGATAAATGTAAAATAGACGAAAACAATGAAAGAAGGAAATGAACGCTCAGTTGAAGGACTAAATTACAAACTTTTCTCGCCTTTTGCCAAAAATATCACTGATAATTGCCAAAAATATCTCGTTTGTTTTTATACATGAAGAGTATGAAATTAGAATATTTTGAACCCATTGGCCATTTTTCCAATTGTGAAGAAGGTTTAGCTTTTCAAGGAGAAAACAATTTTTAAATTTTAAGTACTAAGCATATTATATCAAAAATAGTTATATATCATATTATATCAAAAATATGATATCAGAAAAAAAGATGAGTGTTAGAGTGAGTCAATTATTAGATGGTAAGTACTAAGCATTTAATTAGGAAAAAAATACATGAAATAGTTATATGTTTTATAAAATTGATAGTTAATTTTTATTTTTTTATTTATTTTAGTTGACGACATTTGCTTGTTCGTTGGCGAAACATAGAAAGTCGTCCACACTTGAGGCCAAAGACATACTTCTTCATGCAGGTATTTTAATATTTATTAATTCATTATGATAAATTTATTGAATAAACTAAAAAAATTGTTTGATTTTTGAGTTTATTGATTTTTGTATACAGAGAGGAATTGGAACATAACTCTACCTGGTTTCAGTGGAGATGAGATTAAGATGTACAAAAAACAGGTCATTATTTATTAATTATTATAGATATTTTTAATTCTAAAAAAATAAATAAATTATACCAACTATTATTTGATTTATTTACTAATTTGTTTTTGTGATTATTTGCAGAATGTAAATGATATACACAGAGAGAGGCTCGCATTGGTACGCATACATGCCTATCTCTATATTTATTATATTTTTATATATTATTTTATAAAAGTTAATGTAATATTGTTTAAAATTATGAATATTTGCAGATTAAAAAAACTATGGGGGATCCAAGAAGGGCTTATCTTACTTCACAGCAGGCCCCACAAAACAAGCCTTAAAATGCTGATGTCATCATTTTTTATTATAACTGACCATCATATTATGAAATTTTTTGTAATTAGGTTTAGCTGCTTGTTATGTGAATTTTGTTTATGAATGATTGTGTAACTTTACTTGATTTATGTTTTGTTGTTTGGGAAACTTGATGCAATATTTTGAGAATTTAAGGCATGGAAATGCTTGAAATTTCTAATGGAAATATGTTTCCTTTGTCCCACAAAAAAAAAGATAAAAATATGTTTTTCTATTTAAGAATGTATTACAACTATGGAAAAGAATGTATTTTGAGTTATCAAGTGATCTAAAATGATTCTGATATTGTAATTTGTAATATCATTATTTCCAAACTAAAATACATTTTTGAGCCCACTCTATTTTCTTTATACAAGAACAAAAAAATTGTTTTTATATCTACAATAATTACACATCAAAAAGCCCATAAGCTTATTATAGGCCTGTAAATTTCACAAGTTCTAAATAACCAACATGAATGTGTTTTGACGTTGAGTTTTGACCTTTCTTCTTCTCCAAACGAGCTTGGCCTCACTCAGCCGGCGGCGGGAAGAAACAGAGATGGGCAAACGCGGGAAGAAACAGAGCGAGAGCCATGGCCAGAGACAGAGAGGCTCTCACAGAACTCGCTGTCCTCACCAAGACGATGACAATGATGATGATTCTGCCTTGCCCTCCTCTGCTTTCGACCCAAAAGAAGAAACTGAAGATGAAGATGATGATGATGAAGAAGAAGATGAAAATGAGGATTTGGGTGCTGAGTCTTCTTCATCTTCTTCTTCTTCTTCTTCTCTATCTAAGTTCCATCTTTATCAACTCTCCGTTCAGGTCACTTCATTTCTTCTCTTATTTCCTCATTTACAACTAAATATTAGCTTGAGAATTCCTTTAAAAATGGCGGATGGATATTTATCTTGTGATTTCAGTCGCCAAAAGGGGATATAACCTACTTACAGAAGTTCTTCTTAATGTACGTTGGTGGGAGACAACCACTTCATCTTCAAGAAGACTTTTGCGGTACAGCTCTTCTAAGGTACTCTGTTTCTCATCAATGGCGGATTGGTGATAACCCACTTCAAATTAGTCTTAATTTCTTACAAATTTGATGGTAATTTGTATATTAACAGTACAGAGTGGTTGCGTACTGATTCGAGAAGAACAGCTGTGGGTTTGGATTTAGATCTTGAGTCTCTAAACTGGTGTCTTGAAAATAATTTAAGTAAAGTCGGTTCTGACGGTTATTCAAGACTCTTTTTATTTCATGGAAATGTTCTCACTCCAAACGAATCAACCATTGTGAAGTACAAAACGAGTGACAATCTCATGAGAGATTTATCGTTGAGTGAGAATAATGAGTCAGGCATTTCATCGAACGGTTCAGAGGCGAGCTTGCAAGAAAGAGACATTGTTTGTGCGTTTAATTACAGTTGTTGTTGTCTACATAAAAGGAAAGACTTGGTTTTGTACTTTAAACACGCATTAAATGCGATTTCTAAAAAGGGTGGAATATTTGTGATGGATTTGTATGGCGGAACTTCATCTGAATGCAAGCTTCGCCTCCAAAGAAAATTCCCCAATTTCACCGTAAATACATTTTTATTATAATAATTGATTATTTTTTTCATTTTTGATGTGATTTACATATGTTTGGTGTATTTTTAATGTAGTATATGTGGGAGCAAGATGAGTTTGATATAGTAAATAGAGAAACAAGAATAAGTCTCCATTTTCAACTCGGCAAGAAAAAAATCATGCGTCACGCCTTTTCTTACCACTGGCGTTTGTACGTTACGACATTCAAATATCAAACTTACATCACAAACATACCCATTATTATTGTATTAAAATGTTCATTGTTGGTATTTTTAGATGGTCAATAGTGGAAATAAAAGAGTGCATGCAAGAAGCGGGGTTTAAAGGAGTCCATGTTTGGATGAGAGAAATGCCTGATACGCATTTGAGAGAGAATAAAGACGAATATAGAGCGGGTCGTGATGTGAAATATGAAGAGGTTGAGTCTTTTCAACAGACTGATGCTTGGAATGCTTATGTTGTTGGTGTAGCCAATTTCTAGTCTTCATATTTAATTGTTAGTTACATGTTGAAATAAGTTGTGTAAGTTCTTTTATTTAGTTTTGTAATGTTATTACGCCACCACGGAGAATATTTATGTATGAATTTTTTCTTTAAAATGAAAGGTTTTATGCTTCTTTTGTGCGAGTTTTTTTGTAGCGACACATCCTTAATGCAATGTTGATCAATGGTCGAATGCTAATACATGAAATTCTAAAATAAAAACTATATTTTCCTAAAATAATAAATGAAAAACATAAAAGAAACAACTCAGAAATGATTATTGAATAATGGCATGTCACTTGTCAGCGTGTTGGAGTGTTTTCTTCACGGAGTATTTCATAAATATTTGTTGCTTCCTCATCTGAATTGGTGATGATGGGATCTGATCCCTCACTAATCACAATAATAATAGAAATTAGTAACATAATAAATTAATAACATAAAAATTTAGTAATCGTGAGAAAGTAATTTTATACCCGAGAGAATAAATGACAAGGCCGATTGCCACAATTGTTGCGGCAATGTAGTATAACCAACTCACCTACACACATTTTACAGACAAAATATGAAACGATTTTTTCTCTATAATTAAGGTGTGAGGTCAGAAAGATTCAGTTTAATTAATTAATTAGACCTGTTGATGGTAGAAAAAAATGCGAATTAGTACAGCCCACAAAGTTTTAGTTTAATTAATTAATTAGACCTGTTGATGGTAGAAAAAAATGCGAATTAGTACAGCCCACATATCAGATGTTAGCAGGGATAGATTGTACAGTGTCGATCCACTCATCTGCGTTGCAAAATCAAATCAAGTTTTTAGAATTTATGCGATATTTGTTGTAAAAAAATTTTGATTCGAACCTTCAAAACGTAAGGCATTATAGTGTAGAAGAGAAATGCTGATACCGCGAAACCCGCAAATAGAAATATCTGAAAAATGTAGAAATGTTAGTAGGTTACAAAAAGAATATTTACATATATTTTTTCCCAAAGAAAGTGGGACAGTTTTACCATGGTAGGAGACCAATTAACCTCTTGGAGATTCTTCCTCTCAAAAATTGATCTAGTTTTAAATAAATAAAAAATTGATCTAGCATTTTTGACTCAAGTTTCAAACTTTAGAGTGTACATTTTATATAAGAAAAACATAAACTAGATACTCTTTTAAAATAAATGATCGACAAATATATATACATTTGAATAGCACTGACAAACACTCCGCAAACTCCGAGCATCGCAACGACTTCTACCAGATCTTTCTTTTTGACGCAAAATTCTTCTGCCACGTTACTTACTGCATAACAAAATGTACCGCCAATGACAAATGCATCTCCCAATAAAGGTTTGCTTCCTGCCCCTGTATTTATCTTCAAACATTGAATAATCTTCATAGACGCGATAATCAAATATAAAGATAAATTTCCAATAAACCTGCATTATACCTAAATTGGAAAAGAAGTTCTGAATTATTGGAAATACCGCATTTTTTTTTGTTGCAATTTTTAATAATGTAGGGCTATTTTTTTGCAATTTCGGCATAATGGGCAGTGCTCTTTTGCAAATTCCCCCTAACATACATTATCCAGAGTTAATGATTTGTAAAGAACATAATATGTCTCGGTCACCTTGGTCAGAAGATTGTGAATCAGAGAAGAAAATCAGAACAAGACCAAGGATGCAAATGGTTGATCCCAAGATGTGAGACGGTCGATATTGCGTTCCTAAAACGAGCCATGTCAAGATTATGACCAACGGTACACACCAACAATCGAGCAATGTCACACTTGTAATTGATGTGTATTGAAATGCCTTCACAACTACATTGTTTATTTTCAACAATTTTTATTTTAGATTAGTTCTTTTTTTTTTTGAATATAGATTAGTTTCTTAAAATTCCTAATTTATTATATACAAAAAAGATTAATTACTAGGCTAACCAAGAAAACTTCCTTGTACGTCAACGAAGGCCAGCAACATGTACCAATACCATGGCACCTAAAATTAAAGTGTTAAGAAATTTTATATTTGAATTATTAAAATGATGAGCAGTACAGTCTAATTGGAGGAAAAAAGATGCTAATTAATTACCATGAGAGCTCTTCTTCTGTAAAGAAGAATTGTGCCATGAACTAAGGCGAGACAAAGGTATGTGAAGAAAGATTGCGTGAGAGGTGTATCAGCCCCTACATTATATGAGAGTTAAGTACAAAATCAAAGTTTTAAGAACATGAAATGAACCAACCTTTTTTAAGTTTGAGAAATGAGGTAATGAAAGAATTAGGGTTAATTTCACGTACCAAGATTGGCGATAAAAGATGCAGTGAAGCTAGCAATTGCAAGAAGCAAGGACAAGAGCTGACCTAAGATGAGCCCTAATACAAGTCTCTTTATCTTTCTACTCATCCCCATTGATGGAAAGAAATCAATTGAGAGAGAGGGGGAGAGAGAGGACATGCAAAGCATGTAGATCCAAGCAAGAAATTTGAATGAGTCTAGGTGCTGACTTTTCATGGATTGGTGTGTATATATAGTATTTAAGGTATTTAGGACAAACATTTTGTGAAATTATGTCTCGACATGATATACAACTGTTGATTAATTATGAATATACATAATGGAAAAATAGTTGAATAATGGGAAAATAGTTGAAAGAGTGTACAATTATCAAGTCTCAATCAAAAACTTCTCCTTCTGTTATTCATTATTTAGAGGATCTATAGGTGTGATTTCTTTTTTTTTAATGCACTATAGGTGTGATTTCATTTTTGTACATATTGTGCAATATCCCTGTATATAAAAACTGTTACGCTCTTTGCAACCATTTGATTCATTACAAAACACAAATTATTGATCAACATCAAATCAATCATTGTTATGTGACCCCGCCCAAACAAATGCATCAACATGACATGATTTCATTCAACATCTATTTACTTTCTCCAATGAGTCTCTCATATTGCATCGTTAAGACTTGCTCTTGATCATTCCTTGTGTCTTCATTTGAACTCTCATCACTTTCGACAACAAAAAGAGAAACAAAAAAGCGAATTGTTATATTTATTAAATTCAGAAAATAAATAAGTAAAGTGTTGTATTTTAGTGAGAGTGTACTTGAGAGAATAGATGACCAATCCAATGGATACAACTCCAAATGCTACATAGTATAACCAATCCACCTGATGTATATTCAAATCAGCTCAAATATGTTTGTTCATGTACAATTAAGGTCTAAATTAAGAAAAATAAATTGAACCTTTTGGTGATAGAAAAAGATGCGAATGAACACAGCCCACATGTTAGATGTTAGAATAGACAGATTTAGCAGAACCGATCCACTCATCTACATTTAAAATTTGAAGTCCGAAATTGAATTTAAGAAAAAACATGATCATTTATTTTGAAGGAAGAACAAAATGAAATGGACCTTAAGAACAAAAGGGCAAACAGTGTGAAACACGAAAGTCGCTGCCGCAAAACCTAAAAAAAGAGAAATCTAAACAAAATAAAATAAAAAAATAGTATTTGAGTTCAACTTCTTTTCATCTTTATAATTAGCAATTCAAAAATGTACTTACCATTGTTGGAGTCCAATTGACACCTTGAAGACTCTTCATTTCGATAATTGATCTATAATTTTATCGAGTGGAAGAAAAAAATTATCAAATTTGATTATACTAGTCTAAAATTACAAATAAAAGATGGATAATTAATTTATCGCAGGATACATTTGAATTGCACTGAATAGCACACCAAACATTCCGAGCATCGCAACAACTTCCACTTGATCTTCATGTTTAACACAAAATTCCTTCACATATAAAACAAAAATACAAAATTAATCTTCATAAAATTTTATTTAAGGTTAATTTGCGCATAAATTAAATCAGATCAGAAATGAACTAAGACTAATATATACACCTCTCCAACATTACTAATGGCATAACAAAGTGTTCCCGCAATGACAAGTACGTCCCCCAAAAGCGGTTTATTTCCACCTAAAATCAAATTCACATTACATTAAAATTCAAAAAATTACTACAAACACTCGTGATAATTAATTATAAATATAGTGATGATAAATAATTAAATATTACCTCCACCAGCGATTCCAGAATCGGAAAACATGACTAGAACAAGACCGACCACACAAATGGCCGCACCGAAAAGCTGCCACAGAGAATATCTCGTCCCAAACACGAGCCACGTCAGCATGATAACCCATGGTATTGTCCAACAATTCAACAATGTTACGCTGGTAATCGATGAATATTGGTATGCCTTTACCACTAATTAATTAAGCACATTATCAAATTAAATTTATTTCTTAATTCATTAATTGTGTTTATTTCAAAGAAATAAACTAATTACCAAGATAATTCCCTTGCACATCAACAAATGCCAACCCGACATACCAGTACCACGGTGCCTACAATTATTAATGTCATATATACATAAGGATTCAAGTTAATTAACATGAGTTTTAAATTTAATAATTAGGTTTCGAAATTCTTATGAAAGATTCAAACAAGGAGCTTTTTTCGCCTATAGAGGAGAATAGCACCGTAGGCTATGGCAAGTGCGATGTATGAAAAAAGAGATTGTGTCAAAGGTGTATCTGCCCCTAAAAATTGAAAAAAAAAACAAATTTTATAGAAGAATAATGTACTAAAATGTGATATCAAACTCGAATACTTACTACCTTGTAATGCAATGAAAGAGGCGGCGAAACCGGCTATGGCGAGGGAGAAAGAGACGACTTGACCAAGAAAGAGGACTAGTATTAGCCTCCCTATGTTTCTTATCATCGCTCTTAATTAGTGTGAGAAAGAGAAAGACAGAGAGAGAGAGAGATGCAAGTACGGAAAAGAGGACCTCAAAGGACAAGAGAATTGAAGATGTGCAAAACATAAACATTCATGTTGAAATTTTCTATTATAAATAGGTTGTAATTTGATTTTCAGATATTGATAAATATAATTAGTCAACAATTTGAGGAAGAGAAAAGGAAAGAACTAAATGAAATTTGCATTGCCAAGTCAAAAAAACACATCAATTTTATTTCAACAGTGCCAACAATTATCTCAACGAACGTATTCAATTTCCATCCTTTATTAAAAAAGAAAAAAAAGAAAACTAACCAAATTCTCAACGAATATGCTGCTTCTTATTTATTTAGAAGGAAATTAAATATCAAATTCTTGATTTTTTTTTTATTAATCCTCAACTAGTCATGACGGTATCAACATTTTCTTGATTCTCTTGACTTAACCTTTCATATGCCTTGTCTCCTTGATTGTTTGAAGCTCCCTCACTTAATTTTGACAACAAAACGAAATTTATGTGTATCCAATTTAGTTTAACTATCCAATTAGTTATAATTATAAGAAACAATTTATGTTGAAAATAATTTGAATTAATGAATTAGTTAAGTGGGGTGAAACATACTTCAGTGAGTAGATGATTAGTCCAATCGCGGAAACCCCAAAAGCCAAATAGTACAACCAATCCACCTTAATTAGTACATACATAATTATCAATATTAGTATCAATTAGGGGATTTTAATATAGTAAAAGGATTATCATTATTATTAGATGAGGATATTAAACCCTAAACCTTTTGATGATAGAAGAAGATTCGAATGAGTACGGCCCACATGTCAGATGTCAAGAGAGACAGATTAAACAGAGTCGACCCGCTCATCTGTATTATAAATAAATTGATTGCTTCACATTTTACATATATCTTTTGCCGATTAATGGATTGGTTAAAATCTTATTTTTTGGAAAGAGAAATATGAAGAGAAATCCGTACTTTGAGAACAAAAGGAACTATAGTGTAGAAAAGAAATGTTGATGCCGCGAAACTCGCAAATAGTGCTAACTAAAAACAACAAAATAAATATATTTAATTAATAAATCAATCAATAAATCAATAAATAGTTACATAAACAAAAAAACTAACAATTGTGGGAGACCAATTCACTTCTCGAAGACTGTTTCTCTCAAAAATTGAACTGACAGTTTGTTACAGTAAAACATATATTAGTTCAAAATTTTACTAATCTCTTTGCAAACGAGAAAAATGAAAGAATTAATCTTTAACCATAGTGTGTATATTTTTTTCAATCAGAAGAAAAAATAGTATATACATTTCAATAGCGCCAACGAGCATCCCAAACACACCCAGCATCGCAACCACTTCTATTCTATCTTTCTTCTTCACGCAAAACTCCTTCAAATTAGTCATCGATAAATCGATAAAATCATAAAATCAAAATCCTTCAATACATCATAAATATCCAACAATAAATACATACCTCTCCAACATTGCTACACGCATAACAAAACGTACCAGCAATGACCAACGCGTCACCCAAAAGCGGTCTACTTCCTCCTAAATATAAATCAAAATATTTCTAACCAATAGTTTTATTAATTTTAGATCAAACAAAAAAATAATTAATTTTTTTATTTTGTCAAGTTTGATTAATTAATTAATTAATTACCGCCGCCAGAAAGTGCATCAGAAAACAGAACAAAAACAAGACCTAACACGCATATTGCCACACCGACAAACTGCCACACAGAATATTTAGTCTTTAAAACTAGCCATGTGAGAATCATGGCAAATGGAACTGCCCAACAATCTAACAATGTCACACTTGTGATTGATGCATATTGAAATGACTTCAGAGCTTCAAAAGAGCAAAACAAATAGTAAATAAACAAATATTACGTTATTAGAAAAAATTGAATTAATTCGAATTTAATGAATGGAAAATGGTATATATACCGAGAAAATTTCCTTGGACATCAACAAGAGCTAATCCGACATACCAATACCAAGGTACCTGATTAATTAATGTATCAAATTCTTCACAATTAATATATATGAAAATTGAAGTAAAAAAAAATTGAAAAGCTTTTCTTAAAAAAAATTGAAAGGCTTACTAGTAATTTTTTGCCCCGACGGAGAAGAACGGTACCATAAACAAGAGACAACAAAAGGTATGTGAAGAAAGATTGAGTTAGAGGAGTATTAACCCCTACATTAATTATCAAACACAACATTAAAGTTTAAATTTGGAAATCAAGCAAGCAATATCAAATAAAAAAAGGAAATTTGCAAAAACAAACACCTACATTAATTATTAGAAATTGCAAAAATACCCTCTATTCTTCGAGAGAAAAGTTAACAATAGGAGCCATCTATTCAATTTTGAAAAATGGCTAGATAGGTTTTTTTTTTTTTTTGCAATTTATGAATAATGCATTTGAGCAAATTTCCCATAAAAATCTACATCGAACAAGCAATGAGATTTAAAGAGATAGAGCTACCCAGATTCACAAGGAGAGAGGAAGTGAAGATGTTAACTCCAAGACAGAGAGACACTGTCTGACCAAGAACCAACAAGTACACTAATCTCCATATCTCTCTTTTCTCCATTCTATTCCACAAAAAATGAAAATGGTGATTGTGTGTGTGTGTGAGTGAGAGAGAGAGAGAGGGTGCAACAGTTGAGATTTGAGAAGTTTCAAAAATAAATAAGTAAATAAACTGTTGAGATTAGCTGGAGTGGAATGATTCGTGGACCGCGTGCACAACTACCACTCTTCATTCCATCACTATTCATGGACCCGGTCCATATACCAAGTACCAGTGTACCACCAAATAATATATTTTTTTTAGATTCAGTCATATCAGATGAGTTTGAAGATTTTGCAATTCTTCAACTCTAACTGCTTACTCGTAACCTCCTCACCAGGAGCGGAGCTTCTTGATCCGAAATAATGAGAGGCTCAATTTTTTTTAATTCATTCTAATATTTCTATATAAAATTTAGGAGAGCCAATACACTGAATTTAATTATTATGTGATAATATAATATATATATATATTTTTTTAAATAGTTGGCGAGAGAGCTTACTAGACACTTTCATTCATAATAAATAAACGATTACATAATTTTTTCCACATTACATTCAATATAAAGCCTAAACTTGAAAATAGAAAATAAAAATAAAAACACATTCCCTAAATTTCTATCTCCATTTTCGCAATACGGATTAACCCGTTGATAGGACTATCAGCCCTTTTCCTACGATGGTTACTACCGACCCCCCATTCTTCAGTACATAATTGCCCGAGAGGGTACCAATGCACAAATAGCCAGCATAGACCGTAGAAATAACACTCATAATAGATTGGTGCTAGAGTTTGTGGGAAGCATCGACCTCTTTCCTTCGTGCGCCCGAATGGATCTGAATCGTCAAAACGGATCGGAATCGTCGAGTTCAAATTTGAAACGCCACGATCAGATTTGGATTGCGAAAACAACTCAAATCTGAATCGGAGAAATAGTCATCGCCATGCCCATTTCCACTCTCAAATTTGAAAACCCCCTGCTAAAAACTCTTGCAATGAGTTTCGCCAAAATCCACTCAATTCATAACTCGCACAATAGAAATATTATAAACAACAGAGCATCTCTGTACAGCATGTTTAATTCCTACAATTGTTGCTACTGTTAACCCACTCAATTTCACAAATTCCTAGCAATTTCTGCCTGGTCTTACCCTATCTATTCAATCAAGTCTTTCAAAAAATTTAAAACTTGAGAGGCGTGATTAAGAATTGTAAAACGGATAAAGTTCGCAATTTAATTATGTTAAATTTTATATTTTGAGTTTTGGAAAGAGAAACTAGGCATTGATTTTTTTTTTAAGTGTAAATGCAAAAAAAGCTATTTTTTTTTTTTAGAAAATGTTATCGATGGCTGGCTTGAACATGGAAATTCTAGGTCGGAGCCTACTGTCTTTACCAACTGCTTATGCACGTTTTTTGTTAGATTGTGCTTCAGTGTCATAAATTGCAACTGGGGCACTTGTTTGTCCTTTAACTAGGCAAGTAGAGCAGAAGAACATAGTCGATTTGTTCACCTAATTGTTGTTTTAGGTATAAATACTTCAATTTCATTTATTAGGGTATCTAGGGTTTAGGGTAATTGGAGTTTAGTAATTATGATATTT
Source organism: Juncus effusus (assembly GCA_027726005.1). Taxonomy (NCBI): domain Eukaryota; kingdom Viridiplantae; phylum Streptophyta; class Magnoliopsida; order Poales; family Juncaceae; genus Juncus; species Juncus effusus. Next base: position 908,396 of record CM050899.1, read on the forward strand.
AGTAATTATGGTTTATTTACTGGTCTTCGATGGTCCAAAAATACACTATTGAATCTATATATTTCTGTTTATTTGACATGATAAAAGAACGCTACATTGAATTTTAATGAGACTTTATTTCTAAAATTGGCATTCTAAAATTGACATTTTAGGGTTCCTTTTTCCTTAGGTAGCCAAAATCTTTGGCTGATTATTTCAGTTTAACGATGGAAGCAGCAGCAGAAACAACAACAACAATGGAAGGAAAAAAGGAAGAGAAAAACGCAGAGGAAGAAGAAGAAGAGCAGAGATGTGAACTGGAGTTCGAAGAGGGAACGGATTCCATAGACCCCGTCCACGGCGCGAACAACGGCTTCGATTGCTACATTCTGACGGTTAGATATACCCAATCTTCACCAAATCCTCTAGTGGCGAAATCTGAAATCGTGCGTGCGTGCGTGCATCGGCGAGATCTTCCTCTGCTTCTTTCCCGTAGAGAGAGAGGAAGAGAGGGGCAAAAAGGACTGTCGATAGAGTGCTAGCGGCGGTTTTGGTTCTAGTTGTCGCTGGTGCGACCGGTGAGAGAGAGAGGATATGAGATTGAGGGTTTCGCTGAGATCACAGGTGCGGCTATCAAGGAAAGTAGATATCTGTGCTAGCTGCGTTTGTGTGGAGGGGAGGTGCGGATTTCAAAGGTTTGATCTCTATCGGCCATGGAGTTTTGAAAAATACTTCTTCAAAGAGCTAAAGAGGCGAAGAGACCAGAGATAGGGGAGAAGATCCGTTGCTAGTAGACCCCGCGGGAGGCATTGGAAAGGCCAGCTCCCCCTAGATCCGGCGGTAGCGGCTAGGGTTTTCTCAAAAAGAGAGAGAAAAAAAAATGTGATAATATAATATATTAAAATTTTGTAAATGTATAATAACTTTTAAAAATCTTGAGGGGACTATTGTCTCTTCCGATCTTCTATTAAGTTCGTTCACTGTTCATAACTCACGTAATATATTTTCCAGCTTGATTCTAAGTCATTTTTAATAATAATAATAATAATAATAATAATAATAATAAATTTGATTTTTGTTTCATAAAAAAATAGTATATATAAACAATAAACAATATATATAATTCATTTTTTTTAAACAAAATATACATAAACAGTAAAAAAAACAATATATATATATAGAAAACAATTGTATGGAAAATAAAAAAAAATTATATATATATATAATTTTAGCATCCCGTTATTCCCTGATAATAAAGTTTATTTTATTCACAGAACCATTATCATCATTATTGCAAGCCCGTAATTACCCAAACATGTCCCTTTTCCATCCGCGTGCTTCTCATTCTTTAATTAATCATGTCAAAATCAATCCATTTAATTGAAATAAACTTACTTATTATTCTGATTTCTGGCTGGTCTGCATTAATACACGGTAGCTCATCATCGCCAGATAATAACCTTTTTATAAGCATCGCCTAATACAAATACAATACTCCTTCAATTCCTCTCCGTTCCAACCAAACTTTACACTCCGTTTTCTCCGTTAATTTCCGTTTTCCGTTCCGTCTAACTGGAGATAATAATCCCACCTCTCATCATCACAAAATAGCCGACTTAATCGTCCTTTCTCACATAACCACTCCCCTACATCCAACCATGTAACGAGTCATATTTTGTTAATATAGAGAAAAGTCCAATTTTGCCCCCCTCAACTATTGAAGTAGCTCATTTTGGTCTCTCAGCTTTTTATTGGTGGATTTTTAGTCCCTTAACTATTTAATAGGTGAATTTTTAGTCATTTCATCCGTTAAGTGCTTACGTGTCCGTTAAATATGACACGTAAGCAAAGACGTGGTATATATTATTAGCGCATACACAATAACATATTAACTTTTATTTAACAAATAAACATGCATAAAAAATATATTTTTTTAATAAAAATAATGTTTTAAGAAAATAGGGGAATTAATGAATTTTTTATTTTTTTTAAACATTTGTCATGTTACTAATGCCACATTATTACTTACACGTCAAATTTAACAGATACATAAGCACTTAACGGATGAAAAGACCAAAAATACACTTATTGAATAATTGAGGGACTAGAATTGGACCGATAAAAAATGAGCTAGTTCAATAGTTAAGGGAGCAAAAATGGACATTTCTCGTTAACAGAATGACTCGTTATATGTTTGTGTGGAGAGTAATACAGTGTGGTGGTTTTGACATTTGGTTTGCTATATATAAAGTTTATAAAAAAAATCGTTGGGCAATTTCAGCTTTTTCGTTCTCTTATTTTTTTTTGTTCTTTCTGTGTCAATCAATCGAACGGAAGAGATAAGAATAAGAATAAGAAAGGAGATAAGAAGCCGGAATTCCTTATTTGAAGGTCAGTTTTCCCTTTTCTTATTGCAATTCCCTCGTTGTAGCTCCTTAGCTTTGCTTGTGCTTTAGGAAGAAGCGATCTGCAGAATCATTTATCGCCTTTCTTTCCGGTTTTCTTTTCTTTTCTTTTCTTTTCGTTCACGTTGTAGTTTGCTATTTAGATCGATTTGTTGCGCGGAATCGCAGATCCGAGCGATTTTGCTGGAAATTCGTGTTCGATCTTGTGAATTCTTGCGAGATCTGATTTCATGTGTGTGTATTCTTGTTTTGATTTCACTAATCCGGTCGATTTTCACGTTTTCAGCTCAAATTTCACTAATCCGGTCGATTTTCTCGTTTTTAGCTGAAATTGTACTAATCCGGTCGATTTTCTAGTTTTCAGCTGAAATTTAACTAATCCGATCGATTTTCATGCAGATCTGTTGAGTAAATTCACTCTTCTCATTTCTAAATCGAAATCGATGGCGGAGGAGCATCAATGGGAAGAAGGCCACCGTCTGTGCGCGAACAACTGCGGATTCTTCGGCAGCTCGGCGACGCTGAATCTCTGCTCGAAGTGCTACCGAGAGCACCGCCTCAAGGAAGAACAATCCGCCTCCGCCATTTCCGCCATCCAAAAATCCCTCTCCCCTTTTGTCACTGAACCTCAACCAATCGCGCTCTCGACTCAATCTGAAGCGCCACAGAGCAGCAAAACAGCAGCAGTTGAAGACCCAAATCCGCCATTGACGGTACCGAGCAACCGATGCGGTACCTGCAAGAAGAAGGTGGGTCTGACGGGATTCAAATGCAAGTGTGGATTCACGTTCTGTGGTACTCACAGGTATCCAGAGCAGCACGATTGTGGGTTCGATTACAAAGGGGCGGGAAGAGAGGCTCTCGCTCAGGCCAATCCGGTCATCAAGGCCGACAAGCTGCGTAAAATCTGAAGCGCTTTATCTTTCCGGTACTTTTTTCTCGATTGATTTGGGGAAATTAATTGGGGGAAAGGAAGGATTTGTGAGGATGCGTTGAATTGAATTGTTGGTTAAGAAATTTATATGATGTGATTTGAATTTTAGGCCCCGAAATGGCGGCGGTGGATGAACTTGTGGGATGTATAAAATGATTCTATTTGGTGTTAGTTTCTAATTACTTTGATGATTCGGTATTCGATTGAAATTAGAGGTAGATTAGTTAGGTTTGATAATTCCGTCAAGATTATTGGTTTGTCTAAAATATGTTTCCTGTTCTTGATTATTGAATTTGGAATTCCCTCTTTCTTTGATTTCCTTGTGATTGTGGGTTAGTTGGATGCTTTTTAATTAAGCTACGGTTGGTGTATGGTTCTTGCAATTTGGCAACCAAACACGGAAAAATGGCCATGTAAAAGGGCTCTTATTTTTAATATGATTCATATAATATTCTTGCAATTTGGCAACCAAACATAAAAGTGGCCATGTAAAAGGGCTCTTATTTTTAAAATTATTCATATAATATTGTTCATATTATTAGAGCCACTTAATAGCGTTCATGTTATTTTGGGCCACTTAATAATATTTAAATTGTTTCGGGCTAAAATCCAAACTTGACCCAACTATTGTCTCAGCTAGGCCCATTTTTTGTATTTATTTCTCTCTTTTCTAACAAGATCTATTTATTTATTCATGATTGAATCTCTTTTTCAAATAAAATATCATTGGGTTTGTTCGTGACGTGATAGAAAATTTAGATTTCAGACTGGTGGATTTTTTATTGGCTCTGGTCAATTTCCACTTGGTTTATTGCCTGTCTTTCATTGCTTGTTGCTTTCAGTTGATTTGAAGTTTTATACAATGAAACCTTCTTTTGATTCATAGGAAAGTAACTTTTGGAAAATGTAAGCCTCCTGTATGTTGGACTGGAGATCACATTTCAATAGATCTTTTGTTTTGTGCAAATATTGAGTTGATTGGGTAAAGAAAGGAGGCTTGATTTTGACAAGTTTTCTCGCTGTTATTAGTTTTTGAATCTGTTCTTAATAAGCAATAAACAAGAATCTTCGTTTAATATAAAAAAAAAAAAAGAATCTCTTCGTTGGAAAATAAACTACCATAATTTTCTATAATATTAAAATATAATAATAAAATGTGGATAGACGTTTCTACAACAGGAACCCTACACCAAATATAATTTGCTTATATAATTAATTAATCATGAGAGATTCTTCACGTCAGAAATACCACTATGCATCATGTAATAGACATGTTCAAACCAAACAAATCACATTAATAAGACTCTTCACAAAAAAAAACAAATAATTAAAAGGTAATAAAAGAACGATGGGAAAAAAAATTATTTTCTCAATAAAAAAAGAAGGATGGAAAATTTATCAAAACTCCCTTTTTTTTTTCTAATAAATGTCTTGACTTCTAAAAAATATTTTTCCAGTCCACCTTATAAGATATCAAATATAAATTCCAATAACTTTTGCTATTATAAGTCTATAACATTCCCAACCACAATTAATATCTACAAAATAAAAACTTCTTTTAAATATTCAAAAAACTTGGGAATTGTTTATAGATATCCATCCAAGTAGAATTTTTTATTTTTTATTTTTTTTTGAAAATGTTGAAAGAATGATTAAGAAAGAATAGAAACGTGAAACCTCCACCAAAAGATGAAAAATCTATCTAATCTAACTAGGGAAGGCTCAACACACCCATCTCATTCTCTCCTTTCCTCTCCATTTCAATCCACACAAAAACACAATACCAAAACTCATAAAAATGGAGAGGAATAGAACTCACGTTATATCCGTTGACTCCACTTCTCACCCTATTTAAACCCCAATTTCCTTCGTTCTTTTTTCCATTAATTTATCATCTTCTTCTTCTTCGTCATCATCATGCGTTTCGAGCTGCTCTAATGGCGATTTGATATCGAGAGCGAATGTGAAGCATGAAATAAAATGAAGAAATCCATACGGCTGCCGTTCAGTCTCTTACTCGTCACCTTTCTCTTCCTCTTCCTCTCCTACCGCACCACCTCATCCCGCTGCTCAAATTCCATTCTCAATCCAGTAATTCCTCGCCAGGATTTCTTGAATGAAACTCTGCTGCGTCTCGCCGAAATCGATCCGAGCGAAGAGATTGTGAAGAACGACGTTAATACTTTGCTCGGTGGAAATCTCCCCAAGTCAGCCAGCCGGAGATACTTCACGTGGCGGCGCGACAGCCGTCGATCCAATCTACCGATTTCAAATTCGCAATTCATTTTCCCTAAAGATCTGCTCAGTCTGCCCCAGTTTCAAGATACGTTATACAACTGGTTCAAATTCCGGTTCTTTCAACCTGAAATCATCTCTAAACTGCCTGAATTAACCACTCAAAGAAGGTACAAATCCTGCGCTGTGGTGGGAAACAGCGGGATTTTACTGAAATCGGAAAATGGGGATCTGATCGATTCGCACGAGCTCGTGATACGATTAAACAATGCAAGAATCAGTGGATACCGTCGCCATGTTGGATCCAAAACCAACTTCTCATTCATCAATAGCAATATTCTCCATTTATGCTCGAGACGTAAAGGCTGTTTCTGTCATCCGTATGGAGAAAATACACCAATAATCATGTACATGTGTCAAGCTGTTCATTTTCTCGATCTAACAGTCTGTAATGACTCAAATCGAGCCCCAATTCACGTCACAGATCCAAGATTCGATCGTCTCTGTTCAAGAATCGTGAAGCTTTACTCTTTGAAGCGATTCGTGAGAATAACCGGTAAAGAAGCACAAGAATGGGGGAAAAAACACGATGAATTGATGTTTCATTACTCATCTGGATTTCAAGCTGTAATGTTGGCAGTTGGAATTTGTGATGAGGTGAGTGTGTTTGGATTTGGGAAATCGAAAGAGGCTAAACACCATTATCACACGAATCAGAAAACCGAGCTCGATTTGCATGATTATGAGGCTGAATATGAGTTTTATAAAGATTTGGTTGAGAGGCCGAATGTAATTCCGTTTTTGACCGATAATGGATTTACGGTGCCTCCAGTAAAGTTTTATCACTGATTTATTATTTTTACATTTTTTGGGGTAATTTGTGCATGAAAGGAGAAGTTAAGATGAATTTATAGATTATAGTTTTGATGTAATTTTCATTTTTTTTTTTTTTGGTGGATTTTTATTGGGTAGAAAGTTGTATAGGAAAATTGTTATACAAAATAGAGAAATTAGGTTTATTTATTGACTAGAAATGTACTTTTTTTTGTTTATTGCAAGGAAATGTATTCATTCTTTTAGTTTATTTTATTAATTAATATCCAAATAAAATAAGATAAGATTATGACTGAAGAGGGAAATTGTAATGGAAGCTTTAGTCTTTTTTTTTCAAATAATTGTAAATGAATTTTGTTATATTAAAGATCTTGTCAGAAAAGTTTACATCAAATTGAGAATACGTACAAATTGAAGATAGAAACATCCATGATAATGGAATCTAAACAAAAGTATATATTTTCCCTTTAATGGACTTGAATAATCCTTTAAAGAGAAAATAAATAAGCTTGTTAGATCAGGGGTCCAATTTTTGGATGAAACTCTGTCTGTATATGTCCTTCCAGCTCAACCACATGTGAATGAACATAACAAATACTATTATACGCAAATATATAAAAATAACAATAGTAAAATCATAATAATTTTTATTATAATAATAATACTATTATAAAATTCTTTTATTTGAGAAGGTGGTTGAACATCATTACCTTTTAGTTAGGACATTAATTTTTTTTTTATAAAAGTAGGACATTAATGTCACCTAATAAGCAATATAGGTGCTATAATTAAGCACTAACAAGATCTCCTTTATTTTATTGTTTTCATTTTGTTTGGTTAAAAGTGTTAAAATCTCATGATTGCAAGTGATATTGTGTTATTTTTTTAGATATTAAAGTTATTCCTTGGATAGATATAGTCCAATTATTATTTTTATTTTCAAGAAAAATTATAGATTAGGCCTTTTGGTCTAAACTTAATTAATAAGACTATACAATCCTACAAGATTTATGAACAAAGAGTCCGCAATGCAAGAACAATACAATAATTTTTCCTCTATATGTTATTTTTAGCTATGTATAATGTATTGCATAAGATAGACTTTTCTTTTTCCTTTTTTTTTTTTGAGAAAGTCTAGAAAATCTACTTATATTAATAATTTTTCTGTATATATTCCAAGTGATTATTTTCTTATAAAATTAAAAATTCTCAAGTTAGCAAATCAAAAGAAAAGAAAGGCTCATCAATTATATGACTTTTGAACTTTGATTGGAATGGGCCTTGTGGTCCATATAATTGAGCCTATAAATAACTTTTTAACAATCCTTTAACTAAACAGATGAAATTTGTAATACAGCTCAAAAATTGGGCTGCTATTTGCCTATAAAATAGATAAATAAACAAAATGGTAATAAATATAACGAAATAAAAAAAGATCTAGATTCATATCAAAACAAAGAAATATACGTGGCATTTTCATAATTGGTTAAATTAATTTTGTCCTCATGAATGGTCAATTCTCCACATTTTTTGCCAAGCATGCGCAAATTTGGATTTAGTGCACTAGCCATTATAAAATAAATTTCGTCACAGATAAATCAGGCATAATACACTCTCTGATCTTCTCATATTACCAAATCTCATTTTTTTTATAAATCAAACGATTTTCAAACTCTTGACTGTCTGGAACATTGATTATAACTAAAAGAATATAAATATCATCTCAGAAAGAGAAAATATTTGGGTTTGAAGCAATACAATATAAAAATACATTATCTGAAGGTGAGTAGTCAAAAAAGAATCCCACTTTTTATCATTTTTCTCGAAGAAAAAATGTGCACTTTTGAATTTATAGATGGGTTCACCTAGTCAAGGTTGCTCTTTCTTTGTATTTTGTACACCAACTTAGAAACGGTGATCATTACTCAAAAAAAAACTTAGAAACTGTAACCTACCTCATAAAGAAAAAAGGGAAACTGACATATAGAAAAAATAATTTGTGAACTTTTCCTTGTGTTCAGAATGATCCATGTACTGTGATCAGTTAGTACCATGCATGAACCTTCTATCTATTTCAACTAATATTTATTTTGAGTGAGAAAAAGTTTGTAATAAATAAATAGAAATACTTTCACTTCAATTATGTAAATAAAATTTGAACCTTTATCCTTTTGTATCTCAAAGAAAATACTCAATCATTTGGCTAAGGCACATTGAATGATGTTAATTGAATTGCTTAGACTTTACAAGGTACTCTATTTATAGAGTTGAGATCCTATCTAATTTACTCTATAATTAATCTATACATTCTAGAATGTGATGCCTGCAATGCTACGCTATACAAGGTACTTCTTCTATATACATCACTACTCTAACAATGCATGATCGAGAGGTAAACATTTTTTAGTGGAGATGACCAAAGCACTTAAATTTAACTTCTTTTTCCTTCTCTTTCCAAAGTTTCCACCAAATACCAATATCAAAAATGTCCTGAATTTTATTTAAAAAATATTTTTATAGCTTATTCCTTAATCCGTTGGACAACTAAAATTTTGAGGCGCAGCCAAGTTTATAACATGACACATAAAAATGTGGAAATCATGTATAAATTTTACGTAACCGGCCAAAATATTTTTCAACAGTGTGTATGCACAAGTGATTTTATATTGAAGGTGAGTTGTTTTGGGTCCACAAAAACGCCTCAATATTAGACTTCAAATATATTCCTTACTTCTACTTTAGAAATTGTGGCTATGTCGTATTTTTCTATGTTGGTTTTATATTAATTGTGCACTAACAAGGATAATCTTATTTGTCTACATTTGATTTCTTTTAAATATTTTTATCATGTCAGTTGTCACGCGTGCTTGTCATTTTCGAGTTAGATTGCATTCACATGAAGACAAACAATAATAAATCAAGAAACATGGGACAATGGCATGGCTCACTGATACTCAATTTGATTATATGATGTGGAAGTATCATTAATTATCACAACAGCAAAGAAAGTAATGAAAAAGAAATAAATAAATGAGAATATAAATGTCTAAAAAATCATTGAAAAGTCTTCTTTTTGTCCAACAACACCCATAAATATCATTAAAAAAGCCTAAACAAAATAGTTCTATCATGTTGCTACCTGATTATTCAGGCTGTGAAGCTGAGAAATTTTCTCCAAATATTCAATATTCCCCAAAATGTATCACAAATTAAGTTCCTTCCAAATCCTACAACCTAAAAACTGAAGAAAATTCAGCTACTTCACAGCTTTCTTCATGGCAGCTCCATGCCTAGTTATTATTCTCTTAAATCTAAACTGAAATATATTCCACATGGTGTAATTCATAGAATCTCTCAAGATTCTTGACGTGCTGATAATGATACACGAAATTAGATTAAAATTTCAGTATTAACACATCGCCATGAATCTTCAGACGATACTTAAGCATAGTATATTTATATATATATATATATATATATATATATATATATATATATATATAACTACAAATCCTCTAGAATCAAAACCGGTTTTAGATGCATTTGACACTGGTTTTAACCGAAACAAAGCGAAATCAAAACCGGTGTCAGACAAGTGTTTCGACATAGTGTTTAATGATCAAACCTAATCATGCATTGATCTCTCATCTTGATTCCCTTACTATCACCTCGACCAATCGGATTACTCGACATGCAAGTAGAATGATGATCACCACCAAAACTTCTCACATGATCGTTGAGAGATCGTTTGTGTTTAAAATCCGATCCGCAAATGCAGAACCATAACTTACCGCAATTTTTCTCATGAGTCCGCCAGTCTCCCTTTACCGCAAATGGTTTCGCGCATTTGCGGCATTTGAAAGGCTTCAAGCCGTGTTTCCTCTTGTAATGAGTTTGAAGGGTTCTGAAATCCTTCAGCGGTCTGGCGCGCGGATGATTTACATTGTTTTTGCAACCGTGCGCGCAACAGTAGCATGGCAGTCTGAGCATTGCTAGGTTTTGTTGCGTGCCTTTGAGAGAGTCGGGTCCCTTGCGGTACTCTCTTCCGTGCCCCCACATATGCATCTGAAATCGACAAAAGATGAGAGAATGATCATTTGTTGCATCAAAATAAAGGAAAAAAGGCGATTGGTCTTTCTCCTGTTTAAGTGTATGGGTGATGGATGCATGATAGCATGCAATCCTAAGATCTTTGATATATATACTGAAAATTTGAGAATTATAAGATTATATGGATCATATAATTTTTTTGGTTGAATATATAATTAACATATAAAAACCTAAGAAATACTTTAATCTTTTTTTTTTAGTTTTTTTTTTTTTGAAGGAGGGTATGCGAATTGCATACCACTCGGAAATTAGATTGTATTAATATCTACATTAGAATTTTTTTGAGTTGTAGGCGAAAAACCTACATTAGATTGTATTAACATCTTAAAGATCTCCTTTGCGGAAGCAAGCATACAGATTTTAATGGAACCAATTAACACAGATATTCCAACAACCGTAGCCTATTCTATTAGACATATTTCTTCCAAACGTCTACTTCTATTAATGCGGGTCGGTTATTCTAGGAAAGCATTCTATGAAATACTTTTATCAGTTACCTATCATATATTTATGTATCGTACAACCAAGTGCAAGTCTAAAAACCTACTTCACTCTTTTAAAAAAAATAGGAATGGTGTCCAAGATCATGAGATCAGTCCTTAATTTTCTTATCAAAATAATTACCTAGATCTTACAAAGTAGATGTGCTTCATAATCCTTAATTACAATGCTTTGATTTCCTATTTAGCAAATTCATGAACTTAGCTTCTTCTTTGATGAAGTAGAATATTTTTTAACTTAATTTTAATATCATTTGTTGTACTTAGAATCATATACAATGAGTTAACCAATTTGAAAACTATTCGCAAAATCAAAACCTTAAATAGGAAATTACGGTTTGTTGTATAAAAAAGAAAATTATGGGATCTTGACGGTCGAAGAAAGGATCTTCATGGTCGAAGAAAGTTTAAGCACACGCAAAACAAGTATTGCTTGATCAATCAGATCAAGATCAACTTCATGTAATAAAGTGATACAGAGAGAGATGTGTTCAATCCAAACGAAAAGAGTAAACACGTAACTACAGTTATTGTACTAAAAATTATATGGATCATCAAATAATTGAGCATAATAATTAGCAGAATGCAAAAATCAAACCTGCATGTTGTTGTAGCGAGTGAAGGTTTTGCTACAAACAAGGCACGAGAATTGCACCGGCCCAATCATGATTTGTTCGACCGTCGGTATCCAATACCCTTTTCCTTCTTCTTCTTGAATCTCCTCTATAATTTCATAATCCTTCAAAACCACCTTCTCTTTTTCTTCTTGCTCTTGTGCCTCTTCTGTCATAATATTACAAGATAAACTCATGTTCAAAGCAACACAAACCTCCTCTTTATTTATTTCTTCTTGTTCTTTTTCGTTCTTGACGGTTTTCTTCGTATCTTCAAGCTTACTTATCAATGGTAGGCATGGATCCGGATCCGGATCTGTCTCTTCTTTCGGTTGTACTTGAAAAGAAAGAGATTGGTTGATCCATTGAAAGAAATTAGGAGAAGAAGAAGAAGAAGATTGGAAACAAAATTCATTCATGGCGAATCGTCTAAGGCCCATGTAGTAATATTGTTTGATCTATGCAAGGCTTGAGTTAGTAATTTAGAGTGTTATAACTTTGTAAGTAGGTCTTATATATGTGCGTGGTGTGTAGAAGGGGGGCTGGTTTTTGAAGACTTTTTCATATCAAGCTTGCACATTTTCATGAATGTCCTTATCTCTCTGACGATTTCATTATTCCCATCAGGACGAATTCCACGTGTCAGTTCCTTAATTCATTATTGAAATTGAAATTCTCATTTTCACACATAGGCACCTAAAAGTTTATATGTTCATATGAAGTCCCATGTATCAGTACTATACTATTACTAGTCACTGTGTATATATGTAGAACACACGGATGCAGTCTAGTGCGCCACTAAATATATTGGTTCTTTTTACATTTTCTTTCTTTTGACTTAGACTCGTCGTTTTTTACCAACATAACGTGTTACCCGTTAAAACATTGGTCGACTTAAAGTTAGTGCTACTTTGACCTCTCTGAAAAGAAAGTAAGAGTAAAATTTTCCCTTACAAACAGCCTTCATGAATTGAAGTTGGGCCACATAAGAAAACCTGGTGAGTTTGAAAACCACATTAAAAATGAGATGGCCCACAAATAAACAATGTAAACAATGCAACAATATCGATCTTTTATTCCTAAAGTCTCACATTAGGCAACAATACATAAAGGTTAAAGAGCAAAAGAAAATAAAAAAAATCATTTATTTCGTCAAATAAGGATGAAAAATATAAAGTATGAGGTAGAATGTGGTTTATGGGTAGGGCAAGTTTAACTTGTGGCTCGGAACTCGCTCGTGGTCGATTCAATATAAAACTCGATAACAGTTCACTCGATTGCAGCTCGAGCTAGTATCGAGTTGAGCAAGTTTGAGCTTGCAGATCCAGCTCGTTCAAATTAAACTTGAAACAATATCGAGTTGGGTCATGCATTATATTGTAATATATAAAGGATTTTCTGATGGTGAGCCGAGTCTAGCTGAACTTAATATGATTTTGATTCGAGTCGAGCTATTTAGATAACAGTCTCATTTCAAGCACGTATTGAGTCGAACCGAGCTCGCTCGAGCCATAATAGAGTTAAGTTCGAGCCCGAGTTTCTAGCTCGAAACTATATACCAATTTTGAGTTGAGCATGCTCGATTCGACTTACAAGTCGAGTTCGAGCTATTAGACTTGTTTAGAACTCTATTTATTGTAGTGAAAAAAATAATAATTTACATGCCTCTTCGTTCTAAATAAGAAAATATTAATGTAACTTTCTATTCTACTATTTTACTTTTTCATCTCACCGAACAAGACTCTTTCACTCTTCGACTATTGCACACATTGCACTTTGCTGAGAGATGTTCATCATGCTATGGGAATTTTCAACATATTTACAATATATCCAGAAGAAAATAGAGAAGATATACTCTTCTGGGAATATAATTGGATTGGATGTAATTTGAAACTGGTATTCCCCAATCTTTATTCCTTCGTCTCTGCCAGACCTTACATATCTATCCAAGATGCTTGCCAATTGGAAGATTGGAGCTCAATTTTTCACTTACCCTTGTCCAATGTGGCCTCATTGGAGTTGTCTGAACTTATACAAATGTGGGAGAGATGGCTATCAGCGAATAATATTAATCAGCCAAGATCAATTCGATGGACGTTGTCGTAATCAGAGAAGTTTTCTACCAAGACATTATACCATATTATGGCCTCTGTATCTAAATGCTCAGTACAATTTGATCAAATCTGGAGGATCAAAGTGCCTCCAAAAATAAAAAATTTCCTCTGGCGACTCATGAGAAACATTTTGCCGACCTTAGATCAACTAATTAAGAGAGGATGCACACTTACTAATGTATGTCTGCTATGTATGTCAAACGCAGAAAACATTAATCACCTCTTTCAAAATTGCCCTCTAACAATGTCTATCATGTGGCAACTTGATCTTGATCCATCTGATAATCTATACTTCCTCAAATCGACGGGGGAACAAGACTTAAAAATCAAAATCGCTGCTGCCTTATACACAATTTGGAAAGAAAGGTGTTCAAGAACGTTTGAAGGAAAAGCTTCCAACCAAAGAGATCTACTCGATGCAATACACGAAGATATTCAAACATGGAGTAGAGCACACTAGGGCTGAAGAGAGAGCAGAGAAGCAGTCTCTATTTTTTTTTTTTTTTTTAGCCATTGGGGATAGGATAGCATTGGGCTGAAAATTTATTCAGCTTTAGGTTCTAGTTTCTGTATCTTATAAATGTCAATCCTCTTGGCATCAACAAAAACTCCTGTTTTTTCTCTTTAATTTAATATAATTGCTTGAACACCAGGCATGACCTGGGTTCATTTTTCAAAAAAACTAATAGGATAATTTGATAGTAGCAAAAATTAACTCTTCTAAAAATGTAAATTGTTCTTTTTAATAAAAACAAAAGGGCCAGGCCCATTTTTCCCTTAAAATGGTCTATACCGTTTTATATGTAATAATATAAAAAGCCCATGGGTTATTCAAAATGGTTAATTTGGGCCAGATAAAAAAGTAAAAATATAACTATCTTAACTTGAATAAAATGCACAAACCAAACTGAAAGATACACACACATCTACCACTGTCCTTACTCTTTCCAGTGAAAAACCATTAATGGCGGAAATTGCATGACAGTGAGGCTAAACTAAACTAAACTGGAAATAACAACACCATTTTATCACCAGATTTTTCTTTGTTTTGCCAAAGGAAGAATGAAGCAAGATTTGAAACAGAGCTAAAGGCTAACTAAACACGGTTTCCCCCTTTTTTCAATCCACTCACAAATCAAATCTTCCTCTTTACTTAAAACCCCCAAATCCAAATCCTCTCACAACCCATTCCTTCTCTCACAATGATTACGAAAATACTATCGATATTTATAGTAATAATCACAGCTTGGGCGTATAATTTCATGAAACCGCCAGCTCCATTGATATGTGGAACTCCAGGCGGGCCACCAGTCACTTCTCCTCGAATCAAGCTCAAAGACGGCCGATTTTTGGCCTACAAAGAATCAGGCGTTCCAAAATCAAGCGCCAAGTATAAAATTATCATTGCTCATGGATTTGATAATACTAAAGAAAACGGCTTTCCTGCCTCTCAGGTAAAAAATAAATCAATTAGTTAGAAATTAAATTAAGCGGTAAATGCATGGTTAGTCCTTGTACTTCAATTGGATTGCAATTTAGTCCCTGTATTACTGATTTAAACTTTTTGATCCGTGTACTTTATAAAAAACTTACACAATTAGTCCTTGAGTCACGGACTAATTATGCACAATTCCATAAAGTACACAGACCAAAAAGTTTAAATCAGTAATACAGGGACCAAATTGCAATCCAATTGAAGTACAGGGACTAACCGTGCATTTTTTCCTTCATTTAATTTCTAATTAATAATTATTTTTTTGTATTAATTAAGGAATTGCTGAATGAAATGTGAATTTCGTTTTATCCCTTAATTTAACTATACTCAATATTTTATTTATTTTATTTTCCAAGGAATTAGAGATTTGTTTTATCCCTTAATTTCATTACACTCAACATTTAATTTTTTATTATTATTTAGAAATTGATCGAACAATTAGAAATTTGTTTCATATCCTTCGATCGGGCCGGGTACAGATTGAGCGATCCGAACCCGAAAAGAAGTATAAATTCACATTTAGTCCTAGTACTTTAATTGGATTGCAATTTAGTCCCTGTATTATTGATTTAAATTTTTTGGTCCTGTATTTTATGAAAATGTGCGCAATTAGTCCTTGATTCAAGGACTAACTATGCACAATTCTATAAAACGGGACCGAAAAGTTTAAATCAATAGTACAGGGAATAAATTGCAATCCAATTTAAGTACATGGACCAATAATTATAATAATAATAATAAGGGCTTTTCAAAAAAAATAAAAATAGAAATAAATAATAACAACAATGATGATAATAAATAATAACAATAATGATGATAATAATTTCATTTTTTTTATTTTTTTAGAAATTGATCGAACAATTAGAGATTTGTTTCATATCCTTCGATCGGGCCGGCTACGGCGAGAGCGATCCGAACCCGATGAGAAGCATAAAGAGCGAAGCCTTTGATATTGAGGAATTAGCAAATCAATTGGATTTGGGAGATAAATTCTACGTGATTGGTGGATCGATGGGGAGTTATTCCGCTTGGAGTTGTCTCAAATTCATTCCTCACAGGTATTTTCTACTACTTTGTACTTCTTTCTACTAATTAAAATTATTATTATTATTATTATTATTATTATTATTATTATTATTATTATTATTATTATTATTATTATTATTATTATTTTGAAAAGTTGTTAGTTGTTATTATTATTTTTTTTAAAAGCTATTATTATTTGGATTTGGGAGATAAATTTTATGTGATTGGTGGGTCGATGGGGATATATTCCGTTTGAGGATGTCCATGCACGGAGCTTGACTGTATTTACTGGAGGGCCGAAAATATTTCTCCCTACTGATTAACACTGAAAAAAAATTTGGGGGGCCCAAATGCATAGAAATACATGTATTTCAAAAAAAATTCTACTAAAACACTACTAATATATACTACTCCGTCAAAATTGGGGGGCCTGGGGATGTCTCAAGTTCATTCCTCACAGGTGAGTTTGTACTACTTTCTACTAATTTTGAGTTTATGGATGAATGCATGGTTGGTTTATGTACTTTTAGTTGGATTGCGGTTTAGTGCAGGTGCTATTGATTTGGAGTTTGTAGAATTGTGCAAGATTGGTTCTTGAGTTAAGGACTAATTTGCGTGCTTTTGTGAAGTATGTGGATCGAAAAGTTCAAATTAATAGTATAAGGACTAAATTGCTATCCGGACCCGGTAAGAATTGTAAAGAGCAATTGTTATTGTTATTGTTATTGTTAACGTTATTATTGTCATTATTATTATATTTTATTATTTGTGGTAGTTTGTACTGATTTGAAAGTGTTATGTTATTGCTGTTGTTATTTATTTATTTTGAAAAGCTATTGTTATTATTATCATTATTATTATTATTTATTATTTATTTCTTTGAAAAACTAGTATTATTATTGTTATTTATTTTCTTGGAAATTTTTTATTATTATCATCATCATCATTATTATTTTTTTTTAGAAGCTATTATTATTATTCTCATCATTATTATCATTATTATTATTTTTAAAAGCTATTATTATTATCATTATTATCAATATTATTATTATTTTATTATTATTATTATTATTATTATTATTATTATTATTATTATTATTATTATTATTATTATTATTATTATTATTATTATAAATGCACAGTTAGGCCTTGCAGTTTAATCCATGTACTATTGATTTGGACTTTTTGGTCCCTTACTTTATAGAATTGTGCAAGATTAGTTCTTGATTCAAGAACTAATCGTGCATGTTTTTATAAAGTACATGGATCAAAAAGTCCAAATCAATAGTACAAGGACTAAATTGCAATCCAATTAAAGTACAGGGACTACTTTGCATATATCCTTTTGATTATATTTCATGATGAAATTGTAAATTGTAATAATGATGGGGCGTATTTTTATACTTTCTTCTACCAATTAAATTTCTAACTATTACATTTTTGACAAAAAAAATAAAAATTATTACATTTTATTATAGGTTACATGGGGCAGCATTAGTGGTACCGGTCGTAAATTACTGGTGGAAATCATTACCGAAAAATTTAACCAAAAATGTTTTTAATAAACTCGACAAAGGTGACCAAAAGGCGTTTTGGGTCGCGCATAATTTGCCGTTTTTATTATACGGTTGGATGAAAATGTTCAAATCTTCGCCGGCTATTGTTGGCCATCGAGATATTTTGACCGATGATGATTTTGAAGTTATTAAGAAACGGATCGCTTATCAACAATCCATTGGGGTAATTTTATTTGTTGCAAATTATTTTTTTATTATTATTTTATTATTATTTATTTTTTTTGAAAAATTATTATTATTTTACTATTATTATTATTATTATTTTTAAATTATTATTATTATTTTACTATTATTATTATTACTTTGAAAATTATTATTATTATTTTACTATTATTGTTTTAATAATTTTTTTGAAAAAATATTATTATTATTATTATTATTATTATTATTATTATTATTATTATATTAACTAAAATCAACATAAATGTATAGTTTGTGAGCAAGTCAAGACAGCAGGGCGAGTCAGAATCTCTATACCGAGACTTAAAAGTCGTATTTGGAAATTGGGAATTTGAACCGACCGATTTACAAAACCCATTTCCAAATAATGAAGGTTCGGTTCATATTTGGACGGGAAAATACGATAAATTATGTCCGATAGAAATACAACGTTATGTCATAAGTAAATTACCGTGGGTGAAATATCATGAGAATGAAAACGGTGGCCACCTTTTTGTTTATATGAATGATTGGGGCGATAAGGTGGTTAAGTCACTTTTACTTGGTGAAGATTTTGATGATATGTGATTGATTGAATGAATTGTATTAGGAGAGAAAAATAATAAGTGGTTTGTATTTTCCACGTATGAATGTTGTATTTGTGTAACAATTTGATTGCGTAATTATTGTTAGTATTTATATCTTGTTCAGTTGCAGTAAATAAAAAACAAAGGAGAAGATGCTAATAATTTGATCTTATTCTGTTAAAAATTAAAAAATAAGAGGCTTGTATTAAATGGGCTTGTTATTAAATGGACTTGGCCCACTTCAAAGTTTGTTAATTCTTACTAGCTATCCATGTGAAATAGGTGCATGCAAATATTAAGGTGACTATTTGATAACAAAGAAATTATTCCGAGTGTCCAGAAGCGTCTATCATATAGTTTTAACTATACACATATATATTTGCAATTGGATATATCTTTTGTGTTTATAAATATATTTTTTTGAAAATATATTTTTTTTGTAATTTTACTATAACTTTTGTATTTACAAAAATATTTTTTGTAATTTCATCATAACTTTTGTAATTGGGCATTGCTAGGCGCTCCAAAATGCTGACACTCCATATCTGAACCCTTGATAATAACGGTAAATAAATAAACCGAATCCGAAACCCGATAAGAAATATGAATAAACCGAACCCGAAACCCGATAAGAAATATGAAAATGAAATTGAAATAGGCAAAATCGCTATTGGTAAGAAATAACGGTGACTGTAAAAAAAGTATAGTATAAATATATAGACAGAGACAAAGAAGCAAAAAGCTCTAGAATTTTCCTCTCTTTTCTCCTTCATTCCAACATTTCGAGTCAATCTCATTCATCTTTTCGAAACGAGAGAGAGGAATTTGGGAATTTGCTCTGTTTTCAGCAAAGAGGAGGAATTTGTTTTGTGGAGATTCTGTTCCATTAATGCTTTGCATGATTGGTTCTTCTTTTTGTTTCCTCATGAGGTAATTATGATTCTATATTTTTCTTTTCTTTTTCTTATGGCTGATTTATTCGTCCTTGTGATTTGATTCTTTGCTTCACGCTCCTTATAATTGGCCTTACATTAATATCTTTAGGAGTTTCACCCACCATTTGTTCATTCCCTCAATAATCTGTTCTGCTCTATCTTTTTTTTTTTTGACGGAGTGTTCTGCTCTATCTTTTCTATTCATCAATCAATGCCTTTTTTTCTTATGAGAAATTCATTTAAAAAAATTCATCAAAAGAAGAAACAAGGACGAAATCCTTTCCCTATTCGATTCTCAAAATCCCCTTATTCAGAAACATTCTCACAAATTCGAATCTGATGAGAATAAAGGCGATATTGAAATTCCGGATGGAATCAAAAATGGTTGAGTGGGGATTAATTAAGTGGGTCTCTCTCTCTCTCTGTCTGTCTGTTTCACACTCTCATCTCACTGAGATTCTGAAAATGGGAATTGAAATGTTTGTAGTTTATCCAGTCTTTAAGCGGTGGGTCTCAGATCTTTGGGCCCTACCATGCTCACTAAAATGTTTGTTACCAACCTACTACTGCCATTAAAATGTTTGTTTTGTGGAACCCATCTTCTGATTATTACCAACCTACTACTGTCCACAAACAAACTCGTACATATCTCATCTCATTTCTGTTCCTAAATTGTCAACAATTTCCAATTCTGCATGCATGCATATATATATATGAAATTATCAAATAATATTTTTTTCCTCTTGTTATTTTATCATGTTGATGAATCCAAATGTGATTATAATAGAAATACTGATTACGTATTTACATTCTATTTCATCATTTTTTCTTTTGTCCAGTTAAAATAGAATGGAGAGGATGTGAATTAATGTAACCGACTTGGCCCTCAAATGAGACCCTGATTCCACTTCCTCTCCATAGACCCGGTCCACACTCGGTGTTCCAAAATATAACCATTAATTAATCACTCGGCCCCACATGTCAGTGAGTCGGTCCATGGATTAGAACAGTCTAGAAAAGAACTTGTTTTATCTTTTTGACGGTGAACCCAATAAGACTAGATAAATAAATCAATTTGATAAATCATAAATAAACGGTTAAATATGAAAATTAATGAATAATTTTTCAATATATATTTAGAAACAGAAAAAAAAATCATTTATTAAGTTTCATAAGACTAGAAAAATAAACTAATTTGATAAATTATAAATAAACAGCTGAATATGGAAATTAATAAATGATTTTTTTTCCTATTTCTAAATATGTATTGAAAAATCATTTATTAATTTTCATAAGACTAGATAAATAAACTAATTTGATAAATCACAAATAAACAGTTGAATACGAAAATTAATTAATGATTTCTTCTCTCCCATTTCTAAATATATATTGAAAAATTATTCATTAATTTTCATATTGGCCGTTTGTTTATAATTTGTCAAATTAATTTATTTGATAAATTATGAATAAATAATTAAATATGAAAATTAATGAATGATTTTTCAACGTATATTCAGAAAAAAAAGAAAAAATCATTCATTATTATCTGTTTGACTGTGGTTTGTCAAATTAATCTGTTTGTAGGCGGTGAACCACTTTCTTTTAACACAGCTTTGTCTTTTCGCAGGTTCCCAAAAATGAAGAGAGAAAGAAGAAGCTGAGTTAGAGCGACACGCAACCATCCTTAAGTAGTAAAACAGAACAAAACGAAAGTGACTGACGTTTCTCTCCTCTCTTTTCTCTTTCAAGTGGAGCCCCATGCACAAACTATAAGAATATCTTCACCTTTTTGTCACGTATATATCCATCTCCATTCATGGCGTCGCCTCTCTCCGACAGCAAGAACCACCACCTTAACTCCGAAGAGACCGAGGTCACGTCGGAGCACCGCGGGACGGAGGCGGAGGATCCCCGGCGAGACGACGGCGGCGGCGTTGACCTCGACTACCCTCTCGTGCGCCACAACTCAATCTACTCACTCACCTTGGATGAGATTCAGAACACTGTTTGTGAGCCGGGAAGGAACTTTGGCTCCATGAACATGGACGAGTTCTTGACCAACATTTGGAACGCGGAGGAAGGCCAAGCCCAGGCGCCGGCTCAGACCGTCGCCGCCGTAACCTCCGTCGCCGGAGCGGAGATCAATTCCGGCGGGTTACAGAGACAGGGATCTCTCTCCGTTCCTGCTCCTCTGAGCAGGAAAACCGTAGAAGAGGTCTGGACGGAGATAAACCAAGTGCAAGACGGCCCTACAACGATTCCCACCGCCCAACACGGGGACACCACCGTTCCTCCGGCGAACGGCGTCGCCGGAAGAGGAAGACAAGCGACCTTCGGAGAGATGACTCTCGAAGACTTCCTCATCAAAGCCGGAGTAGTAAGAGAACCTATGGTAACCATAAGACCTCCACCACCACCTTCAAACTTCGCTCCAACTCCGGCCATGACCGGATTCCCCATGGGAGCTGAGCTTGGAGGAATTTATCCGCCAGCCATGGTGATGAACGGGATGATGATGGGGAGTCCGGATCCAACAGAAGGGATGGGTGATGAGGTGGCGGGATTTGATAGGTCGAACGGGAGGAAGAGGACAGCTGGTGGTGCGGGGTTGGTTGGAGGAGACGGGTCCACGGTGGAAAAGGTGGTGGAGAGGAGGCAGAGAAGGATGATCAAGAATCGGGAATCTGCGGCCCGGTCTCGCGCCAGGAAACAGGTTCCTGATTTTTGTTTTATTATTTTATTTATTATTATTATTATTATTAATAATAATAATAATGTGTGTTTACTTCAATTATTTAATTTTTTTTACAAAATTTTGATGGAATTATATTGTGCATTGCATTGCATTGCATGTTGAGAATTTTGCATGATTTAAGACTTGTATGCGATGTATTACCATATGAATCATTGCACTATTTTATTTCGTATATTACTCATATACTTTTCTTAGTATTTACTTCAAGAATCAAGGATAGGGATAGTCATAAACAACAAAGTAATGTATTTTAAACCAAAAAGGTTCCTTTGTTTTTCAAAGTAGACAAAGGGTTTGAACACAAATATATAAATTTACGAGGGTGTAATATGTAAAAATGTCGTAACGCCGCTCGGTTGAGTGGAGTGTTTCCCGTTCAGAGTCCTTTAATGATACGTTACCTCAAATTTAATAGTCTCCTATCAGCGCTAGCTAGAAATTCAAATCTTTATTTAATTCAAATATTTATTTATTTACTTATTTATTTATATATGTATCTTTTTAATAAATGCGAGTTGTTATCGGTTTTAAGTTAAGCGCATTAAGTTGTTGGGCCGGTTCCCGACTTGGGCCTTGAATTTGTTCACACTAATATGTATATAATATAGTCGATTATGTTGTGAGTAATAAATAATTTATTCGTATTAAACGAATAATTATAAACAGGCATATACTGTGGAGCTTGAAGCAGAACTGAATCAGCTGAAAGAAGAAAACATGCGCCTCAAAGAAGAAGAGGTTATTATATATTTTTACTTGTCATACTATAATAAAACTATATTCACTGATTATCTTTTGCTGACTTTTGTACACCACAACATTTTTATCATTATGGTTCTTATTTTCTTATTTATTCTTAATAATCTTATCCTATTATACTAAATCGTTGTTGTATTTTTGAATATTTCATGTAACAGAAGAAAGTATTAGCATTAAGGCGTCAAATGGTACGAATCATCCTTAATTACTACTTATTTTTTATTCATTTTTTGTATATTAATATAATATTAAGTTAATTTTATAATGACATGCAGCTACTAGAATCAATGGCAGAAAGGTCTCATGCGAATGTTGAAAAGGCGAGAGCAACTCTTAGAAGGAGCACAACTTGTGTTTGGTGAAATTTTATAAATCATGTTTAAATTTAATTTTAAGGCTTGGACTTTAATCTTGAGCTGAACTTGTTTATTTTAGTTTTTTTTGTTATTTTTAAGCTTTTAACCTTAAAATGCACAAAAATAATTAGAGTTAGTAGTCGTAATATGTGGGTAACTTTTTATGTATAATTATAAAGAACTAAATGACTTCAATATGGTTTTCTTTTATTTTCCTTTTGTTTCTATGGTTTACAATTACATTATCACAAAAAAATCTTTCAAGAAAGTGAAAAAGAAAGTATTTAATCATTAATCCTACTCATTCCAATATCCTTTTTCACTCCAATTTCACTCATTTTCTTCATAATTACATCCTTCTCAATCCACTTATTCTCACTAGAGTACAAATTATTCAAAATAACAAGACCTGATTTACTCATTGGTGCTTCATGAATCAACCGTTCAGCCGCATATTTTCCAACTTTAATATCACCATGAATATTGCAAGCACCAAGTAAAGTATCCCAAAGGAGAACTTTATTCTCGACATTTAATTCTTGTATATATTCTTTTGCTTCACTCAAATGGCCGGCTCGACCTAATATATCAATTATACAAGCATAATGTTCTACACGAGGTTCAATTCCAAACTTTTGAATCATAGAATCCAGGATTTCAAATCCCGTTTCTTTTAATCCTGCATGGCTACACGCATGAAGTAACGCCAAAAATGTCACATCACTAGGTTTTATACCTTCATTTTTCATGCATTCATATAGTTCAAAAACCTTTGATGCATCTCCATTTCTTGCAAAAGCTAAGATTATAGAATTCCATGAAACCAAATTTTTGTTATTTTCCATATGACCAAACACTTTAAATGCATCATTTATTTCCCCACACTTGGAATACATGTTAATAAGTCCGTTAGATATATAAACATTTGAAACAAAATTCTTTTTAATAACCATTGAATGAATTTGTTTACCAAATTTAAATGGTGCGTGTGAACCAAATGCACCCAAAATTGCAGAAACCATACACATGTCAATTTTAACTCTTAATTTGATCAGCTTGGCAAAAAATTCAAATGCTTTTTGTTCTAATCCGTTTTGTGAAAGCCCGACTAGAATTACGGTTGATGAAACTTCATCGATTTGTTCGCACGAGTCAAATATTTGAAGCGCATCTTGCATTGAGTTACATTTCGAGTATAAATCCATTAAAGCACTTTGAATTATTAAGTACTGCTCAAATCCGGATTTTAAAACCAGCCCATGTATCTGCTTTCCTAATTTAAGTTCCATTGATTTTGAACAAGCTGTTAAAGCACTAGTGTAAGTCATATAATTAGCCTTCACAAAATGTCGCATATTACAAAATAAAATCAAACTCTCTTTATATAATTCGTTTCGGGCCAAGCCTGAAACCATGGCAGTCCATGTGATGCAATTTCTCTCAGACATTTCATCAAACACTTTACATGCAGAAACAGAGGATCCACACTCAAAATAAGCAGTTATCATTGCATTTCCTACTGGAACTAACGAATCAAACCCTTGTTTAAATACCAAACAATGAATCATTTCGCACGAAAAAACCAACTCCATTCGATCACAACACGACAGAACAGTCGTGATTGTCACAGAATCAACTCCATTACTAAACTCACGCATCCTGTTGAAGTACTCAAACACAAGACAACAATCCCTCTTCAAAGAACAGCCATGCAAAACAGAGTTCCAAGAAACGGAGTCTCTCAGAGGCATTTGATCGAACAGTTTGAGCGCGTTGTTCAGCTGGCCGCATTTGGAGTAGAAAGAGAGAAGAGAGTTCCACACGACGAGGGTTTTGGAGCTGACATTGATGGATTTGATCAACACGGCGTGAAGAGCTGAACCGAGGCGTAAATTGCGAAGCTTGCCGCATTGTGAGAGACGGCGGCTCAGTTCAATCAATCTATTACTTGTCATAGACTTAGTTCAGTTTTGAGAAAAGTAGTTTTGCTCCCTCAAATATTGCATTAGCTCATTTTTAGTCGCTCAACTTTTTTATGATTCAATTTTAGTCCTTTAACCATTTAATAGGTGGGTTTTTGTCCTTCCATCTGTTAAGTGCTTAAGTGTTCGTTAAATATGATACGTAAGCAATAATGTGGCATATATTCTTAACACATACACAATAACGTGTTAACTTTTATTTAACAAATAAATATGCATAAAAAATATATATTTTTTTAATAAAAATAATGTTTTAAGAAAAGAGAGGAATTAATAATTTTTTTATTTTTTTCAAATATTTGTCACGTTACTAATACCACGTCATTGCTTACGTGTCAAATTTAACGGACACATAAGTACTTAACGGATGGAAGGACAAAAAATGCATTTATTGAATAATTAAGGGACTAAAATTGGACCAATAGAAAGTTGAGGGACAAAAAATGAGCTAGTTCGATAGTTGAGGGGCAAAAATAGATTTTTCTCTTCAGTTTTAAAATTTGTATTTCTCTTCGTTTGAGAGAGAAAGGTTGATTGATCTTCTTAAGAACCCGGATTTAAAATCCCGGTTTTTGATTTAATGATATTCAGTTTCCTAGGGATTTCAAATCACGGTTTTTTTATAGAATGTGGATTGAATTCTTGGATTTAGTATGAACAAGAGAGTTCAAATGTGGTTGAGAAAGAAAGGGTCTTGTTTTAATGTCGTTTCTTCTCTGATCGAAGCTAGAGAGCTCTGATTATCTCTATATCTCAATCCAAGGTATTTCGATTCTTTTTCTTTTCCTTTCTTTACATTTCGCGTTTAATTGATCGAATATTGCTGTAATTAGTCTGTTCTTTTTCCGATTTGAGCTCACAGTTGCATATGGTAACTTTTCCTTCTCTTTTGATTGAAATATTTTCATTTTCTGCAACTGATGATTAATTGATCATATAAATTTAACGAAAGTTTTTTTTTCCATTTCCATTGCTTGAAGTCTCATTCTTTTGGTTCAACAGTCAAGATCATCTTTTTTTTTCTTTCTATTTCAAAAACAAAAGAGCATCTCTTTTTGAAACATCTAAGGAACGAAAAACATGCAAACAAATCAATTTAAATAAATAATTAAATAAACCAACAATTTCTTAATCTTATTAAGGTTTAGTGGAAAATAACCATCTGATTAACCGAACAAAATATTTCTGAATTTTCAGAACATTTACTCTGCAACAATCGAAATTTCATCTGATTAATCCCAAATTCTCTTTCTTTTCAGTTTTCAGAACAAAAATGGGTATATCCGCATTAATCGCCCTAAAAGCCACAACTCTCCTCTCTCTCTCTCTCCTCACAAAAAACCTCGGCTTGAAATTCATCTCGTATCCATTTCTCTACTCCTCACTAATCTCCTTCCTCATCTCTCTCTTCTCTCTCCCCTCAATCAACCTCCCTCTCCTCCTCTCCAAATCCTCCAACGGCACTTTTCCACTTTGGTCCCTCCTTTTTTTCTCCCCTTTCTTCCTCTTCATTCGCTCTTTCGTCCCTCTAAGAAGACTAATCCTCAACCAGCCCTTGTACACCCAAATTTCTGACGATCTTTTTGTGGGTGGTTGGCCAACTTGTTCATCTGAACTGCCACCTGGCGAGATCTCAGTGGTCGATTGCACGTGTGAATTACCAAAACGCCCCTGTTTGAATGGGAAATCGTATTTGTGCGTCGCCACGTGGGACACGAGAGCTCCAATGCCAGCTCAGCTCGAGATGGCGGTAAATTGGGCTAAAAGGCAAAAAGCGCAAAAGAAGCCCATTTTTGTCCATTGCGCTTTTGGTGAGTATATTTATTAATTATTTTATAAGGAAATTTGCAAAAAAAAAAAAACAAAAAAAAACTGAGTTGTGATTGAATTGGAAAAAAGAAAAAAGGCCCATTTATGTCCATTGCGTGTTTGGTGAGCTATACTTACTTTTTTATATAGGTTTATTTAGGGAAATTTGCAAATAAGCCCCTGTGTTTAGATTGTGAAAGAGTCCCTCAATTATTGGTGAGTGTTTACGTTTGTAAGGAAATTTACAAAAAAGCCCCTGAGTTATGAGTAAAGTGGGAAAATTACAAAAGGCCCAAAAAAGCCCATTTATGTCAAATACGCAAAAAAGCCACTGAATTATGATTACATTGTAAAAAAAACCCTCAATTGTTTAAAAAACAAAAAAAAACTGCTAACTGTGTTAGAAAGAGAGCATTTAACATTTTGTTCAATTTTTGAAGAATGGAGGTTTTTTTTTTGCAATTTAGGCATAATTCAGGGGCGTTTTTGTAAATTTCTCTATTTTGTAAAGATTACTAAATATACACATATTAATGGGTTTTTTTTGGGCTTTTTGTCTCTTAGCCCATTTATGTCCATTGCGCTTTTGGTGAGTACATTTATTTTTAGGGAAATTCGCAAAAAAGGCCCTGAATTAGGATTAAATTGGGAAAATTACAAAAGGCCCAAAAAAAGCCCATTATGTATATTGTGCCTTTGGTGAGTTTGCTTTTTTATGATTAAAGATTTGTTTTAGGGAAGAAATTTGCAAAAAATCCCCTGTGTTATGTTTAAATTGCAACAAAGGCCCTCCATTTTTAAGGAAATTCATAAACTAGTCCCTGAAATTAATTGACTGGTTTTTCAATTTCCTTCAAAATGGAGCGAATTTTTTACAATTCCTGATAAGAAAGGTTTTTTTTTGCATATTTTCTTTGTTTGATTAATTGGGCTAGAAGACAAAGGGCCCAAAAAAGCCCATTTATTATTTCCATTGTGCATTCGGTAAGAACATTATTTTATAGGGAAATTAGCAAATCCATTCATTAAAATATCAAAAAACCCATTATGTTACAAAGAGCGCATTTCCTCAAATTTTTAAAGAAAGAAGGGTTCTTTTTGCAATTTCAATAATATAGGGCCTTTTTTTTTGCAATTTCGACACTATTCAGGGGCTTTTTTTTTTTTGCAAATTTCTCTGTTTTGTAAATTTACTGAATATTCACATATTAATGTATTATAATTTTTTTAATTTTTTAGGGCACGGAAGGAGTGTGTGTGTGATGTGTGCGGTTTTGGTGGGATTAGGGCTAGCTGGCGATTGGAAAGAAGCCGAAAAAATGATCAAGGAAAAAAGGCCTTTTATTAAGATGAACAATTTGCATAGGAAAAGCTTGGAAGATTGGTCCAAGCATTTAATTCCTTCTTCTAGAAGGTCGGGTAATTCGGAGTCTGACGCGTCTGTTATTCTTTCCGATTTTATTCGCAAAAAATATTAGTAATTGGTTTTATTTGTTTGTTGGTCGGTTTTATTTCGTGATGTAATGTTAAGTGTTTAGAGCTTTGTTTCTCATGAAAAATATTAGTATGGGAGTTATAATAGCAAGGTTTTAAATATTTCTATGGTTTTATAAGTTCTTTTGTTTGTTGTCTTCTTTGAGTTTGTGTTGAAAAAAACTTTTGGGGTTTAGGGTTTAAGGTTTAAGATCAGTGTTAGATGGTGTGAATAATATTAGTGATATGAGTATTTTAAAAGATAATCTAGTGGTGATATTATATGATTTTATTATATTGAAAGAATAAATGCATCTTAATTTTTTTTCTATTTTAGGCCTTGTTGATTTTCTTTATTTATCCACTAAACAGGTGATGAACCCACATAAAGTAAAAATAAAATAAATGAAATGAAATATTAAAATAGTTGGTTTTCGCTATCCGCAAAAGGAGAATCCATTTGCCATTTGGAATAACCTGTCAAGCACTAAGTTCTAATTGTGTGTGTATATATATATATATCATTGTTTTTATACTTATATTTTGTCCAAGTTTTTAAGTTACCTAACATACATATATATCACAATAATGTCTCTATCCTAGCCTCTTGAATCACATTATTAGAGCATAACTCTTCACATCTTCAAAAGACATCACAAGGATAAAAGCCAAAATCCTTTTTTTTTTAAAAGAGATTAAAACCTAATGATCTTCATTTTTTAACCAAAAAAAGTCACTTTTTTTAAGTACATAACTCGTAGGATTACATAATCTCCCTCTTCAAAATAAGATAAAAATTAATCCAAATTTTAAAAGCCTGAGTAGTGATTGTGCTGAGATGGCATTGGCTGTAATTCATGAGTCACTGTGGTACTTGGACTTGTACTGCCACTCCCAATTAAGTTCCTGTCAATTACAAAAATATCATCGTTACTTGATACAATTTAATGAATAACTAACTAATTAATTAGTTATAGCAAGAATAAGAATCTTAGATTATCTATATCTTTCAGCAACTCCGAATATTAGCAATTAAAAGGCGTTTAATTACTTTCTAGTTTCTACCAACCAATATTTGACTATAGAGTGATTATCTATGTGTGTGTGTGTGTTTGTGTGTGTGTGTGTGAGAGAGAGAGAGATAGAGAGAGAGAGAGAGGGAATTACTCGCGGGGGCGGGTAGCCCAAACAGAGCTGAGAGTTCTGAGGCGGCGGAAATATTCTCCGATTGCGAGAAAACATCTGGCGGCCTGCCGTGTTGTTAATATCCGTCGCAACTGATGTAATGTTTGTTGTCTCAAATTATCAGCCTGTATTAATTTAACCACAAAGTTATTGTTTAATTGTACTTGTAATCAAAATTAAATTAATAAATAGCGACAATAATTGTTGTAAGAAATGTTGATATACCTGTTTTTGGTTTATAGATGCAATAATTGATAGGTGCATAGATAGTATAATTATATGTTGCTTCGTGAGATATGGACTTGACCAATCATTGCATTATGAGAAACCATAGGGGGCAATTTTAATTTTATATATCATCAAGTTGATAAATAAAACGTATCAAATTTTCTCTTTCCCTTTCTCTGGAAAGATTTATGAGTAGTTTTATAGCTTGTTGTCCCTCAAAACTTGAGAAAAAAAACAATGTGTAGGTTAAGTGTCGTTTTCTCAAAAGTCTTTTTTGAGAAATCATTTTCTAAACTACTATTCATGGATTGAAACCTTTGAATTTATAGTGTTTGAAAGGCATTAAATAAGGTAGATCTGTGTGTAGGTTATGTAGCACTGTACAAGTACCATCCAACAAAACAAAGGCATAAAGAATACATCAATAAAAATGCTAATATACTATATATACAAACAGGGGGGCAAGAGAATAACTGGTATGACAATAAAGAACAACAAATATTCTCTGCCCTCACTTTATATAGAAAATGATAGGGCTAGGGCATGGCCATCATAAAAAGAACTTTTCATATATTACTTTTCCGCATTTATTTTCTTCTTTTCTTTTTGTGTAGATTACACTAATATTTTAGGATACTCGCGTGTTAGAATTCTAAGAACAATATATTTTTTCATGAGTCATATTGTGTTAAAAGAGCATATATGGTGTCTTTTAATTTTTCCATAAAAATATCATATAGATCATCATAATATCATATGGGTGGAAATATATATCATATGGGTGTAAAATATATCTCCCGATAGATATACCCCTCTATATACTAAAATAATAATGATAACGTCATGAAAGTACCATAGTGGTGATATGATGATGTATAAAACACTTTTATGGGTAAATATGGGGCAAAGTATAGTTCTCCTTGTGTATATCAGTTAGGAGATCATTTCCCTTAACTGTTTGATTCTCTGATTAGATTGTCTCTAATCATTAGATTCTTCAAATTCTAAGCTTCAAAATGAACATAATAATTACACTAAAAGTGCAATAATTACAATGTCGCCCGCTCTCTTTTGCTATTTGATTTTTCCTTTTTTTTCTTTTGTAATTTTATAAATATTTTATATAATTGATTGATAACAAAACTAGGACTTTTGAGCTTACTCCAAATTATTATAAAAAAAAAAATTGGCAAACCTGTCTGATGAATCCTTCAAGGCTTGAAATCTTGTCGAGGGCAACCGCCATGAGGCTCATGTAAGTGTTGCTGACATCAGCATGACTCATGTCGAGACTGAGGGGTCCGCTTGACAGAGTGCTGGACAGTGATTGGTGGAGCGCATCGAGTCCTTGAGAGAGAGCTTCTTCAGCTTGCTGAGACGACTGTTGCAGGGAGCACAAACCCATCATCTGCTGATCCGTTAGAGGATCCAAATGCGGCATCACTATCTGCTCTCGCAAAAATGATGAATACAAATAAAGCAATTAAAGTGTATTTTGTTAACAATATTTTGGTGACATCATAACAAATATAGTTAATGTCAAATAATATAATGTTATAGGCATAAAGTCCAACCATAGAATTTGTCGGACAGTTTTGTATAGTAGTCATTCTTAACATAAATTTAAGATACTAGACCTGACTGTTATACAAAATTGTCTAGGATTGATTCTAGGGTTGGATATATTGTTTGTATTAGATAACTCTAAAATGGATCTCATACTGCATAAAACTTCGGGAACCTTTTAGTTAAAGATATATGGTGAAACAAAGTTACTATTAAGAATGTAAGAAAATCAGGTAATAAAAATAATATATCAACTTATATCGAAAGTGTTATACCCGGAATCAAATAGTGAAAAGGGGGTTAGTTGATTAGTCTCACCTTGAGTAGTGAATGAAAATTGGAATTACTTAAATAAACTAGTGCATTAACTACTAGCACAAATCAAACTTAAATCTTTTTCAGGACAATATGGTGTGAGCCTGAAGATTGAACTGGGTCAGTTAATGTACTAGGCTCTAACAAAAAGAAAACTAAGTTTTAAACATCATGAGAACCTTGATAAGGTAGGAGGGTCGAAAGCCGCCCATCCACATGAAGCAGCGTTCGGCGAGCGTAGTCCATAGACCGGTCAAGAGATGAAAAGCATCAGTCTGGGCCAAGGCGGCCTTCAAGCGAAAATGTGTGTCGTAGTGCAATATGCATTTATCCACAATAATTCCGAGATTTCCGTCGAGTAAATGCGCGTCCAGTCCGGCTCGTAACTCTGCCGTGTGTCTCCCTTCTTCCTCTAACCATCTTGCATATTCCATATCAAACATAGCTGCCCCTATATAGAAAGAAATATATATTTATTATATTAAGTAAATTATATGACATGAAAAAATGGGATGTAATTATATCATCAAACATATACATTACAGATATAGCTTACACATCCTTTTTATATTCTTGGTGTATATGTTGTAGAAAGATTTGATGTTTTTTTTTAACAATGAGATTTGAGGAGTAGTTATTTAATTACCAGAACTTAGGTCACCAGTTCCACCACATCCTGCTAGAAGTAGACCCTATCATATAAACCAATTAATTTTAAAAAAAAATGACTAATTAAGTTAATAATATATATATTTGAAAACTTCAATGAATTTGAAATTGTTGGAACCTGAGTGCGAGCTCTTTGGAGGTCTTGTTCGAGTTGCTGGAGTCGGATTCTACTCGTTTCGAGCTGTTGCACGTAGGCCTGACAAGATAAAGAATGATATTTATATGTATATGACTATATTTGTAGTTTAAATCTATTATATTTTGGACAAATTAGAATTTAAAATTTGTTGAACCTTCTTTCTGAGTCGACTTTTCCTGGCTGCTTCTCTATTTTGCGCTAAGCGTCGCAAAGTCTAATAGTAATTATATACGAATATGATTATTTATTAGCTTTGATAATAAAGAAAGAAAATGTAAATAAGCATTATTAATTAATGCATTGCTTCCATAGTGTCTGCGTGAGATAGAGAGAGACCTTGGAATCCAGTAGCTTGCCATCCTTCCTTGTAGAACCGGCAGCATTCTTCTTCTGTCATACACTAAAATCCAATTAGTAGCCTTAGAAAAATTCAAAAAGAACAAAAAAAAATCTCTACTTTTTTCCATTTTAACCTTAGCTAAATCTAAATCTCAAAAAAAAAAAAAAAAAAACCTCAGCTAAATCTAAGTGGCAACTTTGGTTTTGAAAAGGAGGAGTACCTTATGATCAAGGCCTGGCGGAACAGAAGGATTGTAGACGTCATCAATGGTGGGAATAGTAGGTTGTGTTGACCTTAAGGAAGAAGAAGATGTATTATTATTAGTAGTACAATCTCCATTGATGGCCATCATGATCCGTCCTCTCTGATCCGTCCCTATTTCGTCCGTCTCTGTCTCAGCTGAGGCTGATAATGATACTGTGTCCTTCACTGACCCTGACTCCCCACTACTACTCTGTTCCTTCATCATTTCAAATAAAAAAGAAAAAAACTCCATTAATAAACGAGAAAGAGAGAGGGAGAGAGAGAGAGAAGAGAGAGAGAGGGGATTACAGGGGCGAGGTGGAAGTGCCTTATTGGCCATGAAGGAAAGATGTCAAGAGTAGGGGGCCTGGTTGCTTCAGAATAAGCTACAAAAAGGTTAATAGTTAAATGATTTTTTTAATCGATGCACTGTTGAGGGTGAATTGATTGTGCACAGTATACAGGAAGAAGAAGAAGGAATTAAATACCAAAGAAGACTCAGTCTTGATCTAACAAAGGCACAGGCACTTATTCCTTTCTTGGCCCCTCACCAGTTTGAGCACAGTAGAATGAAAATTGAATAAGAGAGAGAAAGAGAGACTGAGGGAGAGAGAAGAGAAAGAGGGAGAAGAGAAAGAGGTTTGTTTCTAAGTTCAGGGGATCACACCATTTATGTGCACTTGGTAGCATGTGGTCACTTTAGTCCAAAAGGCAAAACCTGTTCTGTCTTCTGTGGAAGTGTGGGCTAAAGTTTTTTCTGGTAGTCTGTTTCTTGTTAGAGAGAGAGAGAGAGAGATTAACTGGTACCTTTAATGGGACCATCATGAATAGTCTTTAAGGGCTCACCATGGATAAGAGCCTCTTCCAATTCATCAAAGTAGGTTGTGCCTGACTGATCACTGAATCAAACAACAATAAAAAAAGATGATACTCACTAATTAGTTGCTAATAATTTATCTCTTGAATGGATAAGTATAGGGATTAAATTAAACCCCTCTGTTTTTCAATAAGCTTTTTGTTTGTGCTTTTTTATGTAGATTTGTGGGCAGAGGTGTAATCCAATGAAAAGTTTGTTGTAAAGATGAAAGAGGGGGTGAAAAAGGCGAGCAAGAAAGAAGAGAACCCACTGTGGAATCGAAAAGTCAAATTAATTAATGCATGAGAGTTGTGAGAGAAAGAAAAGGCACACTAAACCTAAAAGAAGGATATGTGCATGCTAATCCATTCAAAATATCTATCTGTTGATAAATTAATTAACTAAGAAACACAGCAAGTATTATATATTATTATACTTACAAGAACTTTGTAGAAGAATATACAACTCTTTCATTAGCCATCCATGAACTCTCTTCTCCTTCTTGCACCATGGCTGGCTGGCTCACTTTTTCAGTTTAGTCCTTTCTTTTCTTCTTCTTTTCCCACTCAAGTCCTCTATCTATATAGATTTATCTATCATTATCATCCTACAAAAGGGTGTTTCTTTCTATCTCAACTTTTCAAGTGTAAAGAGAGGATAGAGAGAGATGTAAAGAAAATGGATTCAAAGGATTGATTTCTCTCTCTTTTCTCCTTTTGTTTTCTTCTCTCTCTTCTCTCTAGGGTTTTGCGTGGTACAGTATAACTGGAGTTGTTGTCAGTTGCAATTCAAACCTCTTTGGAATTGTATCTGCTGTACAGAGGAGAGAAGATCTTGTCCTTGTTTGTGTTGTGGCCCTCTTTCAAAAGTGTTTAGAACGAGAGAAGAGAGAAAAATCAGAAAGAGAGAGAAAGAGAGAGAATGAGTGAGACAATACAATACAAAGAAGACTACTAGTAATGTAGTAAGGTTTGTAACAAACTGTGGAATGGTGATTGGGTTCTGTTCTGAGCAGCCAAGTACTGAACAAAACTAGCATTCAATTTTCAGTCCATATCATAAGAACATCCCAATTTTTCTCTCATTTTTTCTCCAAAATTTCATATATAAGTTATGTAGTAGAGATATATAAAATATTTTATAGATGCATAATATAAAGAATTGAATCATGGATTATTTTTTTTATTTCGAATGACTAAATAAATGAAATATAATGTTTATTTCTAGACTGAGTTTTTTTTCATATAATAGATAGGAGTTTATAATTTGTCATGATAGATAGGAGTTTATAATTGGTCAAGGCTTCAGGCATGATAAAATTTGATTTACCACTATAAGATACTTTATTAACATGTAAATCAAATATTAGTTATCACATATCCAAACAAACATGGCAAAGTCCCACAAACTTTCTTTTTCTCATAAACAAAAAGTTGGAATACAAAACAACAAAAACAAAAACAAAAACAAAATAAAGTCTATCTTCTCCTACTATTTCCTTTGTCAACTACTGGCGGTTTAAATACTATATTCATTGCATCTTTTTTATATACTTATCCACCAACTCTAGTTTATTAACTTGTAAATTTCATATTTTGCAAGAACAAAACTTTTAAATTAAAGGAAAATTTACAAATAACCTCCTAACTTTTCTGAATATTACAAATATTTCCCTATATTTTCAGATTTACAAAAAAATTCTATGACAAACTTTTCATTTAACAAAAAACCCCTCCATCCACTTTTCCATCTAATTATTTCCATTTTACCACCTATAATAAAATGTTTTCCAAAATAATTTCTCACAAATATTTTTCTAAAAAAATATTTTCTGTAAAAAATATTTTATCATATTTAAAAAAAAAACCTGGGACATGCGCACGGGTAATATCTGGGACGCGTTTTTGCATGACGTGGCGTGCTATGGTTGGATGGGTGGCGCTGGCGCTAAATAGCGCGGCGGTGGGTATCCGGACTCTTCTTAAAAATATTTTTTCAGAAACTTTTTTATTAAAAATATTTTTTTTTATAAAAATTTAAGAAAAAAATTTCAACAAAAATTTAAGATAAAATATTTAGTTCATAAAATAATTTTTTTAGAAAAAATATTTTTTAAAATTTGTTTGACAAGATACTTTTTCTACAAAAACAATTTTCTAAATTTTTTTATCAAAACTCAAAAAAATATCTCTCTAAATTTTTTTCCGAAAAAGATATTTTCAAAAATATTTTTAAGAAAAAATATTTATCTTAAAATCAGTTTTTAAAGAAAAAAAAATTAAAAAGTTTTGTTAGAAATATTTTTAAGAAAATTTTATAAATTTTTTTTTAAGAAATATTTTCTACAGAAATATATTTTTAGAAAAAATATTTGTTAATAATTATTTTTGAAAATTTTTTATTTTAGGGGGGTAAAATGGGAATTTCAAAAAAAATTAACTAATTATTAGATGGAAAAGTGGATGGAGGGGATCTTTTGTAAATGAAAAGTTTATCATAGGAAATTATTTGTAAATCTGAAAATATAGGGGGTTATTTGTAATATTCAGAAAATTTAGCGGATTATTTGTATATTTCCTATATAGTGAACATAAGTATTATTTCTTTTAGATTAAACTCATATTTCATGGGTTGATAGACTTTTTAAAATATGCATTATATAATATTATATTTGTCGGAACTTGAACTCGAGACATCTCTCAAACTTCCAAGATGTTTTACTACTTGAGTTAGCAAATTTTCATAATGAAATATTATTTATGATAAGAAAAAAAATTATGTTACTACTAACAAAATCACCTGAAGTTTATATTATGATAAATTAAGAACATAAAAATATATAGTTATGTCGAATCAGTTTATTTGTCTATTTGCCAATCAAAACCAAACTGAAACGATAAAACCAAACCAAATGATGAAATGAACACCTCGAATACAAAATGAAATAATGATAAGAAAACCAAATTATGAAAATAAAGAAGTACAAGATAATTGAATAAATCACCATATAATCAAGTCCACAAAAGGAGGCAACTTGAATTATACAATTAATGGAAGGGGGGTAATTTAATTATTCAAAGTAATTTAAATGGATTTGTTGGAGATTTATCCAAGAGTTAATGGGTCAGCATCAGTGCCTTGTCATGTAACATAAACTATGCAACATAAAATACAAAAGATTCTTCCCAATAAAAGAAATTTGGTTTGAATAAATACTTAGATTTTTGGGGTTGTTGTACATTTTTCTCTATTTTCTCTCTTTTTACATTACTCTCTGATTAGGCATATTTGGTGGCCTGATCAGTACTTGCATTATAAATTATACTCCCACACTTTATAATTTTCCATTAATTTAATAAGATAAATATACTTTAATTAGAGATCATATAATCTCCTTTTCAATTCACTCTTTTTTTTGAAGGTTATCCTTTTGAATTCACTCTTAAACACCAAAAAAAACGATCGAATAAATGTAAAAAAAATATTCACCACCGAAAGGATTTAGGAATATATCCAAAGACTTAATTTCCACAAAGAATGTCAATACAAACAGTTAAAAATTTTAACCACATTAATTAAAAACCATAAATAATCGAGTCAACTTTACAGAAGTATCAAGAGTGAATTTTACCTTTTCCAACTTCCACTTGAAATAAAAAAAATTAAAAAAACAAATCTGATAATATAAAAATGTCACCAAAACTTGAAATGGGTTTACCTCAAATAGAATCAAGGAAATAAATAAAAATTAACTTATCAATTTATTAAGGCAGGATTATTACACTAACCCAAAAAAATAAAACTTCAAAACTCTCAAACTAAACCACTCATCAACTTTTTATTCCTAACTCAAAACAAACTTTCAAAGTCCATTATTTCTTTTTAAAAAACAATATAAAATACCAGACTTTGAAAGCCTGATTGCAAAAAAGAACCGGACTTTAAAATTTTGGTTATTTTTTTCATCAAACTTTGAAATTTCAGTTCTTTTTTTTTTATTATTTTTTTAGATTCAACCCAGAAATTTCTGTACTTTCAAAATCTGTTTTGGGTTAGTTTCAGAATAAAGTAGATGAGAAAGCTAGTTTAACAATTTCAAAATATTTCCAGGTTAATTTGAAAAAATCTTACCATTTACTAATCACTCACTCATACTCAAACATCACATAACATTTTCATACCGTCTCATCAACCTAACAAGAAACAACATAAAACCCACCAATATTTATCGCAAAAAAAATATAACAAACTTTTAAAGTCTTTTACATGCTAATTTAACAATTACAAACTCTTTCAGATCAATTCAAAAAATCTCACCACCAATTTACAAACCACTAATCACTCATGGGTTCATAACTTCATTAATTACTCATCACTAACATCCAAATAGAGGACGAGTTAGGGTTTAGGGTTTATCACCACTAATCATTCATATTCAAACATCACATCAACATGTTTGTACCATCTCATCAACCTCACAATAAAACTAATAAACCCCACCAACATTCATCTTTAAAAAACGTCAAATCAACCATTCAAGTTAGGGTTTAGGGTCTATCAACCACTAATCACTCATACTCAAACATGACATCAACATGTTCATATCGTCTCATCAACCTCACAATAAAACTCATAAACCCCACCAACATTCATCTCAAAAAAATGCAACAAATCAAACACGAATTAGGGTTTAGGGTTTATAAACTCATTCATACTCAAACATGACATCAACATGTTCATATCGTCTCATCAACCTAACAATAAAACTCGTAAAAGCGGCCAACATTTGTCTCTCCTCTCTCGTTTTCGCCTCGGATAAAACACCATGAATCACCAACTTTTTCAAATTAGGGCATCTTTCAATCATCCCAAAAACCCAAGGACCAAAATGCTCACTAATTACGCTCCAACCCAATTCCAAAACATTCACATTCTCCAATCTCGAATCGCCCCTCAAACTATAGCTCAACAATCCGTCTCTAAGTTCATAACTTAGAGATAAATGTAATAAATTGGGAAATGAAACCGCGATTGCTTCTGAGTCGACTATTTCGTCCTCTTCGTCGAAAATTACGCCCCAAATCCGTAATTTTTTCAAATTTACGGCCCGATTTATTGTATGATAAAATTTCGGCCAAATTATCGTAAAATTACTCACATCTACAATTTCTAAATTCAACGTGCTATTATCGCCCATTTCTAATTGCGTCACGCTGACATCATCAATCGTTAAATTTTTCAAAGTTCCTTTTCCGATTAATTCGAACAAATCGAGATTTAACGCGTTCAAAAATAAGGTTTCTAAATTTTCCGCTTCTAGAAGGATCTTATCCACTCCGATCGATTTCGCGCAGAAATATTTTAGGGTTTGTGAGACCAAATCCATGGTGGATTGAGAGTCAGCCGTAACAATTTCCAATCCGTCTAAAGTCAAAGATTCAATCTTTGGACACGATTTAACCAACAAATTCAAATCAAGAGCCGAAATAATAACATGGCGCAAAGATAAACATTTCAAAGCGTTAAATCTCTGATAACTCGGCTCGACTCCAGTTATCACATTATGATCCAAATCGAGCCTCTCGAGTTTCTGCCGGCCGATTCTTTCCAGTATATTCACATTAGGGTTTGTTCTCGCGTTGTAAATTAGGGTTTTCAAACTGGATCTGGTGTACATGAGCCAGGCTATCACAGGAGCGGCTGAGAACTCGTGACAGCTGTCGATCGAGATCGAGAGGGACTGGAGGCCTCCAGTGGTTTGGAAGATGGTTTGAGTGATGAGGATTTCGAGCTGGCGAGTGGAGAGAGAGAGAGGGAAGGAGCGAGAGGTGAAGGAGAGAGAGAGGAGGTGCGATTTGAAGGCCGAGAGGAACTTGCGACAGGTGGCGGAGGCTGAGAGGACGTCTCTGGCGGAGGAGAGGTGAGAGAGGATGTTGCCGATCACTTCTACCGGCAAAGAATCCATCTTGGAGGCTCGGTTTGAATCGGAATTTCGAGATTTGAAAGAGAGAGCGGATTGTTTGGAAATGGGAATATGAATCTGAATTTGGTTTGGGGAATTTCAATTTGGATGTTTGATTTTGGGTTTTTGGGTTTAGATTGGGAAAATGATTGAAGGTCGAATGAAGTCAGGAATCAGAGTATGATTTACCAAAAACTGTTGGTTGGAAATTCGACAAATACAAGGGGCAAATTTCGTTCATTCCGTTCGTAAATTCGAAATATAAATCCATCTCTTGAAAAACTGAAATCTGTCAGATCAGATGTATAAATTGAGAAATTCAAAACATCCTAAATGTATTTCGAACAAAATTTACCTCTTCTCGAATCAGATCAGACGTGATCTTACAATTTCTCGAATGATTTCTTCTCTTTTTTCCCCGTAATTTCCTCTCGTGTTTTTGCTCTGTCAAATTCGATCCGTACAATGTGGGTACGCAAAGCGTAAGATGAGACAGACGAGACTCGGTCTACAGTGGACCATAACTATATTGGGCTGGTTTGTGTTTTTATTTTTGGACCAGATTTATATATTGGGCTGCATTTGTATATGTTTTTTTGACTTTTTTTTTGTACCACTCCGTTAAAAAAAAATCAGCAAATACTACTCATTTCATAATAATGAGATATCTACCATTTCCGCCACTACTAGTGGTGGAATATGTGAATTTTATAATTTTTCAAAAATGGAGTTAATTAGTGAAAAAACGTGTTCCGCCACTGCCACTGGCGGAACAGGAAAAAAATTAATTTTTTCTCAGGAAAAAGACGCCAAAAAAATTATTTTTTTTCATGTTCCGCCACTGCCACTACCTATGGTGGAATAGTATTTTTTTACACTAATTAATCCTGTTTAGCCAGCCAAATGAGAAATTTTTGAAAAAACTGAAAATCCACATGTTTCGCTACTAGTAGTGGCCGAAATGGTAGATATCCCATTATTTTGAAATGAGTGGTATTTGCTGAATTATTTTTTAATAGAGTGGTATATAGAAAAAAGTCTTATTTTTAGACCAGATTTATATATTGGGCTGCATTTGTATATGTTTTTTTTTTCTTATTTCTGAAAAAACAATAATTTCATTACATAATATGGCCCTGCGATGTATATTTGTCTCCATTGTGTAAAGCCTAGATTAGAAATTTTTTTACTTGAAATTTTATGCTTGCTATTTTAGAAGTGTAAGTATTTTTTACTACTACTTGAATATTACCATTCCACATCTTTAGAAGCAAAACAAATGAAAATGAAGAAAACAACTACCATCCTTTTTTGACACACAACTATTTTAATTCATTTTTCTCTCAAGGCCTATAGAACAAAATGTTATTAAAGGAGCCCATATAATCAAAACCTTAAAAAACTGGCCATAGCTAAGTTAAAAAAGAGGCTTATAGAAATATACAGCCCAATATTGAACAACAACTACCATACTTTTTTGACACACAACTATTTTAAGTTCAACATATTACATTTTTTCCTCAAGGCCTATAGAACAAAATGTTATTAAAGAAGCCCATATAATCAAAACCTTAAAAAACTGGCCATAATTATTTTTTATCAAGGCCTATAGAAATATACAGCCCACTTATCAACAGCTAGGGTTTTTGGAGCCCTACAAATTCCAGTATATAAGGAAACTATATAAGGCTCAAACGCTTCTCTCTTCTCCCAGTTAGGGTTTTGCTCATTCGCGCCGCCGCCTGGTAAATCCATCCTCCTCCTTCTTCTCCTGTTGATTTTTCTCATCTTTTTTCTTAACTAAATCGACCCTTTTTGTTGATTTCTTTGCAGGACTGAAGCATCTGAGTCGATTCAAATCCCGGAAAGATGAGGTAATGTTTGATAACTCTACTTCTGTTATTCATTCGTCTGTTAATAATCTGTTTGTTTTGCTAGTTTTTGTTAATATTTTTGTTGTGAAATTTGTACAGTAAGCTTATGATAACTCCACTTCTATCATTCGTTCATTCATTTGTTAATAATCTGTTTGTTTTGCAAGTTTTTGTTAATATTTTTGTTGTGAAATTTGTACAGTAAGCTTATGATAACCCTACTTCTCTCATTCATTTGTTAATAATCTGTTTGTTTTGCTAGTTTTTGTTAATATTTTTATTGCGAAATTTGTACAGTAAGCTTACAGGAGAGGCTTTGAGGGAGGCGATCGGCGGCATCATGAACGACTCGAGGGAGAAGAAGAGGAACTTCATGGAGACGATTGAGCTCCAGATCGGTCTCAAGAACTACGATCCTCAAAAGGACAAGCGTTTCAGCGGATCCGTCAAGCTTCCTCACATTCCCCGCCCCAAAATGAAGGTCTGCATGCTTGGTGACGCTCAGCACGTCGAAGAGGTAACAATTCAGTCTCGATTTAACAGATCTGGTTGATTTTTTTGCATTTTTTTGAATTTTTTTGGTTGATTTTTGTGGATTTAGGCGGAGAAAATAGGATTGGAGTACATGGATGTGGAATCGTTGAAGAAGATGAACAAGAACAAGAAGCTTGTGAAGAAGCTGGCGAAGAAATATCACGCGTTTCTTGCGTCAGAGTCGATCATCAAACAGATTCCTCGTCTCCTTGGACCCGGTCTTAACAAAGCTGGTATGTTTATTTATTTATTATTATTATTATTATTATTATTATTATTATTATAGTAAATACTTATTATTATTATTGTTGTTATTTCACTATAATTATTAGTATATTTTCAATAAGGTCCTGTATTTTGTCATAATTACAATAAATCTAACTTTTTAACTAAGTATACTTGTGTTTAAGGTAACATTAACAAATGCCTTGCACAGTTTGGCATGTTTTAATTAATAAATAAATAATGTGTAAACAGTGTGAATACAAGTGCTACATATTACGTCTAATGATATATAAATATTTCCAATTTCGCAACAAAGTCCAATTTTTAAAATGTGTCTACATATGTAACATTTATCATTTGATGCCCTAAATATGACAAAATCTTTCTCTTTTCGACAAAAATGTGTAAATATTGTCAATCCTGTGTTCTAATTCATTCCTGTTGAATCCTGCAGGAAAGTTCCCGACCCTGGTGACTCACATGGAGACTCTGGAATCCAAAGTGAACGAGACCAAGGCCACGATCAAGTTCCAGCTGAAGAAGGTGCTGTGCATGGGGGTTGCTGTGGGAAACTGCGGGATGGAGGAAAAGCAGATCCAGCAGAACGTGCAGATGTCAGTTAATTTCCTAGTTTCGCTTCTCAAGAAGAACTGGCAGAATGTGAGGTGCTTGTATCTCAAGAGCACCATGGGAAAGCCTTACCGAGTGTTTTAAGTAGTTTTGTGTGGGATACTGTGGTTTTGGGATTTGAGAGAGATAAGAAGTCTGTTTTTTTTGTTGAGTTAGTGAGAAGAACTTGTTTGTTTTTTATTGGTGTTTTGTTAAGTGTACTGTGGATTTGAGGATTTTTGAGCAGGTTGGAGGTACTTAGTTTGGTTTTGGATAATGTTGTTTTATGTTGTCTTTATTTACTTGTTGACACATGTTTTTGCTTGTTATGATTTGATTTTTCGGTCTAGTTTTCCTTATATTGAAATATTTAAGTGTTGCAATGTTGATATTGTGATGATTCGATATTGGAATGCGCCATGTTTGAACAGTTATAATTTGAGATCTCCCGTTCTATGAATTCATATATATGTATATATATATTATTTTTTTTTATTTTTTTTTGAATGGGTGAATTTGTATCTTGGTTTGTCCTAAGAATTGTTAATTTGAAATTTAGATTATGGATTAGAATAGAATGAATGTATAATATCAGATTTCAAATCGTGATTTTATGTCATAATCCGAATTTCAATTCCATCGGATTTGAGTTCTAGGATTTCGAAGGATGCAAAGAAATGATTAAGAAACCACGAATCTAACCTTTTTCAGTTCCTTTCCATTTTTTACCAAGAACAAATTCCTTCCTTCCTTCGATCTTTCTAAGCTCGTAATCTTCTGAATCCCTCCTCGTTCTATCTTCTCTAATTGCGTTTTTGAACAGAGAAATTAAGCGTGCTAATTGATTAATTGGGTTGTGTTCTAGTTAGTTTGATTAATTGGGTTGAAATTGCACAGAAAGGATCTTATTTGTAATGGGAGAAAGTTATGCAAGATGGGAGGCGGATCCCTTGTTTTCCGCTGCTGAAGTTGTTCAAGATTCAGCCGACAGGTCTTATTCTCTTTCATTTTTTTTTATTTTGATTTTTGGTGTAATTTTACGCTGCTCAATCATTCAATCTGGGGCGAAATGTGAATTCTGCTATTGAATTGATGCTGAAATTCAATCGTGCAAATGATTAATTGGAAATTGGTTTTCAATTTTTGGTGAAAATTTTTGCAGGATGGATTCAGTTTACCGCTCATTGTTGCACGAAGAGAAGCTCATGCAAAATCAAAATTCGAATCTTGTTTCTTCTATAAAGTATCACAAGAGAGATTTATCTACTTCTTTGGAAACTACCAGATGGCAAGTACGTAATATTTATTAAAAAAGTTATTGAAGTTTCATTTAATTTGGTTATATAATTATAATAATAAAGTTTTGTTTAATTTATATTTTTGTAATAGTTAGAGGATTT
This sequence comes from Juncus effusus, assembly GCA_027726005.1. Classification (NCBI taxonomy): domain Eukaryota; kingdom Viridiplantae; phylum Streptophyta; class Magnoliopsida; order Poales; family Juncaceae; genus Juncus; species Juncus effusus. Next base: position 953,179 of record CM050899.1, read on the forward strand.
TGCGAGGGCTGTTGATTTTGCTTCATTATCAGACAATTCAACTTCAAGGAAAAATGCGATTTTGAAATTCAATCAGTTTATTCAAGCGATTAGAGAGCAAATTATTCAAGTGGAAAAGAATTTAAACAACTCAAATTTGGGGGAATTAGGTCAAAGTTCAGAAATTTTGAATTCGAAAAATGAGCAAGAAATAGATAGTCTTGCTTCGTTTCTTTCTAATAATTGGGACCCACTTGTAAGAAATGAAATTAATGAAAATGATATAATGAGAAGATTTATGGATTCAAATGCTAATAATCATGAAGAAATTGTGGAAATAAAGGAGGAAATTTTGGAAACGAATAATGGATTTGAAAGTAGTTCAAATGATTTGGAAATGGGAAATTATGATGCGAAATATTATCTTAAAAATAATAATAATGGGGGAATAATGAGACCAAATTGGAATATTTTGAGGAGATTTTGGCCAAGTAATAGAGGTAATGAGAGCTTCACAAAAAGACGAAAAGACGGTGAAATATTAAATGATGATGAAATAAAATTATCTCCTTTAATTACAAACACGCCAATTGCTGAAAAGGTAATAATATCTTGATTTATTTTTTATTTTATTTTGTTAATAATTTTGTTCTTATTTTTTGTTTTTTGTAGTATCGCATCCCATTAGCTTCAGCTGCAATTTTATGTAAGTTACTTCTTTTTTTTGTCGTTTTTATTTTATTTTTTTATTCTTTTGTTATTTTTTTTAATAAATTGTTGTGTTTTTTCAGGCCTATTGGTATTTATCATCAAAGTTGTTTGATTCGATATATAATTATCCAAAAGCCAATTGCATGTATTATTTTTTAATTCTATGCAATTGAAATTTGGAAGTTTGCAATTTCAAAGGAAAAATACATTTATATTGATATGTTGTTGTACAATACTTATTATAATATAATTGTACAATATTCAAAATTTGGTATAATGTAATATATAGACGTTGTGTATTGTAGTAGAGTTATGCATTTTAGAATTTGTATTTGTGCTAAATTATAGAATTTGTATTTGTACATTTTTTATTTTCTCCATGAATGAACTATTATTTCTGATTCACTTTTCAATTATCTTGTGATGTATTAGTTTTCAACTAATCTTTCTATGAGAAAATTATAAAATCCAAGTACTTTGCATTAATTTGTCACTAAATGGAGTTATGTTAAAAAAAACTGAAAAAGTCAATATTTTGTATGTATTAGTATTCAATTAATGAGGTTTGTTAAAAAGTAAAAGTTTGTGTCTTGTACATGTTAGGCTTCAAAATTGGTGTAAAGAAAAAAAATGTAATTTAAATGTATTAACGTTCATTTTCTCAAAAAAAAAATTGTATAAACGTTCAAAATAATTGAGTTGTGCTTTAAATTGAGATGTTGAATATTTTAATTTTTACATAAATTAGTTCCTCACATAATAAAACTTTGACAAACATTGACAATCGGAAGTAATAACTTTTAATTGATGGAATTTTGAGAAAACATTGAAAAAAAACTAATGATATGCATATAGTTGCATTCAAATATCAGGTTCATGTTTAATTACACTTCAGATACCGGCTTTTTGAGAAGAATATAAAAATGTGTGATTTCTATGTATTAGAGTGTTTAAATAATGGTGTTTCGCAAATAAAAAATGAAAAAAATGAAGTACTTCTCAGTTCATGCATTAGTTTTAAAATAATTAAGTTATGAGAAAATTGACAAAAGGATATATTATTGAATATCGCCTATGTAACGTTATCTCAGAAAACTTAAAAATTAGATATTTTCTTGTATTATTTTTTTAATAAAAGAATTCGAGAAAAGCTGATTTATCAGCACTCAAATAATTGAGTTAATAACTTAATACAATCTTGAATTAAATATATTTTCATAATAACTTAATACAGTATTATTGGCAAATAGCTTGTAACCTAGTTAGTTAAAACATTTATATATATAATCAAAGATTATGAGTTCAATTTCCACTAAACACAATTTAACACATATTTAACAAACTCTTCCAACTTAACGGTTAAACATAAAAAAAAAATACAGTATTATTGAGCTCGCCAAAAGACGTTTGGACTCAACACTCTCTCCTCAAATGACCAAACTACCCTCCCATTCTCTCCCGATCAAACTCCCTCTCGGAGGTCAATTTAGTAATTATATCTCAGACTTTTAGCAGGGCGATCGGTCGTGTCCTTTTCTTTGATCTCGACCTTTCGCCCTCATAAGTAGCCAGACTAATTTAATTTTAACTCTTCTTCGATCTTTGATCTGTGTATATATAATAAGCTCCTGATTCAATTCAATTCAGTTCAATTTGTGGCTGAATATTGAATCAATCTTCTTCTTCGTCTTCTTCGTTTAAAGAGGTATCGTGTTTTTTCTCTCTTTCTTTCTTCTGATCTGGGAGGTGGATTTTGTTTTAGCAGTATTTTCTCATGTTTTGGTTGATTAGTTAGGTTATATTGTTGTTATTGTTGTTCTATTAAGGATTAATCATGGTTTGTTCCTGGAATTATGGTGTTGATGGTTAGTGATGCATTTAGCTTAGATTTGAATATCTTGTTGTTAACTCCATGGTTTATGAATCTACATTAAAAGAGTTCAAAATCGTGGCTATTTGATAGCTGAATAGATTCATAAACATTTACTTGAAAAAAAAAATTAGATCTTTAGCTTCAATCAAGCATATTAATACTTTAACTTCATTTCAAAACTCAGTCTGCAACCAAACTTAACTTTCTTAATTAAATTCTCACAATCCTTTCTTAATCAATCAAATCAATCAACTAACCATTTCCATTTTCTTTCAATCTCACTCTCAGATCCACAAAGATGTCAACTTTCACTCTCTCTCAATCCAACTTACTCAAACCCCTCACTCCAACCACTCCACCCTCACTTTCTCTCTCCTCTTCCCTCTCCTTCCCCAAATCCCTCCAATCCGTCCCCAAACTCTCATCCTCAACAAACCGACTCGCTACACGAACGGCCGCATACAAAATCAAGCTCATCGATCCGGAAGGAACAGAGCACGAATTCGAGGCTCAAGAAGGCTCGTACATTCTCGATTCGGCTGAAGAAGCGGGAATCGATCTGCCGTTCTCGTGCCGAGCCGGCTCGTGCTCCACTTGCGCGGGAAAAATGGAATCTGGTGAGGTGGACCAATCAGAGGGCTCGTTTTTGGATGATGGAATGATGGAGAAAGGATATGTTTTGACTTGCATTTCGAAACCGAAAGCGGATTGCGTGATTTATACACACCAAGAGGAAGAGCTTTATTAGATTTGTTTTGGTGGGTTTTTTTTTTGAGTGTTTTGTGGGTTGATTATTACTTTATTAGGGAGTGTTTGTTTTTTGTTTTGTGATTTGTTGGGGTGTAGTTTGAGTGGTTGAATAATGGATTAATAATTTGATTATGGTCGGTTAAATAATGAAATTTGTGCAATGGGCTTGGGAAAATTGATTTGTTGGTGTGTTTTGAGTGGTTAAATAATGACTAGTATTTTAAATTTGGTTGGTTGAATAATGAAATTTGTGCAATGGGCTCGTGAAAATTTGTCAATGCATGTTTTAGCCCAATGTGAAATCTTATTTGGGCTTGGTCAATTCAAAAAAAATAATGAAATAGTAAGAAGTTAAATACAATTTACATTTCAAGTTTTTGGAAATTTTGGTTCTCAATTTTGATTTTGATTTGAATCTTTCATGTTAATTCTTTTGTTAAGAAGAGTCATTAGACACCAATTGGCAATTTCTAAAATTGTTGCATATGCGGAAACATATAAAATAAGTCAATTTTTAAATGGTGCATATGTGGAAACATGTGACGTGAAAATCTACATATTGTTGCATACGTGAAAACTATAATGGACTAATACATATTTAAATTGTTGAATTCAAAGCTTTATAAAGAAAAGAAATGTAAATATTCTTCGTATTTTTTTTAATTTTAATTGCCATTAGTGTTTGTTTTGTGTTTTGTGATTTGTTGGTGTGTAGTTTCAGTGGTTAAATAATGGATTTAGTTATTTCATTTTGCTTGGTTAAATAATTAAATGTTTTGACTTGCATTTCGAAACCGAAAGAGGATTGCGTGATTCATACTCACCAAGAGGAAGAACTTTATTAGAGTTTGTTTGATTTGGATGTTTTGTTTGATTAATTAGGGAGTGTTTGTTTGTGTTTTGTGATTTGTTGGTGTGTGTTGACTTTTAAGTGGTTAAAAAATGGATTTAGTTGATTAAATAATTAAATTTGTGCAATAAATAGGCCGGTGAAAGTTTGTAATTGCATGTTTAAAAGCCCAATGTAATATGAGACTTGGTGAACTTGTCCAATAGGCCTATGAAAATATGATATTGAATGTTTCAGCCCAATGTTTAGTGAAAATCTTATTTGGGCTTAGTCAATATAAAAAAAATAAGGAATAGTCATTAGAAAATAATTTACATTTTAACCTTTTTGGAAAATAAGGTTTACACTTTTGATTTTGGTCTTTCATGTTAATTCTTTTGTTTAGAAAAGTCAATCTGGCAACCATTGGATATGAGGAAACATGTAAAATATGTCAATTTCTAAACTTGCTAAAACGTGTACGTGATGCATATGTAGAAACATGCAAAATATGTCCACCTCAATTGATCTCACTCACGGTAGTCAGTGATTAGTCATTTTCTTATCAAATATATCATTCATGTATATCACATTGAGGTTTTACTTTTGTTTCCCCTTTTTCTTTCTCTTTTTTTGTAAGCAACTCCCTTATCATTTTGTTCTCCTTAAATTTCATAATTTATATGTATATTATTTTTTGCAAACAATACAAGATATTACCAAGATATGATAACGTGATATTTGTTTAAATGGTAAAGATACATAACCTTCTCTGTTTTTTTCAAGAACTTTTGGTTGATTTATTAATCGAGCTTTAATTTGATCTGTTTATATTTCTGTATCTCCTTTTGTCTTCTCATAGTTGAGATCATTATTATTTTTTTTTGGGAAATTGGAAATCACGATGGGTTCTGATAACGACCCACGCGCGACGGCCACAAACACGTATTGTCGTCCAGCACACCGCCGGCGTCTCCTATATTTTCTTCCTGTCGCTCCTTTCTTCTCTGACACGACGGCGATATATATAATGTTTTGTCTGAATTACATATTGTTATATTATTTGTATATACTGTTATTTTATATCTATAACACACATATATATATATATATATATTATTATATCACATCTTTATATTGATATATATACTGTTTTTTATCTAAATTATATATTGCTATATATATACGGTTTTATCTGAATTATATATTGTTATATCATATCTATATAACACATATATACTGTTATATCACATCTATATAATCATATATATAATGTTTTTATCAAAAGTATATATTAGTTATTATATATACTGTTTTGTCTAAATTATATACTGTTATATCATATCTATATAATACATATGTACACTATTATATCACATCTTTACACTGATATATATATATATATATATATATATATATATATATATATATATATATATATATATATATATATATATATATATATATATATATATATATATATATATACTTCTTTTTTTCTGAATTAGCAAACAATACTAGACAATTTTTTTTCAAACCAAAAAAATGGTTTTGAGAAGTCCTATCCACTGATTTTTTTTAACTTCTTTTCAAATTTTTTTTGACAATAGCCCTTAGTCATACACAATACACGCACACACACACTCACACTGAGAGACCACAATTAATCCTATCTGAAAATAACTCTAAAATCTCTCTAAATCCTGTTGAACGCGAGATTCGATCTCCTCACCTATGAAAAGTGAGGCTCGTACCATAACCACTAGACTACACTAGTTGTGGTTCTTTTCATATCTCAACCCAACACGAGAAAACAATTACAACTTCTTTTTCATATTCTGAATCAGTATTAAGAAAACCTGCCCGATTTAGTGGTTAAACTAAAAAACTGAATCCAGTAGCATTTTCAGTTATGTTCTTCTATTAGATCGGAAATGCATGTAACCGGTTTAATTGGATTGAACCAGCTGATTTTATGGAAAAAATCGTAAATTAGATCAATTTTTGAACTCAGTTTTTTGCTGAACCAAATTCTTTTATTTCTTTCTCATGGACTTCTCCGTGTTTTTCTTTTCTCTCTACAAGATTCTTTCCTCTCACTCTCGTTGATTTATTTGTTGTCCTTAGTTTACTAATATTTTTTTTATATGCGTTTTCAGGGTGCTAGATTTTTATTAGTAGTTTATTGTTCAATTTTATGTATTATGTTGTTTTTGAATAATTTTCTTAAATCATCTCTGAATTTCTGTGGGTATTAATAAAGTGATTGATATTTGAAATATTTGTTTCGAAATTTATATAGTAGATATAAAGTTATTTAATTTAATTTACAAATCATCATTATGAAAATCTGTCATTAAACCGGTCGACCCATCAGATGACCCGACGTCCAAACCGATTCGGATAACATTGTTCTCAATTAATGATTATTTTTTTTCAATTTGTTGAGAAATTAGGGAAAAAAGAAGATTAAATAATCATATTAAACCCAATTAGTTTGTTGGGTCAATGGATGACGTGGTTAAATACATAAATGGGTTGATCAACTATCCTTTTTGTCTGCGCGTGTTTCAACTCACACGTGTTCATCTTGACCTTTATATATTGATATATTTTGTACGGCCATGCATAAATGCAAAAGCAAATTGTGAGTCGACAATACATATACAAAATAGTATTAAGTAGGATATAATGTATGCATAAATGCAAAAGCAAATTGTGAGTCGATAATACATATACAAAATAGTATTAAGTAGGATATAATGTATAATATAATCATATAAAATAATCATACATTTTTAATAATTCATTCAATTTGAACACAAGTTTGTCAAAAAGCAATCTCTAATCTAGATAGATAAGGTAAGGTATAATATATATATACAATGTAGCTATGATTAGTTCACCTTCCCTGAGACGCTAATTCTAAAAAAAAAAAAGTAATGTAGATAGATAGATAAGGCATAAACTATATTATACTAATCTTTCCCCACATTTTTGAAGTTAACTAAAACCTCAAGAAATCGTTTATAATTATACCCCACATGATTAATAATTAGCCGCCTCTAAGTGGATAATAAACTCTCCAAATTGGTTTTACATTCTCATGTTGAGACATAATTGACGTCAAATAATTTACAAAGGAAAGTGATATAATTTTGAAAGATCATATTTGCCATTATAAAAACTTAAATATCATATTTGTTATTGTACAGACTTAAAAATATCATATATGTCATTACAAAAGCCTAAAATATCACATTTATCATTACAAAAACTTAAATATCATATTTGTTATTGTACAAACTTAAAAAATATCATATATGCCATTACAAAAATTTTAAATATTATATTTGCCATTTCAAAAACTTAATATATCATATTTGCCATTAAATTTACTCAAAACTTAACACCATCTATTTTCCGTTAAAATTAACGGTCAAATCTTATAATTACCATTATACCCCTAAATTTATTTCATGGATTAGATTTCATATTAAACATCTCTCTCTCTCTCTCTCTCTCTCATCATGATTTAGATTCATATATAAATAAAAAAAAATCTTTCTTTTAATTTGAAGTCAAAAGAATTTAATATGAGAGAAATAAATTAATTATTTTTTTAAATAAGTTTTTTTCTCATGTCAAATTATTTTGACTAACAAATTGAAGTGAAGATTTTTTTTTGTTTATATATGAATTTCAATTATGATAAGAGAGAGAGAGAGAGAGAGAAAGAGAGATCATCATATGAATGTTAATATGAAATCTAATTCATTAACTTAATTTAGGGGTATAATGGTAATTATAAGATTTGACCGTTAATTTTAACGGAAAAAAATGGATGGTTTTAAGAATTTGATGGCAAATATGATATATTAAGTTTTTGTAATGGCAAATATGATATTTTAAGTTTTTGTAATGGTATATATGATATTTTAAGTTTTATGATGGCAAATATGATATTTAAGTTTTTATAATGATAAATATGATATTTCGAGTTTTTGTAGTGCCATATATAAAATTATCCCATTTTGAAAAAGAGTTTTAAGGGTAGATTAAATGCATTGTGCTATTAATGAAGTGTGGACAAGGTGAGATGAATTAGAATTACTGCCCTTCATTAATCATTCTTCATTTACCGGAAACATCAAATATTCAAACATAAATCTATTAAAGGCCCAAAAGATTTCTACGCGCAAATTCTTTTATGGGAAACATAACCTATCAGAAACCCTGTCCAAAAGTGAACAAACTTTAGCCTAGGAGCATTGTCACAAAAAAGCCTCTCCATTTACCATTTGCACTTAGTTTTTTCATTAAATATTACAGAGAAATTAAAAAAAAAGCACTTTTCTGAATATTTAAAAAAAATCTTTTTAAGTTTTCAGATTTTCAAATAACCCTGTAAATAGCTTGCATCTTTTTAAGTTTTGAAAAAAAGGCACTTTTCCTTTCAAAAACTATCATCTATATTTTCACCGAATAGCTTGTAAAAATTTTAGATCAAATAATTTACTTTAAGGGCATGTTTGATTTGGTTTATTTTAAATACAGGATTCTATACAAAATTTCTTGTTTGATTTGACATATTTTAATAAATTTTTAGATTTGAGGGCTCAAATTGAGGAATTTTGTAATACACTTAAAATTGTGGGATTACAAAATACACCAACTTATATATTAATTATATTATATTATATTATATTATAATTGTTGTTTACTGTTATTATCTTTTATTATTATTGTTATTTTTTATTTTTATATTTATTGTCAATATTATTATTACTATAATTATTAATTATTATCGTTATAATTATTTTATTATTACAATTATTTCTCATTATTATAACTATTACTGTTACTTTTATTATTTTACCGTCTTATATAACTTTTATATTAAAAAATTCAATATAAATTACAATTTCCAACGTTGCAAAAACAAATTAAAAAAAAACTCTGTTTTTTTGTGCGTAGGCAAGAAAGAAAAACAAAACTTGTTAATTGCCGACCTGTGTGCTGTACAAGTACACCCCGTCTATTTAATAGTCAATATAATGACTTAGTACACCGTGTTTATTTAAATATTAATATTACTATTCAGTACACCGCGTCTACTTAATAATTCATTGATTTTGGCGGCTTGATATTTTACATTGGAAAGTGGAAATTTTAGAAAACAGCGTTGACCATTTGATTACCTTTTTAGGAGATATTTTTCTTAAAACCCTAGATTTTCTTAATATTATGAAAAATCAATAAAACTAAACAAACAAACCACAAGCAAACGACTGAAATATGAAAAATAATGAATGATTTTTTTATCTTCTGTTTCTAAATATGTATTGAAAAATCATTCATTAATTTTTAATATTCAGTCGTTTATTTATAATTTGTTAAATTAGTTTGTTTGTCTAGCCTTATTGATGGAAAATTGTTTTATCATTTCAAAAAATTCCTAAAAACTGGATTAAATTTTTTTAATCCATAAATGAAACTATTATTTTTGAAAATATCATTTTTACTTAAATAACAGAATAGGGAGTGAAATATATCACAAGGTACCAATGATATTTTTTACTTAAATAACAGAATAACAAATTCAGTCCATTTTATAGAAATTTTGAGTGTGTAACTAAGTAATTCTTTACAATATTCAGGAGATATAGAACTTTATGAAAATTTTCCAATTCTTTAGCAAATGTGTGGGAAAAGAAATCCAAAACGGAAACCGTAAGAAATAGAAAGAGTGTGAGGAAAAAGAAAGAAGGAAATGATAACTTGGAAAGGATCACTGGCACCTGTCCATTAGAATGGTGACCTCAGATTTTTTTCGTTGTTATATTAGGCATGTGTTGCCTCACCATGAATGAATAAGACACGCGTTCTAATCTCTCTTTCCATTTGCTCAAGAGAGAGAAAAGAGGAAGAAGAATTATACACACAAGAGAGAGTAGAGAGAGAGGGAGATATGGGGATAGTCTTCTCTTTACTGTTTTTGGTGCTCATTTCAGGTTTGTGTGTGTTTTCTTTTCAGAAAAAGTTCGTTTCTATGCTCTGTTTTGTACTCAGTTTCATTTGAAACTTTCTTTTACATTTGAAAATTTCTTTTGAAACTTTCTTTTGTCTTTGTATTTGAAACATTGTTGCCTCGTATTTAATTCCGAGAGCAAACCATGTTTAATACTTCCTAGAGCCATCATCACCTTTCTTAATATCTCCTCCAGTTGTTTCTCAATTTGCAACAAATAAATGAATCATAACCCACAATTCCTCAAATTTTGGTAAATTACTTCTGTAACAGTGAAACTCATATTTCTTTCAATTTTGCAACAGCTCAATTGATGCAAGTATCTCTTGGCCAACAATTTGGAATAAATTACGGACAACTTGCAAATAATCTTCCGCCTCACTCGCAAGTTGCGACTCTTCTCCAATCGGTCAACGTAAAGAGAGTCAAGTTATACGATTCGGATCCGAGTGTGTTGAGCGCTTTTTCAGGCACTCAAATTGAGTTCATAATCGCGATTGACAATGGTAATGTTGCTAACATGACCAACCCGTCGACGGCTCAAGCTTGGATCGCTGAAAGTGTTCAACCTTATATTTCAGCTGGAACCCGAATTACATGCATCACGGTTGGAAATGAAGTTCTATCAGGTAATTATTAAATTATTATTTTCATTTTTGAATGAAATGAAGTGAGACAAGTTGTTTCAATATCTATCCTCTTCAATGTTCCAAATACTTGGAATAATTTGATTTTCAACTTGTATCTCCACTGTTTGGGTTTGAAGTTTTAAATCCTGCATCATATAAAGAAATGAGATTTTGAATTCCACTTCAGGGTTAACGCATTAAAACATTGAACGAGCAACATAACATTTGACATGGAATTTGAAATTCCATTTTCTTGTATGATGCGGGATTTATAACTCTGAACCAGGTTAGTGAGAGAAAATAAGTTGAAAAATCAGATTACAAGGATTAAATATGGAAACTTGTAGTATAATAATTACATTGTTAATGACTAAACTCGGAGCGTTATACATACAGGTACTGATATGACTCTGAAAGCGAATCTTCTTCCCGCGATGCAATCTGTATACCAAGCTTTAACTACACTTGGTCTACAAAAACAAGTAAATGTTTCGACAGCGCACTCTCTAGAAATTCTAGCAAATAGTTTCCCTCCCTCTTCTGGAACCTTTCGCGAAGATTTAGCACAATACATTCAACCTTTATTAACCTTCCAGTCTGAAACCAACTCCCCTTTTCTCATAAATGCTTATCCATTTTTCGCATATAAAGGCGACCCTAATACTATTTCACTACCCTATGTTTTATTCGAGCCAAACGCTGGTCAACTTGATACTACCACGAATTTAACGTATGATAACATGTTATATGCACAAATGGATGCGGTTTATGCCGCCATGAAAGTAATGGGCCATAATGATATTAGTGTACGGATTTCTGAAACGGGTTGGCCTTCGAAAGGGGATGAGGATGAACCAGGCGCGACTGTAGAAAATGCTCAAGCTTATAATGCGAATTTATTGAAACGAATCGCTATGAATCAAGGCACGCCTCTTAAACCGAATGTACCTATTGATGTTTATGTTTTTGCGTTGTTTAATGAGAATCAGAAACCGGGCCCCACTTCAGAAAGGAATTACGGACTTTATTATCCCGACGCCACTCCGGTTTATAATATCGGGTTGCAAACCACGTATTTTACTTCGTCGTATTTATCTTCTTGTTCAAAGTTGATGGTAAGTTTTTATTAACTAATTAATTGTAGCTTTCGCTTTAATTCAAGTTGAAAATATTAAATTGGACTGAATTGTCATGACTCATGATTAAGTCATGGATTAATATAAGTTGGACTTCTCTTCAATTAAAAATTAAATTTGTTTATTTTTTTTTATCAATTTGGTAGTCCAACCTAATGTCTATTGGCCCCTTGGGTCCGTTCAAATTGGACGGTCCCATTGAAACAAAAAGAGATTAGGATCAGATTCCATCAATTGTCTGTCATTCAATTTTCCTCCCACAAACATGTCTCTCTCAGTCCTAGTCATCTATTTAATTATAAACATGATTAATCTTATCGCCGCATGTAATTGGTGAACTTTATTGACTAAATATGTGAAAATGTTAATTTGTCCAGCTCAAAAAAGTTGACAAACTTGCTAAAAGGAAAAAAAAATGAGCTTATCTTAAAAATAGGAAAAGTTATCTAATTGGCTTTCTTCATTCTATCTTTTTGCAGATTTCTTACAGGGTCGGAATACTTCTGCTTGCGGCTTTGATATTATTCTAAGGCTTCATTCATACTTATTCCCATTTTATTCTTTGCACCGAAAACAGAAATATACATTTATACCAACCAATGATTGGATTTCATATTCACACTAACATTATTTTATATTATCGGGAGAGTTCTCACTAGATGCTAGTTCCTACATTATTAAGGTAATTAATTGAGAAAATTTCTTTTTAATTATATATATTTGTTGTCATTCATATATTTGATAAATTAGGTATTAAGTCATATCTAGTCATATCCTACAAGGTAGTTACATATTTGTCATTTTTCTTTGTTGGCATATGATATATTACATCAGATAAAGTTGTATTAGGCCGTTGGTATATTTCCCACCGATTTATATCTTTCGCAAAAAGGGTGGAATATTATCACTTTTCTTAAAATTGAATGGATGGGCGGCTCATAATCGACCGAAATTCCGCCATCCTTTTCTGATTTTTGTTTTGATCTGTGTATTTCTTTCTCAAGAGGAATCATGTGATTGAATTGAAGAATTTCTTTTTGAAAAAGTGCCAAGAAAGATCAATATTCCTTTTCTGACTCAAACCAAATTGAGTGAAGATTGAACACAAAAACCCACCACCATAATTATATTTGTGGAGTTCAAATTTATGATTTTTAAATAGTTAATAGAAAATACTTTTTTTTTTATAAAAAAACGAGATATTTCAATTTGAGATTAATTTTAGGGAGGTGCGAAGTCTTAATCACATGACGAAGAAAAGTCACAATCTGATGATTATTATAGTTCTAGTTTGGCACCTATCTAATATTACTTTTAATTTGTTTATTAAAAAAAGAAAAAAAAATCTAATTGTTATACTTTTTTTATATTTCAGGCACAAAAGCTTGAGACATTTTATATACGGTGAAGTCGATCGATTTGGTTGGGAGAATACAATACAATAGGATGATTAACATAGACTATATAAATATTTATCTAATTTAGATTTACATTTGTAGTTTTATTTTTTATGATTTATTCATGTACTGTTTATTTGTTTCATATAGTTTTCTTCAGCTTGAAAAAAAATGTGACCATTCTCTCGTCTCTTTCAGAACTACTATTGTCAAGTATTAATTTAGTTGGAAGTTTGGAAAATTATAGACGAACAGTTGTTTAGTTGAGTTTGGAAAATTATAGATGAACAATTGTTTAGTTGAGTTTGGAAAATTATAGATGAACAACTCTCTGAACTGTGTTCTGTGATACTGAAATGGACGCCTTGCCAACCGTAGCAATTTCTCTTTCTAATAATCTCTCTAGCCCCCTTTACTCTCACACACACACACACAGAGAAACACACACGTAATCAGGCCGAGCAAGAAAGTGGGTGGGCCGAGTGGGCCAAGAATCATTATTATTTAAGATGGAAAGTTTAGTCACTTTATGTTCAAAAAAAAAAAATTAGAAAATTTGGAGGGAACTTGTTATCCCTCTTTCAAATATATATTTTATATATATTTGTAAAATTTACAAAAATTCTTTTTTACACAAATGCATAAAAAAGAAAAAGAAAATCTAAGCCATCTTTTCTAACCAGGCTCAAACCCAAATTTCCTACATAAATCTATACATTCAAATCTTAATTTAAGAAATTACAAAAATGAAATATTGAGTTCTAGAAATATTTATTTTTGGTCATTCAGACCGATGACTTCTCTTACAACTCTCTCTTTCTTTCTCTCTTTCATTGCTCTTATCGCCTGGCGGCACCATGACTGAAGTTTCCTTTTCCTTCCTTCTATTTACTGATCTAATGAGCTCCAATCCCCTTTAATCTCCTCTACTAGATCTCTACTGCTTCTCTTTTCTTCAGTGAAAACTCTCCTACACCTTTATCTCCACATGCAAAAGAAAAACACCATTGAGATCTGTCTCAGATCTTCACCTCCTCTTCCTTCTTTCACAGATCCATACACTTGCATGTAAGGATCTGTGTTTTGAGACACTACGAGTTCCTGATTGAGGTGACAAGACATGCTCTATAAAGAAACACTGTCCAGTGAGGTGTTTGTTGGAACAAATATGTGGAAAACTCAAAATATAATTTACCTATTCGATTGAAATATGTTTATTGCTCCATTTATTTGATTTGACCAAGTCGGATACCTATGGCCTTTATACTGCCAATCAATGGAATTGTAACTTATACGGTTTTGTAATTCAATATATTTGTAACTTACACATGTCATTAATTATATACATCAATTGTATATATTATACAAGCCCTTATAAATAGATACACGGCTGATAAGAAAAAGGATAAGAAACAAATAAATATTTTACACATATACTCTCAATAAACCCCCATATATCTCAATATTATATTATATAAATATATATGTATACGGTATTTTGAGTTGGGTATTGAAGGGGACCTATATCAATCTCCTCCATGGACGTGACTCTAAGAAGAGATATAATCCGTAGTATCTTGGGGTAATTTCCGTCTCTCGCACTTGATGAAAATACATCTTAGGACATAGTTCACTCGTTCGGATAAAAATGTTTTATACCCGTGGTGGTCAAGTCAACATTTTGTAACATTTGATGAGCTACTATACAATTTTAATAGCCATTAATTATAAGTTACTCCTTCTACACCCATTACCATAATCTTGTAATATTCTATCATGAATTATAATTAACTCCTACCTAAAACGTGAGTAATTGTCTAAAATTCATATGTTACTTGGCTATGGATATAAATAGAGCCGAGCTAGTTTGCCTTGATCACCAGAGAGAAAAAAAGATATTACATAAATCTAAGAGATGCTGCATGCTGAGAAGCTCTTGTTGAGGTTTATAAGCTACCATCTCATTAAAAACCTCCTCTAAGGTCTTGCTTAGTTTGAGGTTAATCTAGGAGAAGGAAAGTAAAGAAAATAGAGTAGGGAAAATGAGGATAGAAAAGTTTTCTTTATCTTGCTTGGTTTGAATGAAGGTGTATCAAGGATAAATGGAAAAGAAGTTACACGTTTTAATCATTCAATGCCCTTTTTGTTAAACAAAATAATTCCAAAATTTTCTACCATAGGGAAAGCCCATTTTATTCTTTACTTGACATCTCCATTATGACATGGTTATAATAATTTACCTATATTCTCTTTACCTTCTCTAGTTTACCCCTAAACCAAGCACAGATAATTTATTACCTTTATTTTACTTCTCCTAACTTATTCCAAACCAAGCAAGACCTAAGACTTGAATATTCTTAAATTGTTCCATTGTGCCTCTTGAATCTTTAAGATGTGTGTATAATGAATTGAATTTCTGGCACAATATTCCTGCTCCTCAATTACTGTGCCAGAGATTAGCTTTTCTCCCATCTCTTAACTTAAACTCAGTGCTGGTTAAAAAGAAAGGTATGTGTTTTTTTTTAATTTCTCTATAGAAATAAGAATCTTTCTTATTTTTACAACTTTCCTCTCCTAAACTTTAATTGCTTATTAGCTGCTTTCATGGTAGTCCTTTTTTATCACTGGTGTATTTCCAAATCCATTTTAAAAGCATTGTATTGTTAAAGATTTCTAGATTTAAAACTCAAAGACCCACTCCTTTTGGTCTATATATTTTTTTTGCAAGAAATTAGAGTATAACATGTTTCTTTATTCCTTTTCAAAGAAAATTTCTTCTAAATTTATTCATTTCTTTAATGACCCATTTGAGAAATTTAAATACTTAGAAGTAATTGAGAAATAATATACAAACGCACAAATTGAATAATATTTTTATTTAGAATTCATCATTATTTATACATTATTTGAAAACTATATAGGGGATTTTTAAAATAAAGAGATAAATTAAGTGGGATTCTTTGACTAAAGCAAAAGTCGAGTACTGTATTTTTTTAACTTTGAAAACACAGTATTTTGTTTTTTTACAAATTTGTAAAAGAATACGGTTTCATTTTGTAGTTGAGCAATACATCAATTTCAATTTAAATTTTTTCACAAAACCATCATACCTCAACAAACCATTTCTTTTCTTTTCTTTCCCTTTTTTTTTGTTTAAGGAAGGCCTAAACATAAGACACTTTTCTTTCTTAACACATAAAAAGAATATAACAGATACAAACAATATACAAACACATAAAAAATAGCATATCACATTCATGTATCTCTTTTTTATATCTTCAACAAATTCTATTTTTGCAAAGAATCCAAGAACCGATTATAAGTCGTAATATTGGGTATAAATCCCCCATCCAACATTTCATCCAAAACCAATTCCCCTTCTTTTTTTCTCCCTTCTTTCACAAAACCCCTCAAAATTATACAAAATGTCGTTCCATCACCCTCAAAACCCTTTTCTTTAGCCAATAATCTCAATTTATTAGCCTCCATTGTTTTCCCCAAATTACAAAGATCCTCAAATAAACAATTACACGTGATATTATCAATTAAAAGCCCCTCTTTAATCATTGTTTCCATTACTCTACAAGCCTCGTTTAATTTATTATATTTTCTTAAACCCTCTATTAAAGTAATGTAACTAATTTCGCTAAAAGATGAACCGCCTCTTCTTTCAGCCATTTCATCAAACACTTTGAGTGCTTTCATTACATCACCATTTTTACACAAAGATTCCATTAATACAAAACAATCAAAACCTTCTTTTGGTATATAATCTTTTTCTAATAATTCAACTAATAAATCAGCCGCTTCATTAACTTTTCCGTTATTACACAATCCATGTATTAAAATCTCACATGTAGAAACTGAAAATTTAGTACCAAAATCAAGCATCTCATATGCAACTCTTAAACCCTCCTTAAACCTCTGTCTTCTAAAGAATCCTCTTATAATAGTATTAAAACTAACAATATTAGGCTCACATTTCATCTCTCTCATTTTCCTCAACCAATTCAACGCCAAATCAATTTCTCCCTTTATACAAAAGCTATTTATCATAATATTAAACGTATAACTATCTGGTTGAACAAAATCTCTCTTGGTCATTTTATCGAACAGTTGAAGCGCATTATCATGCTTCCCCTGTTTCACAAACCCATGCAAAAGTAGATTATACAGCGAGCTACTCAACTTTCCGTCAACCGAGCGAGAAACCTCACGAAACGCCACGTCAGCATCATCCAACCAACCCGCTCGACAAAACGCGAGAATGGCACAACCGTAAATCCGCTCAAGATAAGGACACGAAAAAATAGAGGAATCCGTACATGGGCACGGATGCAATTTCACATGAGAGAGAAAGAGACGGAGATGGTTCAGTCGAGAAGAGAAGGAGAGAGATTGAACAATGCATAAATGAGAATGGTGGTCGTGCCGGAAAGAAGAGAGAGAGTTAGAAGCCCAAAGAAAGAGATGAAAATCATATTGCGAAAAAACAGAGTGGTACCTTATTTTTCTACGTAGGAAACGAGAGAAAGTTGATGGAGTTAGAGAGGAGAGAGAGGGGAAGTGGAGAGAGAGGTAGTGGTTGAGAGAGGAGATGTGAGAAGGGGGAAGAGGGAGGGAAGAGAGAGTAATGGAGGGGAGAGAAGGAGAGGGAGAAGGAGAAGAAGAAGAAGAAGAAGGGTTGAGAAGGTTTTTGTGCTTGGCGATTAAAGATGGCAGAGATTTTGCGAGTCGCTTTGACGCCATTGATGAATCAGATCAATGAAGAAGAAAGATAAATAGAGTTTTACTACATCTACTTATATTTAATGATTGGTTACACTGCCATGTGGGTCCCAAATATCAGACTTATAATTTGGGCTTGTTTATATATAGCGATTGGTGTGACTGACATATGAGATATATCAGTATTGTAAGATATCACAAAATTTGCGATATATAGACTCTTTTTGCCATATAATACTGGGCCTAATAATAGTTATACTGACATATGTGTTAACATTTCAGAGTCATGATTTCAGCCCAATACTAAGCTGTATGAACCATGAACTTATAATATAAAGACTGGAACTTAATTTTTTTTTGAAATGCAGGCAATTTGTCTATTTAGATTTGCGTTAAAAAGTTTTTACAAGAATATTTACAAAAAGACTGGAACTTATTAAATGTGGTAAAGAAATCATTTGCGGATTGCTCAATACTAACATGTTTGAAAAAAGACGCATGCTTGTGGAATAATAAGAAGATGCAAGCAAGCCAATGTATCATTGTCCCAATTTATTTCGAAATAAATTCTAATTTATTATGAAATAAACCATAAATTTGTGAAATTTAATTGAAATATCCAAGGAATATGTGTAATTCTTATCTCCGAGTCCCAATTGTTTAGTAGGTGTATTTTTGCTAAGCTAATTAACAACCAAGTTCTATTATAGGATCAATGGAACAAGAAATAAAAAACTAGTTCACCTGTGTCTGAATTTAGATGCAGATAATTATATTTTGCAATATTTATTCAATACAATGAATTACAAACAACTCTCCATTAATTACTTCTCAAAAGCACAACACACAATCTCAAAAAGACAAAAGCACAACACACAGCCTTTGACAAAATTTCCACTTTTGTACAAAACAATTTTTTACAACACACCCCTCACCAAAAACAAAAAAAAAGAAAAAAAAAAACAAAGTAAACCTAACAAAGAAATTTGAAATTCGAAATTCAAATTAAGAAAGAAGTAAACTCTACTCTAACCCCAACCAAAATCCAAACAGACAAAACAAGAAATTCAAACCTTGCGCCACGTTGCAACAAACAAACCAACCAACCAACCAATCACAGACGTCTGACATCATCACTGTGGGACCCAAATGTCAGACCATGTCATCATCCAACGTGTCAAGCGCTGGCTTCTACCACGTCATCGCCCCACTGCGCCGCCCTCCGCCCTGAAGAGAACTTCTTCATTGCTCCGATCGCCGGAGGCACCACCACCACCACCTCCACCTCCTCCACCTCTATCTCCGCCTTCTCCGGTGATGGCCGGACCTCCTCAACCTCAGGTGATGGCCGAACATCCTCCAAGTTCCTTCTACACTCTTCTGTCGGCCTCCTGCTGCTGCTACCACCGCCGGCGCAGTGCAAGATCGCAGAAAACCCATTCCAGCATCCAGCTTTATTGTTATCGATTTCTTTGTCCTTTCGCTCCTCTTTCTTTCTCCGCCGCTTCTCCCTCTCCCTCTCGGACAGAACCTTTCCGATACATGACACCTTGGGCGAACCCGGTTCGCATTCAGGCAACCCAGATTTCTTCGACCCGCTATTGCGCCATTTCGGGAAGATGGGCGGCGGGCGGCGGCAGTAAATGAACCCCGGCCGCTGGATCTTGGTCGGGAGGCTGATAATCGGCGTAGACGCAGTCGGATTCAGATTCGTGGCCGCAACTCTAACAGACCCAGATCTAGATTTCGACCAAGGAAAAGGATTTGAGTGCGATTTCGGATTCGTGCTTCCTTTCGTCGAGTCTTCTCGATCGTAGACCGGACTCAGCTCAGGCCAGGACGAATCCTCCGAAATTGGTATCACTATCGACTCCGGCGGGAGATCCGGGTCGTTCCGCAGGTCAAACCGAGTTTTGGGTATCTCCGCCCGTTCCACTTCCATCAGCTATTAGACAAGGAACTGTGAAGGAAATGAAGAAAGAAGAAAGAAGAAAGAAGAAAGAAAGAGGATTTCTTTTGCGTGAGAGTGGGTGTAGCAGAAGAAGAAGATATTTAACAGAAAATTGCCTGGACACGGTCTATAACTAAACAAACAACAATTTCACAGAACAGGTGTATTAGTACAACTGGTGTACGGTGAGCCAGCGGGTGTGGAAGATGAAGAGAAGATTAAAGAGAAACTTGCCTGGACATGGTCTACGCCTAGACAAAGAACAATTTAAACGGGATAGATGTATTGGTGGAAGCGGTGTATGGTGAGCCGGGGGTGTATTGGATCCCGTGATGTTAGTACAAAAGTTCGTTGACCTGGTCCTCGCTAGGCGACGAAATAGTAGAGTAAGAATATTGCCGTAAGTTTTCTGTTTTCACTTTTCAGTACGAACTCGGAAAAAAAGTTCATTTCATCCGTAAAAGACTTTTTTTTTGTTTTAGTACTATTTTGAAGAATAATTAATATGATAACATTATTGTTTTGGAAATAATTAGTCCACTGGTATTTTCGTCAGATTTTCTGGCGGAACTGAAGTGGTTCTGCCAGAGAGTCCGACGGAACTGGGTAAAATTCATTTTTTAAAATTAAACTCTCAATTTAGAAATCCAATTAGTTCAAAAAAATTACGAATTCAGCAGTTCCATCAGATCATCCGGTGGAATTGCCTATTTTTTTTTTTTTTGCCTCTAAAGACAGGAAAATTTAGTAAAAAAAAAAAATTATTACTGTCCACAACAATTTCGTCGGACCCTATGGAAAAAGTGTTAGTTGGCTAATATGCTACTTTGCAAAAAAAATTCTCTATAAAATGTGAAGAACTGCTGAAATAACCAAGGTTAATAGAGAAATTAATGTGAGGATAAACTTGTTAATTCGAAGTTAATGTGTGATATCAGATGTGTCATATCAGTTGCTTTCTTTCCATAGGTGACAAGTCCATTCATTTACTTTCAACACGATAAGATATGATGGCATGACATTAACCAGTATTGAGTTGGCAATTTCGCATGACATCATGAACCAACGATAAAAATTGTCTCTATTAACAATAAAAAAGCATATATTAACATTTAAAAAAATATATTAACACAAAAAATGATAAAAATTATCTATTAACAACGATAAAAAAGAATATATATTAACATTTAAAAAAAGTATATTAACACAAAAAATAGTGAAGAAAATAACACACGGCCCATGTCTGTCTTTTCAGGACTTCTTTCGAAAACACAAATAACTTGGGGGCCTATACGCAAAAATCCACCCCCAAATTAACCCGCGAAAAATAAAACACAAACCTTCATCTTCCATTTTCAGTTTCGCGCGAGGGTTTTACGAGAGAGAGATGGCGAAGAAGGGAGGAGAAGCAGCGGAGGAAGGAGGTTCGGCTCCGCCAGTCCCCGGTCCGGCGGAGAAGGCGTCGACGTCAGCACCTCCGGCGCCGGCGGCGCCGACGCCGGAGGCGGCGGTGGAGGACTTGCCTCGGGCTATTGTGCGGCGACTGGTGAAGGAGAAGCTGTCGGATCTGGGCGGAGAGGATGAGGGAGAAATCAGCGTGAACAAGGATGCGTTGGCTGCTTTTGCAGAGAGCGCTCGGATCTTCATCCATTATCTTTCCGCCACGTAAGTGATCGAATCCCTCGATCGATCCTTCGATTTTGTTGCGTCAATTGTGCTGATTTTTGGAAAATTTGATATTGGTTTCTGTTTTTTGAGATTGATGATTGGGGATTTTGATTGTGGGATGTGATTAGGGCGAATGATATATGCAAGGAATCGAAGAGGCAGACGATTAATGCAGATGATGTACTTAAGGCGCTCGATGAAATTGAATTTCCTGAATTTGTTGAACCTCTTAGAGCTTCTTTAGAAGGTTGGTTTTCCCATTTCTCAGTTCAGTTCAATTCAATTTGAATTTGTTTATACTGCAAATTAGTTAATTTTTTGGGTCTAAATTTGTTGTTTTTCTTGTTTGATTGATCAGAATTCAGAAAGAAAAATGCGGGAAAAAGAGAGGCGGAAAAGAAAAGGAAGGCTGAGAAGGCTTTGAGTGAGAGTCAAACAAAGGCGGATTCTCAAGAAGAAAATTTGGTTGAGACCTCTTAATTAAACCTTTTTATTGTATAAGATTTTTATTTTATTTTTGTTGTGCTTGCTAATTTAGAGAACATTTCGAATAGTTTTTATTCACTGTGAAATTTGTTATTTTATGGTTTTTATTTTTTCACGTTAGTTTTGAATTTTCTCTTAAACGAAAAAGAAACAAAAACTTCAAAAGATGCATTATTGATAAAGAAAATGCAACAATTATTATTTTCTTTCTAGAAAATGTTAATGTTATATATAGACTTTTTAAGCATTTCAATGCTATAACTCAAAGGCTCATTAAGAGGCCAACAAAAACAGAAATCCAAGGATTTTGAGGATGCTAAATTTGAAAAAAAAAATAGTGCATTAACAATATATGAAATGAGTTCATATTGCATGTGTAATAGGTGATTATGAGTTCAAATTCAAGCAAACAAAATATTATTTAACACATATTTAACAAAGTCTATCAATCCATTAAATATGGGTTGAATCTCAAAAAAAAAAAAAAAAAAAAATTTATGAAATTAATAAGAGTTGTTTTCCAAATTCAAAATTTCTGTTTGTGGCATAACTTAACACAAACAATAACTAAAATTTACCCCACAAATATGGTTTTAGATTGGATCAGAAAAAGCTATATAAACAACTATTTATAAAGTGTAAACCAAAATATGCACAGGGGATATTTACATACAATCAAATACATGTAAGAATTTACAATCAACACTGTTCATCACTATGTAAGAATTCACAAACCGCAATCTTTATAATCTTAATACACATCACTCTGAAACATAAGTTTAAAACGACACAAATTTCAATTTCTATTCGTCAAACTTAATAACTCAACTCGAATCGTAGTTAAGTTCATAGTTTAAACATTATTTCAAAAATTTATAGTTAAGTTCTCTTGATCAGTCGACTCCAATCATCTGAAACATCCTCACAACAAACTGAAGAATAACTCGAGCCACCGTCAGAAACATTCTTCTCTCTCCTGAAGTATGAAAAGGGTTTCTGCATAACAAAATTTCAATCTCAGCACATAACATACCCATATTGAAAACCCTCAATTTTTACTAATTATTTTACCTTGTCAAAGATGATCGAATATATAATAGGAAGTGCAACTGATAGAAGAGGCAACTCACAAATTCCACAAAAAATATCAAAGAAGCGTGGAATAGAAGTATAATCAGGGTCTGTAGCCCTCATATAGAAAAGTGGACCAAAACCCCCAATAAAAACCGGAATTATAAACAATGCATGATTTAATCTCTTGGAAATTCGGTCAAATCCACGCAAAGTGTAAAAATATCCGTTAAATAATGCCAAACCGGAAATAAGGCATGGAAATATGGACAATGTACGAAATATTGTCGGTTTTTGAACCACGACATTAACAATACATTGAATGTACATCGAGCTTGTTAGTACGAAAAGATAGGGTTCCATGTTTGGAATGTCTAGATTCTGTTTCGAAATGAAAAGATAGGAGAAAAATAATATCAGAAAAAAGAAAGTAATATTATTAATAGAATCATAGAAATTAGCTTAAAAAAATA
Organism: Juncus effusus; assembly: GCA_027726005.1. Lineage (NCBI taxonomy): Eukaryota > Viridiplantae > Streptophyta > Magnoliopsida > Poales > Juncaceae > Juncus > Juncus effusus. The sequence continues at coordinate 976,891 of CM050899.1, forward strand.
TAGAATCATAGAAATTAAATTATATAATATATTATCACAATACCGCAAAATAAGAAGAAGGGTTTTTCTGTGAATTGTCTGAAATGTCCTTATTTCTCTTGAAGTATGAAAATGGCTTCTACATATATAAAAAATCATTAAATCTTTTATCATATTGTCTCTCCAAAACGCAATTAAACACAAATATTGATGTAAAAAATGAATAATTTACCTTTTGAAAAACATGCACGCATGTAAAGTAGATAGCAGATAATATCAAATATGTGAGAAAAATCCAACTCGTGATTTTTGTGAATAAATCTTTAGGCTCCTTGTGCATCAATAATAAGCCATATATTCATAAAAGAATATATTTGCACCGCAAAGATCAATTTCTTCGAAACTCGATGGATTTTATAAAAAGTATTGAAACAAAACAAACACGATTCGACCAACATGGAGGTAATCCCCAAAATTAGTGCCAATATTAGCAAGTTTGAATATTTTTCATGCTTGAGTGAATATAAAAGATAAACAAGCTCTGCGAGACGTATCAGATTTTCAAAACGCGATTCTATATCCTGTAATGCGACGTGATAAAGCCGGAAAAAAAAAGCATGCTTGAGATTAGTGAATGGGTTTAAAGTAAAAGAAAGATTACTGAATAGTCTTCTATTTATTATAAAATAATGGAGCCAACTGGAAGAAAACAAGAGCAATTAATCGGTACAATCTGGATTTAAGAACATTAACTAAAAAAAAAAGTACCTCAGATATTGACAGTTCTTCTTGGACCGCTTGATTCTCATTGACCATGAATTTTTCTTTCATCTTTTGGAGAAAGTTTGGTTGGAATTGCAAAACCTAAAATAAAATTTGGGGATGAAGGGAAAGAGAGAGAAGAGACAGAGAGAGAACGAGATTAAGACACGGAAATGAGAAGGATAAATGTGTCATATTATTAGTTGCAAACAAAAAAAACTAAAATTAATTTATTCAGAGTTGAACATAAACAACAAGAAAATCGTTCAAAAAATATGAAATCTTAATGGAAATGTACTTGACTGTGTTGTAACGGTCAGCAAACAATTCCTAAAGGATATAAAAAATAAAAAAATCATCTATAAGATAGTTCACGAAATTGATGATGGTACGGAAATAAAAATAAAAATGATAAACTGCATGACCAGGAAGCACGACTCCTTAATTAGCAATACTCAGTTGTGATATATGCATTGTAGACCATGTAGAATTATTGTCAAGTTTCTTGGTCATTCTAAAATGAAAATTAGGGCATTGATCAATGCCAATTAGATAAACTCTTTTCTTTGTGTATTTTTGAAAGTAGTCTCAGTGCAATTATATTTTTGACAACTGATTTTAGCAATCATATCTCTCAGAGTTCAAATCTCATTAGAATCATATAATAAGCTGAGAAGACATTTTATCTTTCTTTCTCTACAAAATATCATTATGTAACTTATATTAAAGTCAAGTAACCTCATTTGATTGAACCAACAAAAGAATTTCATTCCATATGATAGGCAACAATCTGTTTACTTATAATCTCATCAACAATTACTAAATTAATATCAAAATATAAGATAACAATCCAAAAAATAAATTTCATCATTGTATGACTTCTAACCGAAAATAGATATTTTTATATTATTTTTTAGGAAAATTATTATCACATAGTTATGCTTTTACAAACCAAAAAACCCGATGAACCTTATAGAACAAAAAACTATAAATGTAGCATTGCTCAAACTATGAAAAAAAAAAATCCCAATCATCTAATCATATATTTATTTAAGATCTGCATCACACAAAATCATCAGATCTTATATTGTCGAGTCGATCCATCTCAAACAACGTGGCAAACTGAAGAGTCCCTAGATCCGTCATTTATATCCTTCTCTTTTTTAAAATATGACAAAGGATCCTGCATTAAAAAAAAATCTTAGCACATAACTAATCCATTAAAAAAACCAAAACTATCTAATTAATTAATTGATTCCAAATACAGCATAAAACTAATTAATTAATTATTTACCTTGTCTAAGATGAGCAAGCATATGATATAAATGGCCATTAACACCATAGGTACTGCAAACAATCCGAAAATAAATTCAAAAGAACGTGCTCTTTCAGTATAATCAGGACCTTTTGATCTAAAAACTGGAATTAGAGAAAAAACCATAGTAAAAATTGGAAACCAAATCAAAGCATGTGACAATCTCTTTGAAATTCGGTCAAATCCACGTAAGGTGTAAAAATATCCGATAAATATCACCAAGCCAGAAATAAAGCATAGAAATATGCTTATTGTACGAAATATTGACGGTTTATCAGCCGCGACTTGAACAATATTTCGAATGAAGGCCCAGTTTAGCATTGCGAAATGAGATGGTTCAAAGTATATAACTTCTGGATTCTGTTTTGAAATGAACAAAATAATGTCAGAACAATGAAGAAAAATACATGAAATGAAGATTAGTAATAGAAATCAAAGTACAGTTATGTAATTTATTATCACAATACCGCAAAAAAAGAAGATCTATTTCTATTTGAGTTGGTCGAAACGTTCCTATTTCTCCTGAAATACGAAAAAGGCTCCTGCATAAATAAACAAAAAAAACATCCTTCAATCTTTATGTCATTTTCTTACAAGAAAACTAAAAGCAAATGTTAAATGCAAAAAAAAAAAAGAAAAAAAAGAAAAATTTACCTTGTCAAAGACATGAACACATGTAAAGTACATAGCACATAATATAAAACATCTGAGAAAAATCCAACATATGATGTTATCTAACAAATCATGAGGTTTCATGTGCATCATTACGAATAGATTTAGAACAATCCATATATTCACAAAAGAATATATTAGGCCCGCAAAGATAAATTTCTTCAAAACTCGCTGAGTTTCCCAAAAAGCAGGATAAACGATTGAACGCAATTCTACCAAAATGGAGCTGAATGCTAAAACAAGTCCCAATTTTAGCAAGATTGATTCTTTTTCTTTTTCAAGCAGGAGATAAACGAACAGATAAATGTGTGGTATGAGTCGTGTATATGTAGATTGTTTAATATCCTTTGAAATGAGCAAAAGAAGATGAGATTAATAAATGATTTAAAAAAAAAAGAAAGATAAATTACTAAACAGTATTTGTTATAATAAATAAGCCAATTGAAGAAAACAAGAACGATTCATAAGAACTTATCAGATCTTAAATTTGTAAGTTTTTGCCTGAAAAGATAATTAAGCAAATACTTTTCACATGAAAAGATCGGATAAAAAATTGGATCTTTCTGACAAAAAGATCAGAATTTTCACAATCCTTGGCTAAATCCAGATTGGTCAATTTAAAGAACAGTTCTGAATAAAATCTACTGAAACAGATTGATTATTTTTTGTGCAATTTAGATTTAAGACCATCAATTAAAAAAATGTAGCATTGATTAGTTTTGTGCAATTTAGATTTAAGACCATCAATTAAAAAAAGGTACCTTAGAAATTTGCAATTGGTTTGGTTGAGTTTCATTGGCCATTATCTCAGGATGATTGATGGATTTTTCGGTTGAAATTGAAAATCTAGAATTTCGTTCGGGGATGAACAGAGTGAGTGAGTGAGTGAGTGAGTGAGAGTGAGAGTGAGAGTGAGAGAGTGAGAGTGAGAGAATGGTGGGGATTTATGGAGAGATTAGAAAGCAAATAACTAAAACTAAATAAGGCGAGGATGTTTTGCCTACTAATTGTGCCCTTTAAATTTAAATATTTTCAGCTTTTTTTTTTTGACAATATATATATTTAAATATTTAAATATTTAAAGGCGTAGGCAAAATATATATATTTAAATATTTTCAGTTTTGTTGGGCTTATGATTAGTCAGAGATATTTAGGATTGAACGGCTAGGATTTAAGTTGTTATAAATCGAAGGCTGTGATGTAGTCACTTAAGAATGAAAGATTAGATTATGATAGGTTGTTGGACCGTTGTACTTGTGAATGGATAGATTCATTATCTGTAGATCCACCGGTCTATATAATCACCAATTCAGTTAAAATAGTGCTGAATAGCTAAATAATTACTCTCACAAGAATATAATATTGATTCACTAAGAATTTAATTAGTCTAAAAAATTATATTATAATTTAATGTTGATTCATTTTAAAAATCTCAAATCATGTTTCAAAATATATATATATATATATATATTTCACACATATATAACATTGTGTTTTTAAAAGTCACATTTGTATAACGAATCATGCGTCATACATTTGAATAAAAATATATCTAGTGCATTTCGAAGCGGAGCGAGAATTCCACTAGTTAAAAAAATTGCTACATATAACATATTGATACTTGCTTATGGAGAGAACATGTACTTTAGAAATTGATCACTACCAGGATAATGTTTACACTACGCTGCGAATATTTTCATTTTAGTATACAATTAGATTAATATTTCGTGCTATATCTTCGATCATGAAACAATTACATTAAAATATTTTTATGTTGTTTAGAATCATATTATATTAATTTATGTACTGAATTTTATCAATAACATGTAAAATTTTTATTCACTTTTTGTGTATATATACTGTACATAATTTTGACAACTAAAAAAAATCGACCATGAGATTATGAATTAATATTTTAAGAAAATTGGTAATATTAGTTTTTCTTATGTATCATCTTATTTAATTTTCTATATAGTTTATTCTCTTCTATAAAAGTAATGTTCCTATCATTAATTTATGTTTCTGTTATAAAGTGATGATAATATAAATAGTTAAATACTTAAGAAAATAAGTAAATTAACTGTATACTTGTGCTACGCTGAAATATTTTCATTTTTTATTTGTTTTGATATATAATAAATAAACTTACAATTATAAAAATTACACAAGTTCTCCGTAACTTTCCAAAAAAATTATAAAATTAAAATAACATTTAAATTAATTCATAACACATAAAAAATATAAAAAATTTATGTAGAGTAAGTTTAATATATTTTAGTTATAATTTTGTGTTAAATTATGGGATGTTTTATCATATCTAATTTCGTAATGACGGGTAACTTTATATAATAAATTATGTTATTATAAATTAATTATATAAATAAGAAATTAATTGAAAAAAAATTAATTTTTTAATAAGGCACTATGAATTAATCTTTATAATCTCAATTTAAGTGTATTTTCAGTTGTTCCTTGAAGTTATATTGTTGTCTTTTGATATATTACATTTAGAAAAATACATAATTTATAATCATCCTTAGATGAAGCTCGAAAAAAAAATAAGATAATTTATTTCAAAGATTTTAGTAGAAACATCAAAAGATCTAGTCAAAGACGTTTTATTTTTTTGACAAAAAGAGAAAAAATACATATATTTAGTATTATGCTTGAAGAAAAAAATATAATGTTTTATATAAAGAAAAAAATGTTATGTTCTAATATAAGAAAATATAACATGAATCATTTTCTTAAAATGATATCACCATTAATTTTCTCCTCGTAGATCTTATTCAACTACTAAACTGATGTGCAATAACTATATACTTTATGAATAAATGAATCACATAACTATCATTGAAACGTGTAATATATTAATTAATGTAATGTATTTCTTAATATATTATTTTTTGAAAATGAGAACCCAAGAACTTGATAGTTCTCACCAAATCGAAAATATAATACAAAAAAAAGCAATATAATAAATTATATGATTATGTATTAATAACCACACACATATTGTCATAAAATATCAAGAAACTTGACAAATTAAATAATAAAATTTGAGAAATTTTTCGATCGGACGACCCATAGAAATTTGATGGCATGCTTCAATGAGAACGCTCAAAAGTAGATGAAAATAATATGGTGGGGTTAATTTATCTAAATGTTTGAATTATAATTTATTGATAAAAAAAAATAATTTATTGCATTATATTTTAAATATCCAATTGTTTAAATCTAATTATGTAAAGATATATTTTCCATATGAGAATATTCTATTGTATAATTTATTTTTGCATATTTCGCCGAGAAAAAAATTTAAATTGGAACCATAACAATATGGAATTCAAAATAAAGAAAAAATTCAAACAAATTTAGGTATGAAGATTTTAAGGTTAGAAATATAATGTTTTATTATGAATTATTATTTCTTTAAAGAAGAAAAAAACTAAATATGTTTAATAAACAAACTCTTCATTTCTCTTTGCATTAATATTTGAACATAAGTATGTAGCATGGTTCATTAGAACCATTTGATTCAAATCTAACGATCAAAAATAGCTTTAACCGTTCTCACCTAATCGGGCATAGAATAACAAACACCAAAACCATCAATTATTGTTGTACATGTTAGCATGATATATAAATAATGTCACTAGAAATCAGATTAAGCAAAAAATTCAATAGTGTAGATGTAACCATATTATTTAATCCAAATGATGAAATAATTGAGGTGATGTGGCCTATTGAGAGGTTGGGAAATTATTTTTTCTTGTTTAAATTTGTAAGTGAATATTTATTGTATTTTTCTTACTATTTATTCTTTTTTTTTCTTGGTTAACCCACACTCTGAGGATAAATTGTCATTAAGAAAAAGAGAAATTGGAAATCATGCCGGGGTACTGTAGCGATTCTGTAGTGACGGATTCAAATTATATACTATTTTCTCGCATTTTTATATACGCTATATACCGTTTTCATTTTTTTAAATATATATATTGTTTACCGAGTGAATTTTTATATAATGTTTGTTTTCAGTTTATATGTTTGTATATACTGTTTTCATTTTTTTAAAAATATATATTGTTTTATCGAATGAATTTTTATATACTGTTTATTTTCAGCTCATATGTTTGTATATACTGTTTTCAGTTTTTATATACTATCGCTACAGAGTCGCTACAGTATCCGTCGTGCAGTATCAACTCCCTAAGAAAAAATAGTTCAAAGTACATAAAAAGTACATAAAATTAGGCGGGATGCCTAAAGAGTTAGCCTAGGAAAAACTAAGCCAACCCAAATACAATTTATTTTTTTAAGTATAAAAATGTATATTTTATATTTCTTTCTTTTAAGTTGATAAAAATGAAGAGCAGAAATTATATATAGAAAAATAAGAGGGGTATTTTGGTCATCAACAATATTTATATTTTTAAACCGACTATATTATTCTATTGGGTTCACCGAACACACTCGGAATAAAATGGAATATAGAGATATTCCCTATTCCATGTGTTGCCGAACGGATCCTTAATTTTACCCACAATAAATAGTAACTAAATTTTACCCACACAAGTATAATATAATTTAGATTGGATAAGAACAAACAAAAATATATAAAAAATGTCATAATATGTACATAACATAATTTAAACTTTGCTCTTTGGGTTTGCAAAAAAAAAAATAGTACATTAAGACTTGAACATCTATCTTTTATAAGCAGTATACATTTTGGAAGTTTCCCTTTTATAAACCAAAAAGATATTCAAAAGACAAATGATAAAAACTAATTAACTTAAAACATGCAATACACAAATCTATGCGATAGCAATATGTCATTGAGCTTTACTAGAACTACCAGAATTCATTCTAATAAAAAAATTATACAAATTAATAGATATGAATAAAGCACAATTTCACAAATTACTCAAATTTGATGCTAGGTAATACATAAAAATAAAATTCTTGATGGATCTTGTGCTCAAAAAAGGAAAAAAATGAAGCTGAACATCACAACTATTTATAAAAGATAAACAAGGAATTTATATACAATAGAATATATACTAAAATAACAATTTAAAAAATTGATACTCATACCAATTTCATATAACAATTAATGCAAATTCATTTGACTGCACAACAAAAGAATTTCGTTTTCATATATGATAGGCAACAATCTATATACTTATAATCTCATCAACAATTACTAAATTAATAACAAAATATATAAGATAACAATAAAAAGATCATCATTGTAAGACTTCTAACCGAAAATAAGACATTTAATATTATTTTTCAGGACAATTAAGGTTGCATCATTTTTAAGTCTAACAATCAGTTGAGCAATTATTATCACATAGTTATACCTCTACAAAGCAAAGAAACTTGATCAACCTTATAGAAAAATAATTTACTAAAGAAAAACTATCAAAATAAAAAATCCCAATCATCTAAATCATATATTCATTTAAGATATGCACCACACAGAATCATCAGATCTTATACTGTCGAGTCGGTCCATCTCAAACAACCTTACAAACTGAAGGATCCTTTGAGCCGTCATTTATATCCTTCTCCTTTTTAAAATATGACAAGGGATCCTTCATGAAAAAACAATAATCTTAGCACATAACTAATCCATTTTAAAAAACCAAAATTAAGTAATTAATTACTTGATCCAAAATACATCATAAAACTAATTAATCAATTATTTACCTTGTCAAAGATGAGCACGCATAGAATATATAAATACCCATTAACACGATAGGTGAGCCAAAAATTCCGAAAAAAAATTCCCAGGTAATTGTCCGTACTGTGGAGGTCAGGTGGTTGGAGCTGACGTGAAGCACGGTTGGCGTCTCTGTTTCGTACCAGTCTGTTTCTCAGGCCAGAAACGCAAGTTTTACTGCTCTTTCTTCTCTAGACGCCTCGTTCCACCCTCTCCAGCCCTCTAGATGTGATTAAACAAGGAATTATATGGCGATAAATAACCAGTAATTTGTAGGTTTTGTTGTAATTATTTTGATATACGATGTTCTCTTTGTGCTCGTCTTGTATACCTACTCCAGTTCTTTTTTAAAATAATATAAAATTAACAAGAACTTGTAGATATTAATCATTACAATTTTTATTTTATTTTTTCGCAATAAATTAGCCAACAAACCAAGAACTTGTGGATATTAATCATAATATTTTCAGTTTATTTTACCACAAAAGAAATTAACCAATCAATCATTTTAGTCAGCATACAATCAAGAATCAGATAGTACTGATCAGGAAGCCACAAAAAAAAAAGTAAATACATTTTAATGATGGGTATATATATTTTCACTTTTCTAGGGTTAACATGAAATTATGTCATGTTTGTTTCTATAAAATAGGAAGAATCCTTCAGATGACACATGGCAGGTCTAGAACACCAGAGAAACCATTATTTGGGCCTAAAAATCTAGTAAGTTATCAAGTGCTTAACACATATTTTTAGTTCAGTCATGATTTTAATGGGCCTCAATAGAATTTAGACCCAACTCAATTATGACTCTTTTTGAATTTTTTTCATGATGTTTCATGATGTCATGCATACAAATTCAATTTGTTATTTTGTTGCACTCTTCTTTGTAGTGCATTTTATATTCCACTTGTAAATCTCACATATCTAAGCTATAAAGCTAATCAGCGAAGAATAATTAGAAGACTTTTAAATAATAATATGTATAAAAATTGTGTTTATCTATTTATTTTAAAATAAAATATTTGGATTAAGAAATAACTCGAACATCATGAATGATAAGTCTAATAAGAAGACCCAATAGGCCAATATAGTTAAATGATGGAAATAAAATTAAAACTAACTAGGGTGTTCTTCGCTCCGCTTCAGCATCATTTAAAAAAGTACTGAGTAAATGATATTTAAACAAGTAGGGTGGAAATTGATTAAATGAGTTCCAAATCTTGATTCAAACAAGTACTGAGTAAATGATATTCAACAAGTCCTGATTCCAAAGTTCGAAATTTCTTTACTTTCAAAAAAAAAAAAGTTCCCAATTTCTTCAATCACGTTCTAGGCAACATGTTAGTATAATAGTATCTCAAACAACACACGTCATACACATGTTCTATAAATTTGTCTCTGTACTATTTTAATATTGTTATGCATTATTCATATGTAAAATAATAGAATTTTGCTACAATGAAATAATATATAATGATAACAAAATTTTGCTATATTTATTGTTCAAAAATTCAAATTATTTTTTATGTTCGAGATTTTTAGATTCAGTTTTATGCAAAAATAGAGAAGTAAATGCGCCAAAGATTTTTTTTTCCTTGGCTGGATAATCAACTTCAAACTTTGAGATCTGAGTTAATTTTATTTTTATCCCACTGAACTCATGTCATGTCTTAGGCATTAATGAATGATTGATTTATAAAGGGCCCAATAATTAAGGTCTGGTTTCATGTACATTCTTGCATGTATCTAAAGGAAAAAAAATGATTATATTTAAACAAGATGGTGAAATCCGGGGCTAACAATAATTTCAAAAAAAAAACAAACATAATAGTAGGCCCCATGAATGCCCACACAATAGTTTTTAGTTGTGATATTATGACAATCAGAACATCACTAAGTTATAACATAACACTGATATTATCAGTTAGTAAGTTAAGTTGGGCTGCTTTAAAAAAAAAACTAGGCTTATCAGTCCAATTAACTGATAGTAATTATAAATAAATTGAGCCTGAAAGTTTCAACAAATTTCGAAACTCGAATCCACTATTGGCTCAAAAAGAGGAAAAGAAACTATAAATAGAAAATAATAATAGTTGGGCCATCAATTACCCTCGGAAAACAAAGAAAAAAATGATCCACACAAACAGCTAAAACATTTGATCAAAATCCGAGAACATCAGATCTGATAAAAATCAATCAAAAATTAAAAAGTTTCATCTAATCCTAGATCCAAAACACAAAACGATATGATATTAATCCAAAAAATTAAAAGAAGTAAAAGAAAGTTTCGTTCTTTTCGGCTTAATTCTTGGTTTTTTTGGGGGGCTAACTCTGTAATAGTGCAAATTGGTTTTTTTTTTCCAGCTTATTGGTTGTAAATTGGCAGAAGCCTTATTCCAATGAGTAGAGGAAATAAGAAAGTTCAGATCTTTTTGACCTATTCCTGTATTCCACCCTCATTGAAACAACTGTATTAACAACTCAGGTTCTAGGTTGGAATTGTTATTCCTTTTTCCACTCGAATTAATATACCAATTTTGCTTATTTAACCTCATATAATTTTTAATTAATAGGTTATTTCCTTAGACTCACAAACGTAAAGAAGGCCGCTTTTGACGATGCATCCAGGTATGAGAGCACTTTATTTATATATTTCTTATCAATAATTTGTCATTTTGTTCAATTTTTAAACTCAATTTGCATCATGAAATTTTTCATTTTCAGTCAGGGAGCTGTTAATACAGCACCATGGTGCATTTTTCTCGTATTTTCTCTAACATTCAGGGTCTATCTCGCAACTTCCACTTCATCGATTTTGGAAACTAGGTAATTTGTCATTTGAATCCTTCAAATTTCATCTAATTTCACAATACTTCCTAACTATATTTCTTCTTATTTTTTTTATATTTTAATTCTTTAATTTTAAGCCCAAATTTTCTTTTAATAAATATTATTTTTTGTGAACAGTATCCTGAGAATATGCACTAGAAAGTTTCCTTCTTTTCTGACTTAATTCTTGTGATTTTTTGGGGGGGAATAAGTCTGCAAAGTGCCAATTGGGGCTTGTTTCAGCTTATTGGGAGTAAATTTGCATGCCTTATTCCAATTTTAATAGAGGATGTTTGGAAGTTCTGATCTTTTTGTCTTATTCCTACCTGATTCGCGTACTTGGAACATCAATTTAGGAACTGGGAATATTTAATCTCATCTAATTTTTCTTATTTAAATCTCATCTAATTTGTGTTAATAGGTTATTCCCTTCGAGTTGCAAAGGTAAAGAAGCCCGAATTCGACGATGAATCAAGGTACTAACAACTTTTTATTTATTTCTCATATTTTATTTTTCAATTTGGTATTTTTTTTCAATTTGAAAACTTAAATTATGCCACAATTCTGTATTATTTTCAGTCAGAGAGCTGTTAATACAGCACTATGGTGCAATTTTCTTGTATTTTCTCTAAAATTCGGGGTCTATCTCTCAACATCCAGTCATGTTATGCTCGCTGAACTGGTCCACTCAATTGCCGATTTTGCGAACCAAGTAATTTTCCATTTCAGTCCTTCAATTTTCATTTAATTACATACTATTTGGCTCCTGATATATGCCCTTTTTTTTATTTTTGATGGGTTTTAGGCTCTTTTAGCGTATGGATTGAGCTGAGACGGGCACCTGATGCAATGCATCCGTAAGTCCTTTACAAATGATTAAAATGAAATTTACAAAAGAGGCCCTGCATTATGCTTAAATTGCAAAAAAAACCTCTATTAACGGAAATTGTAAAAAAGCCCCTCTCGTATCTTGATTTTCTCAAATCAGACCCTGTAATTTTTTATTATTTTTTGTATGAATATAAATTAAATATAATAGTTAGATATATAGCAATATTATTTTTAATGTTATTTTTTATTGCAGGTTGTAGATGCTTTATATGATTGTAAGAGTGAGGTCATTGGTCCTGGATTTTTCAGATTCAAAGCTGAAATAGGTACTTTGCATTTAGGCCCTTAATATTTATTGAAATATCTTTTTTTTTTGACAATTTTTGTTTATAATGTGAAATTTACTTTTGTGGCAGATTTTAATGGAGTGGTGGTGGTTCAAAATTATTTGGAGAGAACTGGACGTGGCGAATGGGCAAAACAGGTATTTATTTTTATTTCATTTTTAGGTTTTAAAAATACTATATTTATTATATTTGTTGAAGTGTTTTATTCTCTATATTAAGTTTATTATTTTTATTATTATAAACAGTTTAGAGAGGCAGTAAGGTCCACAGATGATGCGGCTCTACTTAGAGTCATGGCAAACTATGGTATGTCAAAATTATAAAGTTTGTTCGAATAATTTATAATTTATTACCAATTTATTCGTCGAAGTTCTTTGTATGAAACCAATTTTAATTACTTCAAATTGAAATGCACGTCTATAACCAATATCTTTCCACAATATTATTGGGTAGTTAATTACTTGTTATAAATTTAACATGTCAAATTATATGCCTTTAATATTTTAATTTATTTTATTTTTGTTTTGAAATAAATATAGGGTTGGGGGGATGTGGTACAAGCACTAGCATTAGGGTTTGAGGTGTAATTAATTACATAATAAATTTAACACATCCAAATATATATCTTTAATATATTCTATAAAACCAACTTTAATCACTTCAAATATAAATAAAAGTGTCTATAAGTATCTTTCCACAATATATTCTTAAATAGGAGAGGATGTGGTGGAAGCATTAGGATTTGAAGTGGACCAGCTCGAGTCGGAAATACAAAAAATTGTACCAGGAATCCGACATGTTGATATAGAGGCACACAATCCTGAAGGGCTTTTGAATTAATTAATACTTGTCGTATTTGTGATAAAAGGGACAAAAAATAATTGTGAAAACCCCTTCATTCAATTTTTAATCAATATTCAGTTGAGCTTCCTTTTTCTTGTCTTATATTGGCCTTCTTTGTTTCTAATTTGACCAAAAAAGAGTTGAGCAAATTAATGGGGTTTCAACAAGCTCCAATCTGATTTGATCAATTTCACTTAATTCATGAAGGAAATTATCCTTACAGTACATATATGATTAGAAAAATAGTGACAATTGGAAAAGCAAGGTATATAAGAGAAGGAAATGTTGCTGGTACAAGCATAACTGAACTGAAATTAAAGTAACAACACTGGTTACATCATTGAAATAAGAAAAAAATACGCATACATGATACATCACTGAAATTGAAAATAAATGGAAGCAAATTAACTAGCAATGGGAAAGTTGATTTCGTGCGAATGGCAAATGAGAGCCAAATAGATACAATCTATACTTCTATTCTCCTTTCAGGGCTTTGCAATGAAGAATTAATACCCAGACATTCAAGATAAGGTCTCCGCAATTGTTTAGCCACTCGGACTCCCATATTTTTTCATTACCCAATCTATATGCCTGCACGATGAGTACATCCACCCAAAGAAAACATATCAGCCGGCACCTCAACCCCGCCTCCAACTCATTCATGTATTTTGCTCGCGTTAATCCCATTCGCAGGTCATGTTCAAATGACGTTAATCCCATTAGCGGGTCTTTTTGAAAATGATCAATTAGTTTATTGCATATATCAGCTTCACTGCCCGGTTGTTCTTTTCCGTGAAAGATACTCTTGACATTCTTATAAAAAGAATCTATATCATCCTTCAGTTCCGGAGCAAGAATATCCATCATGTAGTTCGACAAGTGATGGCCAACTATTCGATGCATCATCAGTTCTTCATCATTCGTTTCTCTTGCACTAGTTTTGTTGTAACAGATTTGTGTGGCAATGCTCCATAGGAGAATATCTTCTAAATTTTGCACGTCCAGCTGAACGGCAAACATAGCTTTCTCAAATTCTACTTGGCCTCTTAAGTTTTTCGTCTCAATTAATTTATCGATAGAAGAGCTCATATCATATGAACTGAGGGTATCTATGATCTTGTATTTGAGTATAGTTGGAACTCTCACATGGTTGACGTACCAAAACTTATCCCAGGCCCCTTCCAACTTGAGAAGGCCCATGATCCTTCTCATAAAAGAATTATTAGTTCTGAGGTATACACTTATCAGGTTATACTGAGACATGGTCGTGTTGGACCGTCGTGACTTTGGTTTCCGGAAAATACAATAAGTAACTTTTGAAATTGCTCTGGCAATTCCTCTGAAACCTCTCTCCTCTAGGGAATAAACTGTCCAATCTGAAAATATCAGGAAGAGAATGGAGACCATCTCAAGGACAACGCCTCCAAAAAAAAGTATGGAAGTAATAAGAAGATTCGACTTCTTGGAGCCATGTTTCTCGCTCAACTGAAAGAGCAAGACAGCAGCAACAACCAACATGAGGGTCAAACAACGCCACGCAATACCGTTTAAGCTACGTAAAAAGCTTGCTTTTGTGTAGAGGATGTCATGAAAGAATGACAGCTCGACCTCAACAATGAGGAATGCTTGTGTGGTGTTCGATACTAGATTATAGAGGAAGGAGCATTCGTCAGTAAGATACTGATCATAACTGAAATTCATATTGTCCAGTAATATTATCCCACAACATTTTACCAAGATATAATGGCTGTTGATATCAACAACGGTTCAGGAAAAGGAAATTGAGAGTGTGGTTCAGGGAGGGACTCCGTAGGTAAAGAGCGAATGGTACCTTCCACGTTATTCTTGCTAGCCAATCGGTGAGCCCAGGTCCTTTCCGCAAACTTGATCAACCACGAACGCAAGCACGGAGCCTGCCAAGAGTAGACGGCCCGAAAATGACGAGGACAAAAGTACCAAGAAAGCCATAGAAACTTGAACTATTTGGCTGAGTAAATGCCTCCATCAGAGGTCGTTATCCTCTTGAGAGAACGATGTGATGGTATCTGGTCCCCCTAGGTGAAGGAGCATGAAAGGGGCCCAAAAAGCCATTAATTCTCCTTCTGAGTTGGGTTGCGGATTATAGTTGTTATCAAATTGAGTGCTAAGGATGCAACCTAGACCCACAGTTGCGATAAAATCAGCGCCGAGGTAAAATAACCATAGGGCGAAAGCAAACAGTTTGCTCCTACAATGCTTCCGTAGAGGTGCCAGAAAGATGAGGAGGATTTGAAGAAGAAGACTGAGCAACACGAGTACTCTTATTTCCTGCTCGTTCGAAATAGCCCTCACCTTATCTGGTACGACATGGATACCCATGGTTCAAATCTCTCTCTCTCTCGATTTGGTGAAATCTCGATTTTTGGTGAAACTCTCACCAAAAGAATGTGTTTTGGTGAAATCTTGATTCTTTTCCTCTCGCCCTCTCGTTGTTTCTTTTTCACGAGTCTCATTTATTTTACTCCTGGGATTAATTCTCTCTTACAATGTAGGCAATGGATCCTATTCTTTTTATTGCTTTTTATTGAAGGTTGTAGATACTTTATATGATTGTGAGAAATAAGGTTATTTGGGCTTTGGATTTTTCAGATTCAAAGTAAATATATAGATCAAGTGCAACCTAATTTGTAATTTGTTCAGATTCACTTGGAAGCAACTTTATTGAAATTCATTTCTAATCAGTTTATTTGAAATTCATGATGTATGTCACACCATTTTGTTGTACTTAATAATCCTGGTTACATGAAGGAAACTATCTGTGCTACATTACATATCACTCTAGAACAATAGCAACGACTAGAAAAGTAAGTAATTTAAGAGATGAAAAAGTTGTCCGTACAAACATCATTGAAATATTAAGGAAGAACACTGGTGCATACATCATTGCAATAGGAAGAGAAAATACACATAACATTAACTGCAGCCGTTCTGAATACTTCCTTTATACTAAACCAATCTTAAAACTTCCACAAGGATGGAAGGATGCAAATTCCCAAATGGAAAGGACCCAAACATCAAAATCAGATTCTTGGAGTATATCCAACTAAAAATGCCAAAAGACATCTCCTCAATGTTCCTAGAACCTTTACTTTGACATCACCCTGCGAATTCAATTCTCTTCTTTCCTCCTAATCTAAGCAAAAAAAAATTCCTTCCTCTCAAGAGAGAAAGAAAAAGATGTGTATTGTGTGGGTGTGTGAGAAGAGCACGTGCTCACCATGTGGCAGGCTCTAGGAAGCTGTCAGGTGATCGGAGCTGACGTGGAGCGCGCATGGCCTCTCTGTTTCGTGCAGGTCTTTTTTTCAGGCCGGAAACGCAAGTTCTACTGCTCTTTCTGCTCTAGACGCCTCGTTTCTCCACCAGCCATCTAGATGTGATTAATTACTTAGAGCAAGCGGAATTTTATGGCGATAAAGAACCAATAATTTGTAGTTTTTGGTTGTAATCATTTTGATATATGATGTTCTCTGTGTGCCTGTTGTATACAAATACTCCACTTTTTTTTTAATAATATGTAATTAACAAGAACTTGTAGATATTAATCATACTATTTTATTTTATTTTTCACAATAAATTAGCCTAAGAATTTGTGAATATTAAGCATAATATTTTCACAAATGGTCCATACACTACACTAGTTTGTAAAGCTTATTTCACAACATATTTAACAAGTCTTTTAATCCAATTAAACATGGGTTGAATCTAAAAAAGGAAAAGCATAATATTTTCAGTCTATTTTACCACAAAAGAAATTAACCAACCAACCATTTTAATTGGCATCCAATCAATAATCAGATAATAATAATACTGATCAAGCAAAAGAAGAAAAGAAAAAGTTTTTTCTAATTTGGAGTTAACATGATAAACAAATTTATTTATTTATTCTTGTTCCAAGAAAACATCAAGAAAAACAAAACCAAAAACCAAAATGCAAAAAAAAACTAAAGAACAGAGCCAAAACAAAACTCCAAACAGATCATCATTTTAGAGACGAATCGACATGATGAACCGCGTGGGAATAAGTAAGAACTTCATCCACCGAAGGAGACTCCTTCTCCTCTTCTTTCTTCTCGCCTCCATTGTTGGACTTGGAGACCATGGATTCCTGACAAACCTTCACAGATGTCGGATTCAACTTTTTGACCTATTCATTCCTCATTGACATAACTGTAATAAGAACTCAGGTTCTAGGCTGGAATTGTTATTCTAAGATTTTTTTTTTCACTTGAATTAATATTCCAATTTTGTTTATTTAACCTCATATAATTTCTTATTAATAGGTTATCTCGTCCGAGTCACAAAGGTAAAGAAGGCTGCATCTGACGATGAATCCAGGCACTAACAATTTTTCATTCTTTCTTTCTTTCTTATTTTTCATTTTTTCAATTTATTATTTTCTTTCAAATTAATTTATGTTGCAAAATATTTCATTTTCAGTCAGAGAGCTGTTAATACAAGTACTGTGATACAATTGTCTCGTATTTTCGCTAAAATTCGGGGTCTATCCCGCAACTTCCAGCCATGTTATGCTTGCCGAGCTGGTCCACTCAATCGCAGATTTTGCAAACTAGGTAATTTTCCATTTCAGTCCTTCAATTAATTACATACTATTTGGTTCCTAATATATGATTTTTTTTATGGGTTTTAGTCTCATTTAGCGCATGGATTGAGTAGCTCGAGCAGGCCCTGATGCAATGCATCCGTAAGTAAAATAATTAAAATGAAATTTACAAAAAAAATCCTGCATTATGCTTAAATTGTAAAAAAACCACTCCATTAGTGGAAATTTCAAAAAGCGCCTCTACTATTTAGGGAATTGTAAAAGAGCCCCTATAATTTGTTACTATTTAACAAGGCGATAAAACTTATCTTGCATCCTATTGGAAAATTCACATAAAATTTCTGTTTTTTTTCTTTACCTTTCATAATTTTGTTTTAATATTTTATATAGATATGGATATTCAAAAGAGAGGTTTGTATGGTCGCTTATATCAGCTATGAGTATATTTTGCCTCGATTCCGGTGCAACTATTGTGCATGGCATCCGAAATTTATGGAGCTGTCACGTAAGAATTTTATTTTTTTAATTCTTTAATTTTAAGACCAATTTTTTTTGTTTCCTTTTAAGAAATACATTTTTTATTTGTTTTTTTAATTTTTTCTAACAGGCGCCTGAGAATATTCACTATGCTGCCTTAGTAATCGGTGGATCATTTCTCATCGAAGGTATAAAAATAAAGGGAAATTTGCCACAAAAAAGGCAATGTATTATGCCTAAATTGCAAAAAAGCCCTTGTATTCTTCATAAATTAGAAGGAATAGCTGCTGTTAGTCTAACAACGTCTGATTAAGTTATAATTATTTGAAAATAATTCTAAGTTACTCTTCCTTAGAATTGTTTGAATACAAATTCTGATTTGCACAAGGGTAAATTCGTAAAATTATATTTTTTCAGGGACCTCGTTGTATACTACTTCTGTCGCTGTCATGACTGAGGTATAAAAAACAAAATTGTAAAATGAAATATGTATTTTTGCATTTATTTTTTTTTTTTTTATGATTAATGATTATTTCGTAACTATTATGTGATACTCGTTAGATATTTTTGTGTTATTTTAGGAATACATTTTTTTTGCTTTTTTGTTTATGTTTAATGTCTATTTGCTAACAAGTATGCTTGTAAATTATTCATGTAATATAGGTTAGATACTTAATAATATACAAAAGGACAAGAAGTTAAAAATGTTTGATGTTTCTTTTGGTGTTTAATATTATTTAGTAATTACAAGCATGCTTACAAAATATCTTGTAATACTAATACACAAAACAGCCAAAATATAATAACAAATTCTTCTGACATATTGATAACAAATCATTTTCCCGCCACTTCATTTCCTTCTTCTCACCACTTTATATTCATTGCTTGATCTTCTAATATATAAATATTATTTAATTTTATTTTATCGTAGGATGGAGCGGCGTGTACTGGTCTGGCAATAGCAGCAGCCTCTCTTGTGGCGGTACAAATCATAGGAAACCCTATTGGTTATATTATTGTTGGAAATTTATTTGGAATGGTACCTTTTTTCTTCTTCTTTTTTAAATTACAAAATAAAAAAGACCAACTTTAGTTCTTACTATATTACTATGGCAAATTAACCCAAGAAAGTTTTGAAATTCCCAAACTAACTCACTTCAACTTTATTCTCAAACTAGCCCAAACCAGACTTTGATAGTCCGATAGTAAAATAAAAATACTGAAATCTCAAAATCTGTTGGGAAAAAAAGGTATTGGACTTTAGAAATCTTGTACTTTTTTCTGGGGGAAAAAATAATGGATTTTCAAAATTTGGTACTTTTTTCTGGCAAAAAAGTAATGCACTTTCGAAATGTGGTTCTTTTTTCTTGAAAAAAAAAATAAGGGACTTTAAAAGTTTGCTTTGAGTTAGTTTGAGAATAAAGTTGAAGAGTGAGACAGTTTGGAATTTCAAAATTTTTTTGGGTTAGTATGCGAATCTTATGTATCTATTATTATTTGGATTTGAATTGAAGTAATTTTTTTTATATATAGGTGGCTATATTTCTAATACAAAGAAATAGACACGGTCTGAATGGCCGAGCGATTGATAACCATGACATGGAGCGGGTTCTTGAGTTTCTCAAATCCGACCTTGTAATTTTTTATTATTTTTTATAAATATAAATTAGATTTAAGAGTTAGATATATAACAATAATATTTTTAATGTTATTTTTTATTGCAGGATGTAGATGCTTTATATGATTGTAAGAGTGAGGTTATTGGTCCTTGATTTTTCACATTCAAAGCTGAAATAGGTACTTTACATTTAGGGTCTTATTGTTTTATGAAATAAATCTTTTTTTATAGTTTCTGTTTATAAACTGAAATTTATTTGTGGCAGATTTTAATGGAGTCGTGGCGGTTCAGAATTATTTGGAGAGAACTGGACGTGGTGAACGGGCAAAACAGGTATTGTTTTATTTTATTTATTTTTAGGTTTTAAAAATTATTATATTTTTTGAAATAGTTTATCCTTTATATTAAATTTATTATTTTTATTCTTTTAAACAGTTTAGCGAGGCAGCAAAGTCCACAGATGATGCGGCTCTACTTAAGAGTCACGGCTTACTATGGTAAGTCAAAATTATAAAAAAAAATTCTAATAATTTATAATTTATTACCAATTTATTAGTCAAAGTTTCTTGTTTGAAACCAATTTTAATTACTTCAAATTGAAATACAAGCCTATAAGCAATCATCTTTTTATAATATTTATATATATTTAATATTTATTTTGCTTATTAAAAAGGAGAGGATATTGTGGAAGCATTAGGGTTTGAAGTGGACCGGCTCGAGTCAGAAATACAAAAAAATCGTACGGGGAATCCGACATGTGGATATAGAGGAACAACCCTGAAGCGATTTTGAATTAATTAATACTCGTCGCATCTGGAAACAAGGGATAAAAAATAACTTGTAAAACCCCTTAGTTCATTTTTTAATCAATATTCAGTTGAGCTGCTCTTTTTCTTGTCTTATATTGGGCTTCTTTGTTTCTAATTCTGCATAGACCAAAAAAAAGGTTAAGCAAAATATGTTGATCAACAACCTAAAAAGTAATATGTTCAAATTCACTTGGATGCAACTTTAATGAAATTCACATCTAATCAGTTTTATTGAAATTCATGAAGTATATTACACCATTTATTGAACTTTACTCTTTTACAGCTTTCGCTCCAGCTAGTTCCATGAAGGAACATCATCGCTACATTACATATATGACTCCGGAAAAATATAAATGGAAGCAAATTAACTAACAATATCTCAAAATTAACTAACAATATCTCTTCCCTCTTTATCACCACAATATGATTCACATAACATCAAAGTTTCTTTCTTAGTTCGGATTATCACCATAAGACGATTGCTTTCGTGCGACAGAGCCAAATAGATACGATCTATACTTCTATTCTCGAATTCAGATTTTTGAGTGACCAATCAATACCCAAACATTCAAGATAAGCTGCCCGCCATTGTTTACCCACTGGGACTTCCATATTTGTTCCTCTTGCAATCTATATGCATGCATGATCAGTATATCCACCCATATAAAAGATATCAGCCGCCACCTCAACCCCACCTCCAACTCATTCATTTCGTATGCTCGCGCTAATGCCTTCGTCACTACAAATTCAAATTTTGTTTCATCTTTTTGAAAATCATCAATAAGTTTATTGCATACATCAGCTTCACTACCCGGTTGCTCTTTCCCGTCAAAGAAACTCTTGAGATTCTTATAAAAAATTTCTATATTATCCTTCACTTCTGGAGCAAGAATATTTATCATGTACTTCGATAATTGATGACCAATCATTCGATGCATCATCATTTCTTCATCATTCTTATCTCTTACACTAGTTATGTCGTAGCAGATTTGCATGGAAATGCTCCAAAAGAGAAAATTATGCTTAGAGTTATCGTGCATCAATTCCTGGACAAAATAGGGTGGAAGCTGAGCTTTCAGAAATTCTAGCTGGCTTCTTAATTTATCCTTTGTATATAATCCACCGATA
Organism: Juncus effusus; assembly: GCA_027726005.1. Classification (NCBI taxonomy): domain Eukaryota; kingdom Viridiplantae; phylum Streptophyta; class Magnoliopsida; order Poales; family Juncaceae; genus Juncus; species Juncus effusus. The sequence continues at coordinate 998,832 of CM050899.1, forward strand.
ATGCTCATATCATATAATCTGAGGGTATCTACGATCATGTATTTCAGTTTATCAGGTACTCTTACATGGTTGATGTACCAAAAATTGTCCCAGGCCTCTTGCAAATTGAGCAGGCACATGGCCCTTCTCATAATGGAAGGCTTATTAGTTTTGAGGAACACACTTATCAGGTTATACTGAGCCATGGTGTTGGACCAACGTGGCTTTGGTTCCCGAAAAATACAATGAGTAACTTTTGAAATTGCTTCAGCAATTCTTCTGAAACCTCTCTCCTCTAGGGAAGAAACTGTCCCATCTGAAAATATCAGGAAGAGGACGGAGACCATCTCAAGGACAATGCCTCCTAAAACCAATGTGTAAGTAATAACAAGGTTTGATTTCTTGGAGCCTTGTTTCTCGCTCAACTGAAAGCTCAAGAGAGCGGCAACAGCCAACATGAGGTTCAAGAAACGCCATGCAATACCGTTTAAGCCACGTAAAAAGCTTGCTTTTGTGTAGAGGATGTCATGAAAGAATGATAGCTCGACCTCAACCATGCAAAATGCTTGTACAGTGTTGCAAATTTGAATAAAAGGTGGGGGGAGCATCTGTTAATAACATCATCATCACCTCGGACATACCTGGCCAATAATCTTGGCCTAGTGAATTTTGCAAAGAAATAGTGGGCTGTTGATTTCAACAGCGGTTCTGTGAGGGGCTCTGAATCAGGAAGAGAGGATTGAGAGATTATGGCCACTCTTTCAGGTATATCGAATAAATGCTCTCCAGTCACCCCTAAATAGTCAAGGGTATCTTCGATTTTCTCCTTGCTAGCCAATCGGAGAGCCCAAGTCCTTTCGGCAAACTTGATAAACCCGGCCACGAACACAAGCCAGAGCCTGCCAAGAGGAGACGACTCAAAAATGACGAGGCTAAAAGTACCAGGAAAGCCACAGAAATTTGAACAACTAGGCCGAGCAAATGCCTCAACCAGAGATCATTATCCTCTTGAGAGAATGATGTGATGGTATCTGGTCCACCTATGTGGAGGAGCAAGAAAGGGGCCCAAAAGGCCATCAGTTGCGCATCTGATTTGGGTTGACTGCTTTCATCACTAGCGGTTCGACCACTAAGGATGTTACCTAAAGCCAAAATCGCCACGTAATCAGCACCGAGGTAAAATGACCAGAGGGCGAATGTCAACAATTTGCTCGCAGTGCGCTTCCGTAGAGGTGCCAGAAAGATGAGGAGGGTTTGAAGAAGAAGACTGAGCAACACGAGTACTCTTATGTCTGCCTCGTTCCACAAATCCCTCACCTTGTCAGGTACCACATGAGTGATCCCCATGACTCAAAATTCTCTCCAACTACCTAGCTCTCCTTGTATGTAACAATGTCGATGTTTTTGGTGAAACCTCGATTTTCTCCTCACTCTCTTTCTATTTCTCCTCATTCTCTTTGTGATGAAGAAAAGCATGTGCTTGCCACATGGCAGGCGCCAGGTAATTGTCCGTACTGTGGCGGACAGGTGGTCGGAGCTGACATGGAACGCGCTTGGCGTCTCTGTTTCGTACCTGTCTGTTTCTCAGGCCGGAAACGCAAGTTCTACTGCTCTTTCTGCTCTAGACACCTCGTTTCACCCTCTCCAGCCCTCTAGATGTGAATAAACAAGGAATTATATGGCGATAAATAACCAGTAATTTGTAGCTTTTGTTGTAATTATTTTGATATATGATGTTCTATATGTGCTCGTCTTGTATACCTACTCCAAATCATTTTTAAAATAATAAAAAATTAACAACCAAGAACTTGTGGCTATTAATCAGTACAATTTTTATTTTATTTTTTCGCAATAAATTAGCCATCCAACCAAGAACTTGTGGCTATTAATCATAATATTTTAAGTTCATTTTACCACTAAAAATTAACCAATCAATCATTTTAGTCAGCATCCAATCAAGAATCAGATAATACTGATCAGGAAGCCACACAAAAAAAAAAAGCAAAAGTTTATCTAATTTGGACTTAATATGATAAACAAATTTATTTATTTATTTATTTTTTGTCCAAGAAAACATCAAGAAAAACAAGACAAAAATGCAAAAAAGGAAACCATAAAAAACAGAGCCAAAACAAAACTTTAAACAGATCATCATTCTAGAGACGAATCGACATGATGAACTGCGCGGGAATAAGCAAGAACTTCATCTGCCCAAGAACATTCCTTCCTCTCTTCTTTCTTCTCTCCTCCGTTGTAGGACTTGGAGGAGACGATGGATTCCTGAAGCACCTTCACAACCGTCGGATTCAGCTTTGATTTTGATTCGCAAGCATCTTGATGCATCTGGTTGTCTTCCTTCGTTTCTTGCTCCCTGATTTGATTTGGGTCTCTTGATGTTTCTATGTTTGTTCTGTCTGTCTACTTCTTTTTATCCCTATGAAATATCAACAAAATGGAATATCTAAAACCCTTGAAAAGAAAAAAAATCACATAAGCGGCATATCTCTATATTTTAACAGGGGTGGTATATATTATTGAGTCTTGGATTTGTTTTATTTTAAATTAACTTAGAAGTTTATTAAATAGTAAAAATATATTTTTATTGTTTCATTATTACAGTCAAAATTGGCTACTGATCGTTGCCAATCATTTATATAATCATCATGCTTTTAATTTATATATAAATTAAAATAGAGATAAAATTAAAAAAGTAAAATTTATCTTTTGAAGAAACAAAAGAGTAAATATTTTCACTTTTCTAGGGTTAACATGAAATTATGTCATGTTGTTTTTTTCTATAAAATAGGAAGAATCTTTCAGATAACACGTGTACTCGATGAAACGTGACAGGTCTTGAACTTCAGGGAAACTATTATTTGGGCCTAAAAATCTAGTAAGTTCACTAGTGCTTAACACATATTTTTAGTTCAGTCATGATTTTAATGGACCTGAATAGAATTTAGACCCAACTCAATAATGACTCTTTTTGAATTTTTTTTCATGATGTTTCATGATGTCATGCATACAAATTCAATTTGTTATTTTGTTGCACTCTTCTTTGTAGTGCATTGTATATTTCACTTGTAAATCTCACATATATAAAACTATAAAGCTAATCAGCGAAGAATAATTAGAAGACTTTTTAATAATAATATGTACAAAAATTGTATTTATCTATTTATTTTAAAATAAGATATTTGGATTAAGAAATATCTCGAACATCATGAATGATAAGTCTAATAAGAAGACCCAATAGGCCCATATAGTTGAATGATGAAAATAAAATTAAAACTAACTAGGGTGTCTTCGCTCCGTTTCGGCATCATTTAAACAAGTACGGAGCAAATTGTATTTAAACAAGTACTGTGGAAATTGATTAAATGAGTTCCAAATCTTGATTCAAACAAGTACTGAGTAAATGATATTCAACAAGTCTTGATTGCACAGTTCAAAATCTCTTTACTTTCAAAAAACAAAAAGTTCCAAATTTCTTCAATCACGTTCTAGGCAACATGTTAGTATAATAGTATACACTCTCAAACAACACACGTCATACACATGTTCTATAAATTTGTCTATGTACTATTTTAATATTGTTATGCATTATTCATATGTAAAATAATAGAATTTTGCTATAATGAAATAATGATAACAAAATTTTGCTATATTTATTGTTGAAAAATTCAAATTATTTTTTATGTTCGAGATTTTTAGATTCAGTTTTATGCAAAAATATAGAAGTAGATGCGCCAAAGATTTTTTTTTTTTGTCCTTGGCTAGATAATCAACTTCAAATTTTTGAGATGAGTTTATTTTATTTTTATCCCACCGTTTCATGTCTTAATGCATTAATGAAGGATTGATTTATGAAGGGCCCAATAATTAAGGGCCGGTTTCTTGTACATTCTTGCATGTATCTAAAGGAAAAAAAAATGAATACCAATATTTAAACAAGATGATGAAATGGGGGGCCAACAATAATTTCAAAAATAATAAATAATAGCAGGCCCCATGAATGCCCACACAATAGTTTTTAGTTGTGATTCTGATAATCAGAACATCAGTAAGTTGTCACATTACACTGATATTATCAGTAAGTTAAATTGGGCTGATTTAAAAAAACTAGACCCTTCAGTCCAATTAACTGATAGTAATTATAAACAAATTGAGCCTGAAAGTTTCAAAAAACTTCAAACTATCACAGCCAATGTTACAGAATGCGCTAGGCGCTAGTCGAGCGGTCGGGACCATCGAGGATTAATCGGGGATTAATCGGAGATTAATCGGACCTAGGCGGATTTATATTTTTTAGTATTTTTAAATATTATATACAATTTTTACGTTGTATTATTTATACTATATTTAATAACATTAACACTGTTGTCCTCAGTTTGATGATATTTAAAACTATTCCGAGCTACTAATATATTTGTGTGAGAATGTTTTGAGTTAGATATCGAAAAGTCTCGGTCGCATACTGCCTATATCAGAAGAATAAGAAGTCGTCACGCATGCAAAAGTTTTCAAGAGAGTATCTCAATGCGTGGGAGCAAGCTTCTTAGTCTTCGTGTGTGTTTCTTTTTCCTTTTGGTAGGTAATTTAACTTGTTATTAAAAGGGGAGTATAATCTGCAATTTGCCTTTTTCTGGCCAGTTCCGTTGTCAACCGAAGTGGTCCGTTCCCAACGGACCACTGTGTTGGCAACAGAACCCCCCGTTGAGCAATCTTTCGTCCTGACTTGTTTTGGCTGAAATTGTATACAGTCCGTTGGGAACGGAACTATTCCGTTGCCAACGGAACTGTCGGAATTTAGCCGTTTGGTTTGAAATCTTCCTTGATTGCCTTCCGATTCTGTCAGTCCGTTGGCAACGGAACTGCGCAAGTTTCACGACTTAACATTAACACAACATCCAAATAAAATCCAAAATTAAGTTCTTGACATGACATAATATTAATATAACATTCAAATAAAATCCAAACCGTAGTACTCAACACGACATAACATTAACACAACATCCAAACAAATCACAAAATATAGTCCGAATAAAAAAACATACTAAAATGTCCTACATAATCCGAATAATAAAACAAACACATAGAAAGTAAGAAACTTAACTTAAAAATCATGCTCATCCTCAATAGTTGCTGACGTGGATGCATTTGATGCCCTAACTTCATCTGCGTCAAAATCAAACTCATCTCCTTCCATCTCTACTTCAGAATCACTCGAATCAAATTCTACATCATTAACCTCCCTCCTACTAGTTTCGGTCTCATTATAATTTTTGTCAAGTCCGGGAACTAACCAATGTTGAGCAGTGCCACCACCTTTGGCTATAAGCACATCTTCCATCGTATCATTTTTTCTCTTTGGCTTGTTTAATAATAACGAATTAAATTGAACATACACCAAATTGCTCAACCTTTCTGACTCTAACCTATTTCGCTTCTTTGTGTGAATCTAATCAACATAAAAAAAAATTATTTTACATGACATTTATTTGAAATTGGAAATAGATAATGAAATAGATAAATTCATACTCCTTCAAAGTACTCCAATTCCGTTCACAACCAGATGAACTAGTCGTCAAGGAAAGAATCCGTACCGCCATAAACCGCAAATTGGGCGTCTCAGCTCCATAAGTGCACCACCATCCAGCTATATAAATTAATAATATCAAATACGTAAACATAAACTACATGAAAATTTAATTCCAATGGCTTCTAACATTTGAATAAAGCTACCCCTATTAATTGCATTAAAAGGGATGCCCGATTCATATACCCAACGTGCTATATACATTTGCATGTCGTGCATTCTTTTCTTATCAAGCAAATTTTCAACATTTTGTTGACGTGTAAATTTTGTTGGATCGATCGGATTAATCTCAACATATCTTCCAAAAGCACCATAATTGAGAGGTGTTTGGTTAGTTTGTTTGCTCTCCGTCCCTGATCCCGATCCCGTGTTGTTAATAGCAACATTATTCCTCAAATTGGTTAATTCTACATTTTTCTTTTGCTTCTTTACTCTTGCTTCAACCAACGCCTCTTTACAAATTCTTTGATCTTCTCGTGAGGCCTTTGGGTAAGCTTTTACATTTCCCGGTTCCTATAACAAATTCAAACAAAACATCTTCAATTACTTGAGAAATAAAAATAATTAAAAAATATTCGATCATTCAAACAAAACATATTTACTTGAGCAATGTGTTGCTTAATACGGTTGACACCACCAGTAAATTTATGGTGTCAAAGCTTGCATTGCACCCTATCTACATTGGGTAAATCCCTGAGAAAACCATAATTCCACCCAACGTCCCCTGAACCTCTTTTCAAATTGGCGTCTGATACCGGTTCGGACGCGGATGCAGCCGCAGGAGCGGATGCGGGGGGCGGACAATTGGCCGTAGTTGCTGGAGTTGCACCGGTACTGGCCATAGATGAAGTTGAACAGAAGCCATATGAAAACCCTAATTATAAAACAACAAGAATAGAGACCCTAATTAGACCGATTGGAAAGAATATCACAAATTAGATAACAAATTGTGGAAAGAATATCGCTAATTTCAGTTAAGAAAAAGTAAAATCTAAATTCAAAAAATTTTATACGAAAAAAGCAAAAAAAAAAAATAGAGCTGACTTACTTTTTGAAGGTGGCGGATGGAGTGGAGATGAGGGCCGGCGATTGGAGGTGACTGGCGGAGGGGCTGGAGGTGACTGACGGCGGTGGCGGCAGCGTTGGAGGTGACTAGCGGTGGCTAGAGAGGAAGGATGAAGGAAGAATAGAAAAGTGACTGGCGGAAGAAAGAAGAAAGGAAAAATTGGGCCAGGCCAAAAAGGAAAAGAAAAGAATAAAAAAGAAAAGAAAGGTGGGCCGGGCCGGGCCGAGAAAGAAAAAAAATAAAATGGGCCTCTCTAGGCGGTCTGGGCGGCGCTGGGCGGGTCTAGGCGGTTTCTGTGCGGACAAAACACACAGACTGCCGACTTACACAATTTCTAGGCGTTTTGCTCTCTCCTAGCGCCTAGGCGGCCGCCTGGACTGCATTTTAGAACACTGGTCACAGCACATTATTGGCTCAAAAAGAGGAAAGGAAACTATAAATAGAAAATAATAATAGTTGGACCATCAATTACCCTCGAAAAACAAAGAAAAAAATGATCCACACAAACAGCTAAAACATTTGATCAAAATCCAAGAACATCAGATCTGATAAAAATCAATCAAAAGTTAAAAAGTTTCATCTATTCGTAGATCCAAAAAACAAAACGATATGATATTAATCCAAAAAATTAAAAGTAAAAGAAAGTTTCGTTCTTTTTTCGCTTAATTCTTGGTTTTTTTTGGGGGACTAACTCTGTAATAGTGCAAATTGGTTCTTTTTTTCCAGCTTATTGGGGGTAAATTCCAATTTGAGTAGAGGAAATAAGAAAATTCTGATCTTTTTGACCTATTCCTCCCTCATTGAAATAACTCCAATAACAACGCTGGTTCTAGGCGGGAATTTTTATTCCCTTTTTTCACCCGAATTAATATACCAATTTTGCTTATTTAACCTCATGTAATTTTTAATTAATATGTTATTCCCTTGGAGTCACAAAGGTAAAGAAGGCTGCATTTGACGATGAATCCAGGTAATGACAGCCCTTTATTTATTTCTTATCAATAATTTTTCAATTTGTCATTTTGTTCAATTATGAAACTCAATTTACATCACGAAATTTTTCATTTTCAGTCAGGAAGCTGTTAATACAGCCCCGTGGTGCATTTTTCTTATATTTTCTATAAAATTCAGGGTCTATCTCGCAACTTCCACTCCATGGATTTTGCAAACCAGATAATTTGTCATTTCAATCCTTCAAATTTCATCTAATTTCATAATACTTCCTAACTAAATTTCTTCCTTTTTTTTTTGATAAGTTTTAGGCTCTTTTAGCGTATGGATTGAGTAGCTCGAGACGGGACCTGATGCAATGCATCCGCAAGACCTTTCAGTAAATAATTGAAGAAAGTTTTGCAAAAAAGACCCTGCATTGCATACATTGCAAAAAAGCCCCTCAATTATTGGAAATTGCCAAAAAAATCTGTAGTATTTAGGAAATTACAAAAGAACCCCTATCATTTGTTACAATTTAACAAGGCGACAAAACTAATCCTGCATCCGTTGTGAAATTCAGAACAATTTTTTTTTTTAAATTTCTCTTTTATAATTATATTTATTATATATTTTTATTTTTACATTTTATTTATTTAGATATGGATATTCAAAAGAGAGATTTGTATGGTCGCTTATATCAGCTATGGGTATATTTTGCCTCGGTTCTGGTGAAATTATTGTGCACGAAATCCAAAATTTATGGAGCTGTCACGTATTTTTTTATTTTTTTTTATTTTAAGACCATTTTTTGTTTCCTTTTAATAAATATTGTTTTCTAATTTTTTGCTAACAGCCTCTTGAGAATATTCACTAGGCGGCCTTAGTGATTGGCGGATCATTTTTCATTGAAGGTTAAAAAAAAAAGGAAAATTTTCATTGAAGCCCCTGTATTATGCTTAAATTGCAAAATTGCCATGCATTATTTAAAATTGTAAAAAAGTACCTGCATTCTTCAGAAATTAAAGAACCTAAGACTAACACCATTAGTTTACTTTAAGTATTATCGTTTACTTAAGCCATAATTAAGCTACAAATAATCCGAACTAACTCTTCCTCATCATTTTTTTTATTTTCGAGGAATGTAGGGGTATTTTTGCAAGTTTCATTAATGCAACTTTTTTTGTGCGCTTAAACATCTAACAAAGACTTTTTTTTTGCAAATTTTCCCAAAACATATTCTAATATTTAATTAGTTTATCAGTTGTGAAGGGAAAAGGTTAAAAACTTAAAATACAAATTCCGACTTGTAAGAGGGTAAATTTGTAAAAAAAACAAAAAAATTCAGGGGCCTCATTGTTAGTTGCTATAAATGCGGTGAAAAAAAGGGTGGCTGCTGAAGTTCTGATCTTTTTGTCTTATTCCTACCTGATTCGCGTACTTGGAACATCAATTTATGAACTGGGATTATTTAATCTCATCTAATTTTTCTTATTTAAATCGCATCTAATTTGTGTTAATAGGTTATTCCCTTCGAGTTGCAAAGGTAAAGAAGTCCGAATTCGACGATGAATCAAGGTACTAACAACTTTTTATTTATTTCTCATATTTTATTTTTCAATTTGGTATTTTTTTTTCAATTTGAAAACTTAAATTATGCCACAATTCTTTATTTTCAGTCAGAGAGCTGTTAATACAGCACTATGGTGCAATTTTCTCGTATTTTCTCTAAAATTCGGGGTCTATCTCTCAACATCCAGTCATGCTATGCTCGCTGAACTGGTCCACTCAATCGCCGATTTTGCGAACCAGGTAATTTTCCATTTCAGTCCTTCAATTTTCATTTAATTACATATTATATGGCTCCTGATATTTGTTTTTTTTATGGGTTTTAGGCTCTTTTAGCGTATGGATTGAGTAGCTCGAGACGGACACCTGATGCAATGCATCCGTAAGTCCTTTACAAATGATTAAAATGAAATTTAAAAAAATGACCCTGAATTATGCTTAAATTGCAAAAAAAAACCTCCATTAACGGAAATTGTAAAAAAGCCCCTCTCGTATTTAGGAAATTGCAAAAGTGTCCCTATCATTTGTTATGATTTAACACGGCGACAAAACTTATCTTGCATCCCATTGTGAAATTCGCATGGAATTTTCTTTTTTCTTCTTTTGAAATTGCCTTTCGTAATTATATTTTAATATATTATTCTTTATTTTTTATTTAGATATGGATACTCAAAAGAGAGATTTGTATGGTCGCTTATATCAGCTGTGGGAATATTCTGCCTCGGTTCCGGTGCAACTATTTTGCATGGAATTCAAAATTTATGGAGCTGTCACGTAAGATTTTTTTTTTAATATTTAAATTTTTTAATTTTGACCTAATTTCTTTTAATAAATGTTGTTTTTAATTTTTTTTTAAATTTTTTGCTAACAGCCGCCTGAGAATATTCACTATGCGGCCTTAGTGATCGGTGGATCATTTCTCATTGAAGGTATAAAAATAGGGAAATTTTTAAAAAAGAGAGCCAGTGTATTATGCCTAAATTGCAAAAAAGCCCCTGCATTATGCCTAAATGGCAAAAAGACTTGCATTCGTTATAAATTGAAACAATATCCCACCGTTAGTTTACTTTGATTCGATTGATTAAGTCAAAATTAAGTTGAAAATAATCATAAGTAACTCTTCCTTATCATTTTTCTGAATTTTTGAAGAATGCATGGGGGCTTTTCTGCAATTTTCAACAACGCAGGTTTTTTTCACAATGTCAGCATGATTTAACGCCTTTTTTACGAATTTCCCGAAAACAAATTCTAATAATTAATTATTTTTATGAGTTGCACATGCAAAGGAAAAAGTCTAAAAACTTAAGATAAAACACGAATCCGAACTTTTGCGATCCTTAAATATTTATGTTTTCCGGGGCTTCTTTGTTAGTTGCCGTAAATGCTGTGAAAAAAGGGGCGGCTGCTGAAGGCATGAATTTGTGGGATTATATTTGGCGCGGTCACGACCCCACTTCTGTCGCCGTCATGACCGAGGTATTAAATTATAAAATAAAAAAATATTTTTGAATTATATTTATATGATAGTTGTTTGGTATTTTAGGAATGTATTATTTGCATTTTGTGTGTTTGTTGTTTAAATTGTAAATTGTTTGTGTAATGTACATAGATACTTAAATACTTTGTAATATACAAATGGAGAAAAAGTACACTTATAAATATCTTGAAATACAGGTCAGAAACGTTGTAATACAGAAAAGGGTCAAAACATGGTGGCAAATTCTTCTGATATATTAATAATAAACTATTTTCATAAGACTTTTTTTGTTTTAATATTATTTTTTATTTTTAAAATTGTAGGATGGAGCGGCTTGTACCGGTCTGGCAATAGCAGCAGCTTCTCTTGTGGCGGTACAAGTCACTGGAAACCCTATTTATGATCCTATTGGCCCTATTGTTGTTGGAAATTTGCTTGGAATGGTACTGAAAAAAGAAAAAGAAAAAACTAACTATACTATAGATACTTTATAAAATATTTTCAAATTAACCCAAAAAATCAACCCCAAAAATTTCGAACTTCCCAAACTAACCTCCTTTTCAACTTTATTCTCAAACTAACTAAAAAAAACTGAGTTTCAAAGTCCGGTAGCAAAAATATACTGAAATTTCAGTCTTTTAAATAAAAAAATAAAAAAGAATTAACGGTCTTTCAAAGTACGTTTTGACTCTTTTGAGTTAGTTTGAGAATAAAGTTTGAAGAGTGGGTTAGTTTTGGAATTTCAAAACTTTTTTGGGTTAGTACAAGTTATTATTGGATATGAATTGAAGTAAATGTTATGTAGGTGGCTATATTTCTTATACAAAGAAATCGACACTCTCTGATTGGCCGAGCGATTGATGACCATGACATGGAGAGAGTTCTTGATTTTCTCAAATCAGACCCTGTAATTTTTTATTATTTTTTGTATGAATATAAATTAAATATAATAGTTAGATATATAGCAATATTATTTTTAATGTTATTTTTTATTGCAGGTTGTAGATGCTTTATATGATTGTAAGAGTGAGGTCATTGGTCCTGGATTTTTCAGATTCAAAGCTGAAATAGGTACTTTGCATTTAGGCCCTTAATATTTATTGAAATATCTTTTTTTTTGACAATTTTTGTTTATAATGTGAAATTTACTTTTGTGGCAGATTTTAATGGAGTGGTGGTGGTTCAAAATTATTTGGAGAGAACTGGACGTGGCGAATGGGCAAAATAGGTATTTATTTTATTTCATTTTTAGGTTTTAAAAATACTATATTTATTATATTTGTTGAAGTGTTTTATTCTCTATATTAAGTCTATTATTTTTATTATTATAAACAGTTTAGAGAGGCAACAAGGTCCACAGATGATGCGGCTCTACTTAGAGTCATGGCAAACTATGGTATGTCAAAATTATAAAGTTTGTTCGAATAATTTATAATTTATTACCAATTTATTCGTCGAAGTTCTTTGTATGAAACCAATTTTAATTACTTCAAATTGAAATGCACGTCTATAACCAATATCTTTCCACAATATTATTGGGTAGTTAATTACTTGTTATAAATTTAACATGTCAAATTATATGCCTTTAATATTTTAATTTATTTTATTTTTGTTTTGAAATAAATATAGGGTTGGGGGGATGTGGTACAAGCACTAGCATTAGGGTTTGAGGTGTAATTAATTACATAATAAATTTAACACATCCAAATATATATCTTTAATATATTGTATAAAACCAACTTTAATCACTTCAAATATAAATAAAAGTGTCTATAAGTATCTTTCCACAATATATTCTTAAATAGTTTTCCGTTTTCATAATTTTAACATGTCAAAATATATATGTTTAATATTTATTTTATTTTGCTTGTTAAAAAGGAGAGGATGAGGTGGAAGCATTAGGATTTGAAGTGGACCGGCTCGAGTCGGAAATACAAAAATTGTACCAGGAATCCGACATGTCGATATAGAGGCACACAATCCTGAAGGGCTTTTGAATTAATTAATACTTGTCGTATTTGTGATAAAAGGGACAAAAAATAATTGTGAAAACCCCTTCATTCAATTTTTAATCAATATTCAGTTGGGCTTCCTTTTTCTTGTCTTATATTGGCCTTCTTTGTTTCTAATTTGACCAAAAAAGAGTTGAGCAAATTAATGGGGTTTCAACAAGCTCCAATGTGATTTGTTCAATTTCACTTAATTCATGAAGGAAATTATCCTTACAGTACATATATGATTAGAAAAATAGTGACAATTGGAAAAGCAAGGTATATAAGAGAAGGAAATGTTGCTGGTACAAGCATCACTGAACTGAAATTAAAGGAACAACACTGGTTACATCATTGAAATAAGATAAAAATACGCATACATGATACATCACTGAAATTGAAAATAAATGGAAGCAAATTAACTAGCAATGGGAAAGTTGATTTCGTGCGAATGGCAAATGAGAGCCAAATAGATACAATCTATACTTCTATTCTCCTTTCAGGGCTTTGAAATGAAGAATTAATACCCAGACATTCAAGATAAGGTCTCCGCAATTGTTTAGCCACTCGGACCCCCATATTTTTTCATTACCCAATCTATATGCCTGCACGATGAGTACATCCACCCAAAGAAAACATATCAGCCGCCACCTCAACCCCGCCTCCAACTCATTCATGTATTTTGCTCGCGTTAATCCCATTCGCAGGTCATGTTCAAATTCGTTTCGCGGGTATTTTTGAAAATCATCAATTAGTTTATTGCATACATCAGCTTCACTGTCCGGTTGTTCTAATCCGTCAAAGATACTCTTGACATTCTTATAAAAAGAATCTATATCATCCTTCAGTTCCGGAGCAAGAATATCCATCATGTAGTTCGACAATTGATGGCCAACTATTCGATACATCATCACTTCATCATTCGTTTCTCTTACAATAGTGTTGTAACAGATTTGTGTGGCAATGCTCCATAAGAGAATATCATCTAAATTTTGCACGTCCAGCTGAACGGCAAACCTAGCTTTCTCAAATTCTACTTGGCGTCTTAAGTTTTTCGTCTCAATTAATTTATCTATAGAAGAGCTCATATCATATGAACTGAGGTTATCTACGATCATCTGTTTGAGTTTATTTGGCACTCTCACATGGTTGACGTACCAAAACTTATCCCAGGCCCCTTCCAACTTGAGAATGCCCATGATCCTTCTCATAAAAGAATTATTAGTTCTGAGGTATACACTTATCAGGTTATACTGAGACATGGTCGTGTTGGACCGTCGTGACTTTGGTTTCCGAAAAATACAATAAGTAGCTTTTGAAATTGCTCTGGCAATTCCTCTGAAACCTCTCTCCTCTAGGGAATAAACTGTCCAATCTGAAAATATCAGGAAGAGAATGGAGACCATCTCAAGGACAACGCCTCCAAAAAAAAGTATGGAAGTAATAAGAAGATTCGACTTCTTGGAGCCATGTTTCTCGCTCAACTGAAAGAGCAAGACAGCAGCAACAACCAACATGAGGGTCAAACAACGCCACGCAATACCGTTTAAGCTACGTAAAAAGCTTGCTTTTGTGTAGAGGATGTCATGAAAGAATGACAGCTCGACCTCAACAATGAGGAATGCTTGTGTGGTGTTCGATACTAGATTAAAGAGGAAGGAGCATTCCTCAATAAGATACTGATCATAACTGAAATTCATATTGTCCAGTAATATTATCCCACAACATTTTCCAAAGATATAGTAGGCTGTTGATATCAACAGCGGTTCAGGGAGGCGCTCCGAACCAGGAAAAAGAAATTCAGAGGGTGTCGACCTCAACATAGATAAAGAGCGAATGGTACCTTCCACGTTCTTCTTGCTAGCCAATCGGTGAGCCCAGGTCCTTTCGGCAAACTTGATCAACCCAGCCACGAACACAAGCACAGAGCCTGCCAAGAGTAGACGGTTCGAAAATGACGAGGATAAAAGTACCAAGAAACACATAGAAACTTGAACTATTTGGCTGAGTAAATGCCTCCACCAGAGGTCGTTATCCTCTTGAGAGAACGATGTGATGGTATCTGGTCCCCCTAGGTGAAGGAGCATGAAAGGGGCCCAAAAAGCCATTAATTCTCCTTCTGAGTTGGGTTGCGGATTATAGTTGTTATCAAATTGAGTGCTAAGGATGCAACCTAGACCCACGGTTGCGATAAAATCAGCACCGAGATAAAATAACCAGAGGGCGAAAGCAAACAGTTTGCTCGTGCAATGCTTCCTTAGAGGTGCCAGAAAGATGAGGAGGATTTGAAGAAGAAGACTGAGCAACACGAGTATTCTTATTTCCTGCTCGTTCCAAATAGCCCTCACCTTGTCTGGTACGACATGGATACCCATGGTTCAAATCTCTCTCTCTCTCTCTCGATTTGGTGAAATCTCGATTTTTGGTGAAACTTTCACCAAAAGATTGTGTTTTGTTGAAATCTCGATTTTTTTTTCCTCACTTCTCTTTCTGTTTCTCCATCATCAAATGCTTTTAATGATGATCTTGATTCTTTTCCTCTCGTCCTCTCGTTGTTTCTCTTTCATGAGTCTCATTTATTTCACTCCTGGGGTTAAGTCTCTCTTACAATGTAGGCCACGGATCATATTCTTTTTATTGCTTTTTACTGAAGGTTGTAGATACTTTATATGATTGTGAGAGATAAGGTTATTTGGGCTTTGGATTTTTCAGATTCAAAGTAAATATATAGATCAAGTGCAACCTAATTTGTAATTTGTTCAAATTCACTTGGAAGCAACTTTATTGAAATTCATTTCTAATCAGTTTATTTGAAATTCATGATGTATGCCACACCATTTTGTTGTACTTAATAATCCTGGTTACATGAAGGAAACTATCTGTGCTACATTACATATCACTCTAGAACAATAGCAACAACTAGAAAAGTAAGTAATTTAAGAGATGGAAAAGTTGCCCATACAAACATCATTGAAATATTAAGGAAGAACACTGGTGCATACATCATTGCAATAGGAAGAGAAAATACACATAACATTGACTGCAGCCGTTCTGAATACTTCCTTTATACTAAACCAAACTTAAAACTTAAAAGCCACAAGGATGGAAGGATGCAAATTCCCAAATGGAAAGGACCCAAACATCAAAATCAGATTCTTGGAGTATATCCACCTAAAAATGCCAAAAGACATCTCCTCAATGTTCCTAGCACCTTTACTTTGACATCACCCTGCGAATTCAATTCTCTTCTTTCCTCCTAATCTAAGCAAAAAAAAATTCCTTCCTCTCAAGAGAGAAAGAAAAAGATGTGTATTGTGTGGGTGTGTGAGAAGAGCGCGTGCTCACCATGTGGCAGGCTCCAGGAAGCTGTCAGGTGATCGGAGCTGACGTGGAGCGCGCATGGCCTCTCTGTTTCGTGCAGGTCTTTTTTTCAGGCCGGAAAGGCAAGTTCTCTGCTCTTTCTGCTCTAGACGCCTCGTTTCTCCACCAGCCATCTAGATGTGATTAATTACTTAGAGCAAGAGGAATTTTATGGCGATAAAGAACCAATAATTTGTAGTTTTTGGTTGTAATCATTTTGATATGTGATGTTCTCTGTGTGCCTGTTGTATACAAATACTCCACTTTTTTTTTTAATAATATGTAATTAACAAGAACTTGTAGATATTAATCATACTATTTTATTTTATTTTTCACAATAAATTAGCCTAAGAATTTGTGAATATTAAGCATAATATTTTCACAAATGGTCCATACACTACACTAGTTTGTAAAGCTTATTTCACAACATATTTAACAAGTCTTTCAATCCAATTAAACATGGGTTGAATCTAAAAAAGGAAAAGCATAATATTTTCAGTCTATTTTACCACAAAAGAAATTAACCAACCAACCATTTTAATTGGCATCCAATCAATAATCAGATAATAATAATACTGATCAAGCAAAAGAAGAAAAGAAAAAGCTTTTTCTAATTTGGACTTAACATGATAAACAAATTTATTTATTTATTCTTGTTCCAAGAAAACATCAATAAAAAAAAAACCAAAAACCAAAATGCAAAAAAAAAAAAAAAAAAACTAAAGAACAGAGCCAAAACAAAACTCCAAACAGATCATCATTTTAGAGACGAACCGACATGATGAACCGCGTGGGAATTAGAACTTCATCCGCCGAAGAAGACTCCTTCTCCTCTTCTTTCTTCTCGCCTCCATTGTTGGACTTGGAGACCATGGATTCCTGACAAACCTTCACAGCTGTCGGATTCAGCTTTTTGACCTATTCATTCCTCATTGACATAACTGTAATAAGAACTCATGTTTCTAGGCTGGAATTGTTATTCTAAGATTTTTTTTTTCACTTGAATTAATATTCCAATTTTGTTTATTTAACCTCATATAATTTCTTATTAATAGGTTATCTCGTTCGAGTCACAAAGGTAAAGAAGGCTGCATTTGATGATGAATCCAGGTACTAACAATTTTTCATTGTTTCTTTCTTTCTTATTTTTCATTTTTTTCAATTTATTATTTTTTTTCAAATTAATTTATGTTGCAAAATATTTCACTTTCAGTCAGAGAGCTGTTAATACAAGTACTGTGATACAATTTTCTCGTATTTTCGCTAAAATTCGGGGTCTATCTCGCAACTTCCAGCCATGTTATGCTTGCCGAGCTGGTCCACTCAATCACAGATTTTACAAACTAGGTAATTTTCCATTTCAGTCCTTCAATTAATTACATACTATTTGGTTCCTAATATATGATTTTTTTTATGGGTTTTAGGCCCATTTAGCGTATGGATTGAGTAGCTCGAGCAGGCCCTGATGCAATGCATCCGTAAGTAAAATAATTAAAATGAAATTTACAAAAAAAATCCTGCATTATGCTTAAATTGTAAAAAAGCCCCTCCATTAATGGAAATTGCAAAAAGTGCCTCTACTATTTAGGGAATTGTAAAAGAGACCCTATAATTTGTTACTATTTAACAAGGCGATAAAACTTATCTTGCATCCTATTGGAAAATTCACATAAAATTTCTGTTTTTTTTTCATTCCCTTTCATAATTTTATTTTAATATTTTATATAGATATGGATATTCAAAAGAGAGGTTTGTATGGTCGCTTATATCAGCTGTGGGCATATTTTGCCTCGATTCCGATGCAACTATTGTGCATGGCATCCAAAATTTATGGAGCTGTCATGTAAGAATTTTATTTTTTTAATTCTTTAATTTTAAGACCAACTTTTTTTGTTTCCTTTTAAGAAATACGTTTTTTTATTTATTTTTTTAATTTTTTCGAACAGGCGCCTGAGAATATTCACTATGCTGCCTTAGTAATCGGTGGATCATTTCTCATCGAAGGTATAAAAATAAAGGGAAATTTGCCATAAAAAGGCCCTGTATTATGGCTAAATTGCAAAAAAGCCCTTGTATTCTTCATAAATTAGAAGAAATAGCTGCTGTTTAGTTTAACGTCTGATTAAGTTATAATTATTTGAAAATAATTCTAAGTTACTCTTCCTTATAATTGTTTGAATTTCTGAAGAATTCAGGGGCTTTTCTGCAATTTTCACTAATGGGGTTTTTTCCGTGATTTAAGCATAATATAACCACTTTTTCTTTACAAATTTCTCCAAAATGGTTATAATAATTCATTAGTTTATCAGGTGCATGCCTGCACAGACATAGAAAAGAAAAAAAAGGTTAAAATACAAATTCTGACTTGCACAAGGGTAAATTCGTAAAATTACATTTTTTCAGGGGCCTCGTTGTTAGTTGCGATAAATGCGGTGAAGAAAGGGGCGGCGGCGGAAGGAACGAATTTGTGGGATTACATTTGGCGCGGTCACGACCCTACTTCTGTCGATGTCATGACTGAGGTATAAAAAACAAAATTATAAAATGAAATATGTATTTTTGCATTTTATTTATTTATTTTTTATGATTAATGATTATTTCGTAACTATTATGTGATACTCGTTAGATATTTTTGTGTTATTTTAGGAATACATTTTTTTTGCTTTTTTGTTTATGTTTAATGTCTATTTGCTAACAAGTATACTTGTAAATTATTCATGTAATATAGGTTAGATACTTAATAATATACAAAAGGACAAGAAGTTAAAAATGTTTGATGTTTCTTTTGGTGTTTAATATTTATTTAGTAATTACAAGCATGCTTACAAAATATCTCGTAATACATGTCAGAAACGTTATAAACTTATAATACACAAAACAGACAAAATATAATAACAAATTCTTCTGACATATTAATAACAAATCATTTTCCCGCCACTTCATTTCCTTCTTCTCACCACTCTATATTCATTGCTTGATCTTCTAATATATTAATATTATTTAATTTAATTTTATTGCAGGATGGAGCGGCGTGTATTAGTCTGGCAATAGCAGCAACGTCTCTTGTGGCGGTACAAGTCACAGAAAACCTTATTTACGAACTGTATTGTTTATATTATTGTTAGAAATTTATTTGGAATTGTACCTTTTTTCTTCTTTTTTAAATTACAAAATAAAAAAGACCCAACTTTAGTCCTTACTATATTACTATGGCAAATTAACCCAAGAAAGTTTTGAAATTCCCAAACTAACTCACTTTTCAACTTTATTCTCAAACCAACCCAAACCAGACTTTGAAAGTCCGATAGCAAAATAAAAATACTGAAATCTCAAAATCTGTTGGGAAAAAAAGTATTGGACTTTAGAAATCTAGTACTTTTTTGGGGGGAAAAAATAATGGACTTTATATTGGATTTTCAAAATTTGGTACTTTTTTCTGGCAAAAAAGTAATGGACTTTCGAAATGTGGTTCTTTTTTCTTGAAAAAAAAAATAAGGGACTTTAAAAGTCTACTTTAAGTTAGTTTGAGAATAAAGTTGAAGAGTGGGACAGTTTGGAATTTCAAAATTTTTTTGGGTTAGTATGCGAATCTTAGGTATCTATTATTATTTAGATATGAATTGAAGTAATTTTTTTTTATATAGGTGGCTATATTTCTAATACAAAGAAATAGACACGCTCTGATTGGCCGAGCGATTGATGACCATGACATGGAGCGGGTTCTTTAGTTTCTCAAATCCGATCCTATAATTTTTTATTATTTTTTATAAATATAAATTAGATTTAATAGTTAAATATATACCAATAATATTTTTAATGTTATTTTCTATTGCAGGATGTAGATGCTTTATATGATTGTAAGAGTGAGGTTATTGCATCCTTACATTACATATATGACTAGAAAAATAGTGACAACTGGAAAAGAAAGCTATATAAGAGAAGGAAATGTTGCTGGTACAAGCATCACTGAACTGAAATTCAAGGAACAACACTGGTTACATCGTTGAAATAAAAAAAAAAAATACACATACATGATACATCACTGAAATTGAACATAAATGTAAGCAAATTAACTAACAATGGGAAAGTTGATTTCGTGCGAATGGCAAATTAGAGCCAAATAGATACGATCTATACTTCTCTTCTCGCATTCAGGTCTTTGAAGTGACCAATTAATACCCTGACATTCAAGATAAGTTGTCCGCCATTATTTAGCCACTCGGACTCCCATGGTTTGTTCATATCCAATGAATCTGCCTGCACGATGAATACATCCACCCAAAGAAAACATATCAGCCGCCACCTCAACCCCACATCCAAATCATTCATGTATTTTGCTTCCATTAATACCATTCGCACGTCATGTTCAAATGACGTTTCTTCATTTTGAAAATGATCAATTAGTTTATTCCATACATCAGCTTCACTGCCCGGTTGTTCTTTTCCATGAAAGAAACTCTTGACATTGTTATAAAAAGATTCTATATCATCCTTCAGTTCGGGAGCAAGAATATCCATCATGTAGTTCGATAATTGATGGCCAATCATTCGATGCATCATCATTTCTTCATCATTATCATCATTCTTTTCTTTTACACTAGTTATGTTGTAATAGATTTGTGTGGCAATATCATCTAAAGAAGAAAAGTCCAATGTAAAGGGAATCTGAGCTTTCTGAAATTCTACTTGGCTTCTTAATTTTGCCTCTCTAATTAAAGCAACAAAAGACCTCAAATCATACGATCCGAGGGTATTTACGATCATGTCTTTGAGTTTATTTGGCACTGTCACATGGTTGACGTACCAAAACTTATCCCATGCCTCTTCCAACTTGAGAAGGCCCATGACCCGTCTCATAAAAGAAGGATTATTAGTTCTAAGGAACATACTTATAAGGTTATAATGAGCCATGGTGTTGGACCATCGTGGCTTTGGTTTTCGAAAAATACAATGAGTAACTTCTGAAATTGCTCCGGCAATCCTTCTAAAACTTCTCTCCTCAAGGGAAGAAATTGTCCAATCTGAACATATCAGGAAGAGAATAGAGACCATCTCAAGGACAACCCCTGCTAAAACCAATATGTAAGTAATAACAACGTTCGATTTTTTGAAGGTTTGTTTCTCGCTCAACTGAAAGAGCAAGAGAGCAGCAACAACCAACATGAGGGTCAAGCCACGTAAAAAGCTTGCTTTTGTGTAGCGAATGTCATGGAAGAATGATAGCTCGACCTCAACCATGCGGAATATTTGTATTCAAAGGGGGGGGGGGTGCATATGTGGGGGGGTATCATCCAGATCATCTCGGACATGCCTGCCCAGTAATTCTGGCCTGGTAAATTCTACAAAGAAATAGTAGGCTCTTGATATCAACAGCGGTTCAGGGAGGGGCTCCGAATTAGGAAGAGAAGATTAAGGGAGGGGCTCCACAGGCTCCCGTAAAGAGTCAAGGGTATCGGCAAACTTGATCAACCCAGCCACGAACAAAAGCACGGAGCCTGCCATGAGTAGACGGCTCGAAAACGACGAGAATAAAAGTATCAAGAAAGCCACAGAAACTTGAACAACTAGGCCGAGTAAATGCCTCAACCAGAGATCGTTATCCTCTTGAGAGAACGATGCGATGGTATCTGGTCCCCCTAGGTAAAGGAGCATGAAAGGGGCCCATAAGGCTATTAGTTCCCCGTCTGAGTTGGGTTGCGGATTATAGTTGTTATCAAATTGAGTGCTAAGGATGTAACCTAGAGCCAAGGTTGCGATATAATCAGCACTGAGGTAAAATGACCAGAGGGCGAAAGAAAACAGTTTGCTCGTACAACGCTTCCATAGAGGTGCCAGAAAGATGAGGAGGATTTGAAGAAGAAGACTGAGCAACACGAGTACTCTTATTTCCTGCTCGTTCCAAATGGCCCTCACCTTGTCTGGTACGACATGGATCCCCATGGTTCAAAAGTCTCTCTCTCTCGATTTGGTGAAATTTTCACCAAAAGAATGTGTTTTGGTGAAACTTTCACCAAGAGAATGTGTTTTGGTGAAATCTCGATTTTTTTTCCTTACTTCTCTTTCTATTTCTCCATTATCAAATGCTTTTAATGATGATCTTGATTCTTTTTCTCTCGCCCTCTAGTTGTTTCTCTTTCACGAGTCTCATTTATTTCACTCCTGGGGTTAATTCTCTCTTACAATGTAGGCAACGGATCATATTCTTTTTATTGCTTTTTATTGAAGGTTGTAGATACTTTATATGATTGTGAGAGTAAGGTTATTTGGGCTTGAATTTTTCAGATTCAACGCAAATATATTGATCAAGTACAACCTAATTTGTAATTTGTTCAAATTCACTTGGACGCAACTTAATTTATTGAAATTCATTTCTAATCAGTTTAATTGAAATTCATGATGTATGTCACACAATTTTATTGTGCTTTATAATTATTAATCCTTTTATAGCTTTCTCTCTAGCTAGTTCCATGAAGGCAACTATCTGTGCTACATTATATATCACTCTCGAGTAATATTAACAACTAGAAAAGTAGGTGATATGCTGAAGCCGTTCTGAATACTTCCCTTATGCTAAAGCAATCTTAAAAGCCACAGGGATGGAAGAATGCAAATTCCCAAATGCAAAGGACCCAAATATCAAAATCGGATTCTTGGAGCGCATCCACATAAAAATGGCAAAAGACATCTCCTCAATGTTGCCTGCACCTTTACTTCGACATCACCCTTGGAATTCAATTCTCTTCTTTCCTCCTAATCCAAGGAAAGAAAATTCTTTCCTCTCAAGAGAAAAAGAAAAAGATGTGTCTTGTGTGGGTGTGTGATGAAGAAGAACATGTGCTCGCCGCATGACAAGAGCCAGGTAATTGTCCGTACTGCGGAGGTCAGGTGGTCGGAGCTGACGTGGAGCGCGCTTGGCGTCTCTGTTCTACTGCTCTTTCTGCTCTAGACGCCTCGTTTCACCCTCTCCAGCCCTCTAGATGTGATTAAACAAGGAATTATATGGCGATAAATAACCAGTAATTTGTAGCTTCTGTTGTAATTATTTTGATATATGATGTTCTCTGTGTGCTCGTCTGGTATACCTTCTCCAGTTCTTTATTAAAATATTATAAAATTAACAATAACTTATAGATATTAATCATTACAATTTTTATTTTATTTTTTCGCAATAAATTAGCCAACCAACCAAGAACTTGTCGATATTAATCATAATATGTTCAGTTTATTTTACCACAAAAGAAATTAACCAATCAATCAATCATTTTAGTCAGCATCCAATCAAGAATCAGATAATACTGATCAGGAAGACACACACTCACAATAATAATAATAATAATAATAATAATAATAATAATAATAATAATAAGCAAAAATTTTCTAATTTGGACTTAATATGACAAACAAATTTATTTATCTATTTGTTCTTCTTCCAAGAAAACATCAAGAAAAAGCAAAAAAAAGCAAAATAAAAAAAAAGCAACCCTAAAGAACAGAGCCAAAACAAAACTCTAAACAGATCATCATTCTAGAGACGAGTCGACATGATGAACCGCGCGGGAATAAGCAAGAACTTCATCTGCCCAAGAACATTCCTTCTTCTCTTCTTTCTTCTCTCCTCCATTGTCGGACTTGGAGGAGACAATGGATTCCTGAAGCACCTTCATAGCCGTCGGATTCAGCTTTGATTTTGATTCTCTCCTCCATTTTCATGATGTCAATTTTGATTAATCTTTTGATTTTTCTGATTTTAACAGGGTCTTGAAAACAACAACACCCAAGTTTTTGATTTCAATGACATGGATGCCCCGAAAGGTATATTTTAATGCCACACACCTCTTAATTCATATTGCAAAATTTCAAGGCCTCATATCTCACACTAATAACAATTAATGTGCTAACGTTTTTTGTTTTATTAGATGAAATAATGAGAGATAAGTCGACAATGGGGTACTTCGACTCGGTTGGGTCAGATGTGACCCGCGCCAAAGAAAGGTCACAGATGAACCGTACCGACATGTCTCTCCCCAATGGCAGAGAGCAAAGCCGCACTCCTATGAGCATGCATGAGGTAATAATAATATTATTATGAAAGCTTATCTCATTTCTACAATAATAATTGCATAAAATGTGGTATATATGATAATATTTGTTTGGTTTCGGCCGGTTGAGTCGCTGGAGAGCAGAGTACCAGGTCCTGGACAGAGAATTAGAGACAGGCTGAATGGTGCCAGCACATGTACTAGTGCTGGCGGTGATTCCCAATTCAAACCAGACAAGCGCTCTAGAAAGTCCAGCACGGTCTCTCTCTCTCTCTCTCTCTCTCTCTCTCTTCCTCCTCCTCCTCCTCCTCAATCCCAGCTCTCTATTCCTTCCTCCAACCCTCCATCTTCCCTCTCCACTCAGACCCCAATCCCCAAAACCCTAAACCCCAATCTCCCCCCTCTTCTCCTTCCCCTCAAACCCAATCCTCTCTCCTCTCCTCTCTCCAATCCCTCGACACAGACCTCGCATGGAAACCCTTCAAATCCCTCACCTCCCTCTCTCTCCTCCCCTCCTCTCCCTCTCTCACCAACTCTCTCATCTCTCACCTCGCCTCTCTCCCCGATCGCCTCTCTTTGAAACGCGCCTTCGTTTCTTCCGTCTACGTCCTCGAAAAATCCCCGAATTGCATCTCGATTGAAACCTTTGTTTCTCTTTTCCGTGCTTTTCGAACAGCTGATACTCTCTCTCCTGCTCTTTCTCTTTTTAAAGCAACGTTGAAGAACAGATGTTTCGTTCTTTTTAGCCTTTGGGGTTTGAAAACGATCGAAATGGCGAAGCAAAATGATGTCCGTTTCCGTGCGTTTTATTCTTTTTTACGAAGGCTAAAAGGAACGAAATATCTGTTCTTCAACATTGCTTTAAAAAGAGAAAGAGCAAGAGAGAGAGTATCAGCTATTCGAAAAGCACGGAAATGAGAAACGAAGGTTTCAACCAAGATGCAATTCGGGGATTTTTCAAGGACGTAGATGGAAGAAACGAAGGCGCGTTTCAGAGAGAGGCAATGGGGGAGAGAGGCGAGGTGAGAGATGAGAAGTTGGTGAGAGAGGGAGAGGAGGGGAGGAGAGAGAGGGAGGTGAGGGATTTGAAGGTTTTCCATGCGAGGTCTGTGTCGAGGGACTGGAGAGAGTATTCGAGAGAGGATTGGGTTTGAGGAGAAGGAGAAGAGGGAGGAGATTGGGGTCTAGGGTTTTGGGGATTGGGGTTTGAGGGGAGAGGGAAGATGGAGGGTTGGAGGAAGGAATAGAGAGCTGGAATTGAGGAGGAGGAGGAGGAAGAGGAGAAATGGCGGTAATGGTAGATGGCTGATCAGAGTAGAGATCGATGCATTGTGGTTTGAACTGGTCGAGTAATATTGTTAGTAAAAAAAGGTATGTTGTGAGTTGTGACTGAATAAAAGAATTATTGTATCTGAATAAAAGATATATTTTTATATTAAAATCATCAAAAGTTGTACATCAACAGTTTCAACAGTAAACCTTTAAAAATAAACTTCTTTTTTCTGATATTAAAAAAAAAAAAACTTAATATAACAGCAAAGAGAAACTAAACAAAGGAAATACTTTGTAGACCAATCTATTTCTATGGTCATTGTAAAAAAAGTTGAAATAACTAATAGGAATTCATTAGCTGCTCCTGGTTAAATGCTGAATCACTGCATCTCTGTTTTCATGCGCTTCACGGGCTGCAGTATTGGATCCTTTACCTGCTTCAACCAAAAATCAAGAGAAGTTCCGACTTAGCCAATTTCACAAAGATATAAGAGAGAGAGAGAGAGAGAGAGAGAGAGAGAGAGAGAGAGAGAGAGACCGTGCTGGACTTTCTAGAGCGCTTGTCTGGTTTGAATTGGGAATCACCGCTAGCACTAGTACATGTACTGGCACCATTCAGCCTGCCTCTAATTCTCTGTCCTGGACCTGGTACTCCGCTCTCCAGCGACTCAACCGGCTGAATATATACCACATTTTATGCAATTATTATTGTAGAAATGAGATAAGTTTTCATAATAATATTATTATTACCTCATGCATGCTCGTAGGAATGCGGCTTTGCTCTATGCCGTTGGGGAGAGACATGTCGGTCTGTGACCTCTCTTTGGTGCGGGTCACATCTGACCCGACTGAGTCGAAGCACCCCATGGTCGACTTATCTCTCATTATTTCATCTAATAAAACAAAAAATGTTAGCACATTAATTGTTATTAGTGTGAGATATGAGGCCTTGAAATTTTGCAATATGAATTGAGAGGTGTGTGGCATTAAAATATACCTTTCGGGGCATCCATGTCATTGAAATCAAAAACTTTTGTGGTGTTGTTTTCAAGACCCTGTTAAAATCAGAAAAATCAAAAGATTAATCAAAATTTATGTAAAAATTAGAGAGAGTAAAATAAGAATCTATATGAAGTTTTTCAATAATCAAATTGCTTACCACTTCAAGTATCTTTTTAATTTCCATCAGCTTTTTGTTAGTCGCCTCAGAATGTAAAACCAGCTTACCTAAAAAAACAACAGTTTCAATTAAAATATCCCAATTTAATTATTCAAAAAAAGTGGGACCAAATGGAAAATTAATTACCCAATCGTCTGTTGGGGGAATTTTTAAGATAACCGTCCTGCAACATCCTCTCAATGAGCTTACGAACAGTCGCTTGGTTCGCCTCTCCTTCCAGCTTGCTTTGCAGCTTTGCTACTGTCACGTAGTCCATTGGAAGTGCATGATACAAGGCCAATAATAAATATGCTAGCTAGTTAGTTAGATCAAGGTATAAAATATAAATTTGAATATTGTAGAGTGAATTAATGATATTTATAGTGGATTTTAATACCTTCATGTAGATTAAATCCTCAGAGGAGCCCTTGTTGGTGCATTCTTCTGGTTCTTCTGGGGTAATGGCATCTTGCATTATGACCTCTTGTTTCAAAGCAGGTGTATCACAATTGGCCTAGCAAAACCAAAAAATATATAATATACAGTAAAAATATTTCAAATGAGGCCCTGTTTTTAGTAGTATATTTTTTTAAATGACACCCTAATGCTAATATTTTGTTTGAAAATTGTAGCACTTAAAGGGGTTATTTGTTACAATAAACACTCAGGATTTTCATTTTCTTCATAAATTTGAGAAAGTAGGGCTTTAAAGCGCATTTTTCTTTACCTTGTTTACAGTGAAGGTGTCCTTGCCTGCTTTGGAAAGTAGCCCTTTTTTCACTAGCCTGTCCATAACATCTACAAATTACCATATTTATGAAGAAAGATTAGGTAAAATATGATTTGATACAAAAAAGAAAAGAAAAAAGAAAATGTAAGTATGGACTGAGCCATTTCCGAGTCTGAACAAAGCCTCAATTGGTCATTATGCGAAAAACTACCCACATGTGGAATTCATTTTTCTTTTTATACCTTCAATTACAGCCTGCAAATTTACAAAAAGAGGGGAATTGAGTTAGACTATTGTATCTTTTAGGCTTTTGAGGGGAAGAAATGAAATTCTTCCATGTGACCAATGAGAGGTCTTGGAAGTTTGAAAGAACATCGGAGAGATCTACATTGCTGAAGCTTCTAGAACCAATCCATTCTCTCACTAGAACAGTTTGTTCGTCATCATTGCAATTATCTTGAGTTTGATCTAAAGGAGAAAAAAAGGTACAAATCAGTCAAATTTTCACCAATCATCATTTAATTTGGATTTTCTAAAGACTCAACTTAGCCTCTATTATCTCCAACTCAGCTAATTTAACCCTTAATTGTCAAATTTAATGAACATATCATAACAGTCATTATTATTTATTAATGTAAAGAACGAGGAACTAACCTTCAGAAATTGAGCCATTGGTTAGATGTTCCGTCTCCCCATTAGGACCTGGATACATGAAAACAAACAAAATTTGCAGGATTTATAAGAGAAAAAAACCACCAACAAAAATAACAAATAAATAAGTGTTTAAGTTACCATTATTTGGAGCAACCATGTACCGATTAGCTTCAGAGAGATGGATCTGCAAAAGCATACATCAAAAGAAATAAAATCAGCTATTATAATTTATTACAAGGGCTGCAATTTATATGTACCAATACACACTTAAATGCTACTTTACTGTCAGATATTTTGCTTACCTCTCCATTCATTCATGAATTGAGATTTTGAGCAATTAAGCCTCAAACTAATCCAATCATGAATCAGTCAACCCCCAAAATAGCATCTATTTAACTTGTTTATGGAATTATAATAAAATAAAATAATCTGGCTAAAGAGATACATAATCAAGAAAAGAAGGTAATCAACCTCACTATCAGAAGAGGAATCAGAATCAGTATCGTTTCCAGAATTGCCACCTAAGCTCATCAAATCATCCTGATCTGCATTTCCAGTCTCATCTTCACATGGATCCAAAACACTCTTAACCTAAATATATTAAAAAAAATACCACCATTAGCACAATAATAGAAAATGAAATAGAAAAAGTTGGATTGAGTGGCAACATCTATTCTCAAAAAGAGGAAGAACTTCAATTTTGACTCAGTGGTGCAATTAAATAAGCCTCAGAATTTTGCGTAATATAAGTACCTTGAGGGCAAGCACAAGGTGTTCGCTGTTGACATTTCCAACCTCCATCTTTAATGGATTCTTGCTCCAAATATTCACTGCCTCGGTTTCCGTTCAGCCTCTGAAGTACGGAGGCTCATAATTATCAGGCTGCAAATGGATTCACAACAAAGATCAATCTAAGATTGAAAAGCTTAATTTGAAGTACGTAAAAGGAAACAATCTGAGAGAAATATGTACCGTGACATCATCATAGTACAGCAGCTTCATCAAAATGGTACGCTGGAATAAAATACGAGTAATATATAATTTATCAGAAATTATTGTGAATGAAGAAAATTAATGTTTTTATTGTTATGAATATAATTAATGTGGATGTCCATTACTTGGCCTCTAAGCAAAGATAAATTAGGAAATGCTTATAAAAATAGAAGGAGTCATGGCAGGATATTTATTACTGTATATTCTATTGTATTTAGGTTAGCTTATTTCCTTTATTGTAATTCTAAGTCAGACAAGAGATTTCTTGATCAGCACTCACCCTCTACTATATAAAGAGGACAGTGGCTATTGTATTCTTAATCCACAATTCAATACATAATTCTCTCCTTCCAATTCTCTCTTTTATTATTCTTTTGTTCTATTTGAAGTTCTAAATAACATAACTGAAACTCTGCTTCAGAAGGTATAATTTCAAATTATTAATATTTCATTATATTATTTATTTTGGATTTCTTTTATTCGATTTTTTTTCTTTTCTTGAAATTCGTTATTTTACGAGCTTCTTTTAAGAACATATCTCTGCACCAGAAGTTGCAGATTCTCTTTATAGATCAATGCACCAGAAGTTGCTTATTTAATTATTTTTATTTTGCAACCAGAAGTTGCGTGTTTATTTTTATTCACGCACCAGAAATTGCTCGTTTAAATTATTTTGTATGCACCAAGAGTTTCTTGTTTAATTATTTTTGCAACCAGAAGTTGCATGTTTATTTTTATTTACGCACCATGTGAAGTATGAGTACTCAGAAGTAGAATTAGATAAAAAAAACCCCATTAAAAAGTGCAAACCAAAAAAATGCATATGATAATCTCTTTGAAATTCGGCCAAATCCACGTAGAGTGTAAAAATATCCGTTAAATATCGCCAAGCCAGAAATAAGGCATAGGAATATGCTGAATGTACGAAATATTGACGGTTTATCAGCTGCGACTTGAACAATACTTAGAATGAAGAGCCAGCTTATTGTTGCGAAATGGGATGGTTCAATGTACAAAATTTTTGGATTCTGTTTTGAAATGAACAAAATAATGTCAGAAAAATGAAGAAAAATAATGAAATGAAGATTAGTCATACAAATCAAACTATAATTACATAATTTATTATCACAATACCGCAAAAAAAAGAAGGTTTATTTCTATTTGAGTTGGTCGAAACTTTCTTCTTTCTCCTGAAATATGAAAAAGGCTCCTACATAAATAAAAAAACATCTTTCAATCTTTATGTCATTTTCTTTCAAGAAAACTAAATGAAAATGTGAACTGCAAAAACTGAATGAATAAGTTACCTTGTTACAAACATGAACGCATGTAAAATAGATAGCAGATAATATTGAACATGTGAGAAAGATCCAACATGTGATGTTATCTAACGAACCATGAGGCTTCATGTGCATCATTACGAATAGATTTAGAATAATCCATATATTCACAAACGAATATCTTACGATCAATTTTTTCAAAGCTCGCCCAATTTCCCAAAAAGCAGAAAAAATGATTGAACGTAATTCTAACAAAATGGAGCTGAATGCCAAAAATGTTCCCAACTTTAGCAAGTTTGATTCTTTGATTTCTTTTTCAAGCAGGAGTGAAATCAACAGATAAATGTGTGCTGCGAGACGGTTAAATGTAGATTCTTTAATATCCTTTGAAATGAGCAAAAGAAGATTAATGGATACATCAAAAGAGAAAAAAAAAGATGAGATTAGTAAACGACTTTAATGAAAAGAAAGATCAATTGCTAAATATATTTGTAAGAGCTTTTGGGTTCCTAAATTCTGTTTGGATTAGGTTCTTGAAAAGGTGGAATAATAAATCGGACCACTCGATCAGTCTTCGCAATCCTCAGTTAAAATCAGATTGGTCATGAACAATTTAGAATCGAATCTTTGGATTGATTAATTTTGAGCAATTTAGATTTAAGACCATCAATTAAAAAATGTACCTTAGAAATTCGCAATTCCAATGGATGCTGCTCATTGGCGATTGTTTTGATGGAATTTTCTTTCTTCTTTGAAGAATTTTGGTCGGAATTGCAAACCTACAATTTCATCTGGGATGAACAGAGAGAGTGTGTGAGAGAGAGAGGAAAAGGGGAGTGAATTATGGAGAGATTAGAGAGCAAATAACTAGAACTAAATAAGGCACGGATAGAAAATAGCAAGATTCAGTGAAGCCTTTCTTGCATTAATTATTTATGAAATGAATTAGATGTTTTGCCTACTAATTGGGCCCTTTTAAGTTAAATATTTTATAAATAGTAACAAAATTTACCCCCACAAGTATAATATAATTTTAGATTGGATCAAAACAAACAAAACATATATAACAATGTTATAATATGTATATGACATACTTTAAACGATACACTTTTAATTTACAAAAAAAAAGAGTACATTTTAGAATTTTCCCTTTTATAAAGCAAAAAGAAATTCAAAAAACAAATGTTAAAAACTTATTATATACAATTAAAAAAAACATGTAGATACACATATTTATGTATTTATGTCATTTAGCTTTTCTAGAACTTACATAATTCATTCACATAAAGAAAATGATACAAAACTAAACAGATATGAATGAAACTCAATTTCACAAATTACTCAAATTTGATGCTAGGTAATACATAAAAGTAAAATTCTTAATGGATCTTGTGCTAAAAAAAAGAAAAATGAAGCTGAACTCACAAGTATTTATAAAAGATAAACAAAAAAATTATATACGATAAAATACTTTCTTTACAGAATTTTGCAAGAAAAAAAAAAACCTACATTAAATTAAAATAATTTAATCAATCCAATTATCTCGATCAGTCGAAACAACTCGGCCTCTACAGTCCATTTCTTCCTACAAAATAAACAATAGGAAAAATGTACTAAAATAACAATTTTATTTTCCGTACCAAAATTTATATAAAATATATAATAATATATAATGTAATTTTACCGATTGGGTAACAGAAGGAAAAGACGGGGACCAAACCAAAATATGTCTGTCATTTCCTCCTGTGTACAATTCCTGCACATATAACGTTATTCATTTTTCGCATTACAAAAAAATATATTAGAAAATTAGAAAATTAAAAAAAGAATAATAAGCAAACACCAACCTGACTGTTCGAGTCGAAAAAACAACAATTAACTAACTCATAATGGCCCCTAAACGTCCTTACCAACTTATCAGACCACATATATACACCTACAAAACAAAAAAATAAATCAATCAACCAAATACACTAACTATGAGACAGAACCAATTGCCATGATATGTGCATCAAACAACTTGCACCGATTTATTAAGCTAACACCATTAGAGGAGATTTATCGGTAGGACTTTTTTTTTAGTTTCTGAAGAATAGAGATTTTTTTTGCAATTTCCAATAATACAGGGGCTTTTTTGCAAATTTTTCTAAAATACAAGAATTAAAAAATATTATTTTTTATTTTGACCTGAGCTTAGGAGATTCATTCCGTTTGGATTCGCACGGAACCCAGTTAATGAACAATCACTCTGTTTCGGCTCGATGAAATATTTAGGTTTTTTGAATTGCTCGAAAATTTCCCTTTTTAAGGTTTTACATTTGATGATGTGGTGTGCTTGTTAGGAACCGAGACGCAACAGCAAACACAGAAAGCAAGACACAAGAACAAAAAGATATTTTTTACGTGGAAACCCTAAAGAGGGTAAAAAACCACGGCCGCCGGCACTCAAACTTTCTTTATACTTGGAGAAAGAGAAAATACAATACAATTGTTTGTGATTGTTGGAATGAATAAAACTCTACCCCTACCCCTCTATTTATAGGATAGTCATACCTAATATAAGGAAATAACCCAAGAAATTACTGCCCCAATTAACACCTAATACATGGAAATACAAATATAAGGAAATAAATATATTTCCAATTCCAATTGTTACTTATGGAAATAAGTCATGGAGAGCAAATATGGAGAACTATCTTATCTCCTACCGGGTTTTCTTTTTTTTACGGTATCCAGAGTTTTCCTGAAGTCTCCACACAAAACAATCTCCCACTTGGAGACTTCATAATGACATAAATCCTTTGCATTAAATCCATTCTCCTTTCTCCTGTATCTTCCTTGAGCCCAGCGACATGCTCCCACTGAATCACTCGACCAGCCCCACTGAGGCAGCGCACAGCCTCAGCTTGTCGATGGGGACTTCCTTGGTCAACTGTCTGGGACCCTGTTTTAGACCGTATAAGCTTTTCTCGAGCTTATACGCTAGACCCTCCTTTCCCGGGGTCTCGAAACCTTCAGGCTGCACCATACAGATGTCCTCCTCCAAATCGCCATGGAGAAACGCCGTCTTGACATCCATCTGCTCGAGGTGCAAATCTTCGGCCGCTACAATACTTGACACCGTACGAATGGCTGTTAACTTCACCACCGGCGAGAATAACTCTGTGTAGTCAACTCCTTCTTTCTGTAGGAATCCCTTTACTACCAATCTCGCCTTGTACCGCTTGTTGTCAACTGGTTCATCCTTTATCCGATAAACCCACTTGTTTTGTAGCGCCTTCTTGCCATCTGGTAACCAGGTCAATACCCAAGTATTGTTCTTTCCGAGAGACTCAATCCCATCTCTCATTGCATGCTCCCACTTGACAGAATCTCCCGTCTCTACCGTCTCATGGTAGTCCTCAGATTCGTCATTTGACCTATCCTTGTAGTAGCGTGACCCATCTTGGACCGAAGCTGGTCCCCACAAATCGTCCTGCACCAAGTCTAGCTTCCCCGTCTTGAGTTCTCGTCCGACAGTCAAAAAACTAACCCGTTTTTCCTTGCCGAGTACGCAGTTCTCACAGAAACCGATTTCTACCGATTTCACCTTAGGTAACAAACCCTTTGAAGCCAGCACTTGCAGTCCTTTGTGACTGATATTACCGAGCTGATTATGACAAAATATCGGCTCGGTTGTCGCTCCCGGAACCACTAACAAATCTCCCTTGTTTATCGTGAGATAAAGAGTTCCTATTTTTGTACCCTTAGCCACAACCATTGCACCCTTTACAATCTTCCACAACCCGTTCCCAAACACGGTTTTGTAGCCCTCACTATCCATCTGCCCAATGGATATCAAGTTCTTCTTTAAACCCGGAATATATCGAACTCCCCGCAAAGTCCATCTAAATCCGTTACTCGATTTTATTTGGACATCGCCCATGCCCGATATGCATAGCGGTTTCCCATCCGCTAAGTACATTTTTCCAAATTCTCCAGATTTAAAATTCAAAAACTTATCCTTCTGTGAGGTAGAGTGGAAGGATGCACCTGAATCCAGAACCCATGACTCGATATGGTTGTCGATGCATAGAACTAAGGCATCGTCTGAATCCTCCTCAGTGGCGGAATTTGCGGAACTTGTTTCCGCCCTTTTCTCCTTTCTTGGGGATTTGTAGTCCCTTTTCATGTGGCCCTTTCTACCACAGTTCCAACACTCCAACTCGCTGCGACCTCTTGACTTGGATCGTCTGTGGTTGTTGTTCCTCTGACCTCCATGACTCTGACTCTCCACATTCAAGGCCGAACTCATGGAACCCGAGGTTTCGCTCCGCTCCCTTCGCCGAATATCCTCGTTCAGGATGCGGTCTCGTATCTCCTCAAAAGTCAGATCCTCCTTGCCGCCGATAACGTCTACTGTTGTCGACTAGCTTTCCGGCAATGATGACAACTGATGGTGTTATGCCCTAGGCCAAAGTGTTTGTGACCTAGGTCGACGGATTGAATTAACAAACATTATAATTACTCTAAGATATTTCATATAATATGTACGTATAGGTTATTTTAATATAATTAAAATAGACCATGAATATGCAATTCAACTTTATGTCATCAAAGTGTGTGACTTTGACAGTAAAACTATAAAGTGTTATGAATGCTATTCTAAATCGTCCCTGGTCATTTATAGGATATTTGTGGAGACAAATATACTTGCGGATATAAATAAATATATATATTTATATACAAGCTATAAATGTACACCAGTATATTAGTTGACTGATTATTATGTTTTACTGATCATGGATAAATAGTTATCAAGTCATTAATATAGATATATGTTAGAAACCATATACTGGACTGACCCGCCATAAGAATGCTACATGTTTTACGTCATTAGCGATTCTTGTAACATAAAGTATTTATGGTCCTTTGACCTGAGATTGTCTCGGTTCCCAACATGAGTAATTTTATACTTTAATATAATCTAACACTGCCTTTAACCGGGTGGTCACAACGGTTATAATTAGGTATACAATGAATCATGTAGAGGGATGAGTGCAATCAAGACGGGATTTGTTCCTCTCATAAATGAGAGAGATATCTTTAGGCCTCTTGATGAATTGAACTGAAGAAATGTATGGCCATACTCAAATGAATTAATAAGAGTTATTAATGTCATTTGTTCTTGTTCAGTTTAATTCGGGATCAAGAAATATTAATCGATTAATATAAGGATGGCGTCTTGCATGCCTTATGATCGATATAGATATCGCGTGACAAAGGGACTAAATACGTGATTGTTGATTAGGTAAATCGGATCACTGATATTCACTTAAATTGGGTAGTCATGATGGCTTGCTAGAGTCCGCTCATGATTTATAGACTGTCAAGTTTATTGCCAACATTAAGTGAACCTACAGGGTCACACACAAAGAACAAACTGAAACGGGCGCAGAAAATCCTAGCGACTTATATGATGAGTTGCATAGGAATGTCACAAAAGATATTGTCATCTTATGTGATAAGATGTGATATATATGTATATAAAGACTATGAGCACACAAGATCATGTAATCTAGAAGAGTCTAGATGATGATATGTGGATAATGATGAGTGATGTCATACACATCTTTTAGTGTGAATAGACATGACTCTTCACCTCTATATAAGGATATAGAGGGCTCCAAATTCATTGTACCAAATGATTCTCTCTCTCATTTTTTCTCATTCTCTTTTGTGAGACAAAAAGAGAGAAAATATCCTTTCTCATTTGTGTGACAATTACTAAAGGGTGCTTTCCTTTTATATGACAAAATGAAAGGGTGCAATTATATGAGAGAATTATACATCTTTTGTGAGACAAAATAAGAAGAAGAAAAATAGTTTTCTTGTGCAAGAGAAGAACAAGCTACTAGCATATATATTGTTCTTCTTCCCGTTTTAAGAAGTTTGTTCGTGTGGACACCGGTAGAGGCGTTCGTACTTTCGGCGCTTGTGATCTATTCGGCCTAAGAAGATGAGAACGGGTTGTTGAGAGTTTTGGTGGAGACCGATTGTGTGTGCGGTAGATGGCTTCCGCATGATCCGACCTAGACGGATTAGACGGATGGAAAATCGGTTAGGACGGTAACCGGTTTAGAGGCGCTTGGACAACACGCATGGTTTGAGCGTCACGGATTAAGCGTAATCCGAAAGGTATCTTTAAGATTTATTTCTTTGATTTAACCGATACGCACGGATTCTCGGGATGGGTTTTGGACGAATAATTTTTAGTTTTCCGTTGCGTTATGCACGTCCGAAACCCAACAACAACAACATAAGAGCCTTCGTCTCTTCACCCAAGTTCAATTTAAACGAGTCTAACTGGTTTGAAATAACCTGAAAAGAGTTCAGATGCTCGGCCACAGATCCGTCTTCCGCCATCTTCAGATAGAAAAGACGGCGCATTAGATGCAGCTTATTTAATGAAGACGGCTTCTCGTACGTGTTGGATAGCGCCTTCATGATTCCAAAACCCGTCGTCTCCTTCGCCACGTTGAACGCCACGTTCTTGGCTAAGGACAATTGTATGTAGCTTAGCGCCTTGCGGTTCATCTTCTTCCATGCATCAGCGGTGATCCCTTCTGGCTTCGTTTCGAGTAGCGCATCTTCTAGATCTTTCTGGCAGAGCAACGCTTCTGTTTGCATCTTCCAATAGCTGAAGTCTCGCTCGTCGAACCGACCCACCGACACCTTGCTCTCGTTCATCGCTCGTCTACGTATCGCCTCCTCGTTCACACCCAAAGGGAATTTTCTTCGAACCTTGGCTCTGGTACCACTTGTTAGGAACCGAGACGCAACAACAAACACAGAAAGCAAGACACAAGAACAAAAAGATATTTTTTACGTGGAAACCCTAAAGAGGGTAAAAAACCACGGCCGCCGGCACTCAAACTTTCTTTATACTTGGAGAAAGAGAAAATACAATACAATTGTTTGTGATTGTTGGAATGAATAAAACTCTACCCCTACCCCTCTATTTATAGGATAGTCATACCTAATATAAGGAAATAACCCAAGAAATTACTGCCCCAATTAACACCTAATACATGGAAATACAAATATAAGGAAATAAATATATTTCCAATTCCAATTGTTACTTATGGAAATAAGTCATGGAGAGCAAATATGGAGAACTATCTTATCTCCTGCCGGGTTTTCTTTTTTTTACGGTATCCAGAGTTTTCCTGAAGTCTCCACACAAAACAGTGCTGACTCACCGAATCCTACACGAACCCAAAATGCCAGAGCGCGAAATTTGAAAAAAGAAAAAAAAAACACTAAGTTACGCATAAATTGCAAAATGCCCCTCCTTTCTTCAAAAATTGCAAAAAAGCCCCTCTATTCTTCAAAATACATAGAACAAACAGCCCTTACCATTAGATGATATTTAACATTCAAGGCTATCATACTCTTTTGAATTTTCGAACAATGGAGTTTTTTTTCTTCTTTTTCACAATTATCAGTAACGCAGGGAATTTTTTTCAGTTTCCAATAACACAAGGATTTTTCATAAAAAATACCAATCTTTTTGCCAAAGGGGGGCCCTCCGGCCTAGCTTATCCTAATCTTCGAATTTTTGAACAATAGAGTTTCTTCCTTTCTTTCTTTATTTTTTTGCAATTTTCAATAACGCAAGACTTTTTTGCAATTTCAAACAATTCAGGCACTTCTTTACAATTTTTGAATAAAATACCGAGTTGTTGACCAGGGCGGGTCGCCGGCCGAGTTGAGAGTGAGACTGGTCGAGCACGACGAAACAACCGGCTCTTCTGATGTCAAATTAAATAGTACAGGGACTAAATAGCAATCCAACTAAGTACGAGGGACTAAAATGTAATCCAATTAATGTACATGGACTAACGGTTCATTTGTATAAATTATGAAAAAGGAGAATTGATTAAGGAATAAATGCACCGTTAGTCCTTGTGCTTTAGTTGGATTGCAATTTGGTCCCTGTATTATTGATTTGACATGCTTGGTTCCTGTATTTTATAGAATTGTGAATGGCCAGTCCTTAACTACAGATACTAACGGTGCATTTATCCCATTAATTAATGTAATTAATTAATTAAGCAATAGATAAATGCATCATTAGTTAATCCATGTAGAATAATTGGATTGCAATTTAGTCCATGTACTATTTATTTGACATGCTTAGTCCACGTACTTTTTAACTCAGGGACTAACTAGTGCATGTTTTCGTAAAAGTACATGGAACAAGCATGTCCAATCAACAGTACTAAAATGCAATCCAACTAAAGTACATGGACTAACTAACATTGCATTTATTTATCCCATTAATTAATTTAATCAATCAACTTAATTAGTTGATTACAGCGATGGTCGGAGAGGATGTGAGTGACAGCGATGGTCGGAGAGGATGTGAGTGACAGCGTCGGACGAGATATCGCACAACCGGACCAAAACTATATGTCATATAGCTTTTCTAGAACTCACAAAATTCATTCCAATATAACAATCCAAAAAATATATCATCACTGTATGACTTCTAACCGAAAATAGACATTTTGATATTAATTTCCAGGAAAATTAAGATTGTATCATTTTTAAGCTGATTTAGCCAAACAATCAGCTGAGCATAATTATTATCACATAGTTATACTTTCACAAACAAAAAAATATCTATCAACCATATAGAACAAAAATATGAATATAGCATTGGTCAAACTATCAAATAAAAAAATTCCCAATCATTTAATTATATATATATATATATATATATATATATATATATATATATATATATATATATATATATATATATATATATATATAAGTTCTGCACCACACAAAATCATCAGAATCCATCTCAAACAACCTGACAAACTGACGAGTCCTTTGAGCCGTCAGTTATACTAGGATAATACTCGTGCTTCACTACGAATATTTCAATTTTAATATTTATTTCAATCTATAATGTATAAATCGTAATTATAAAATAATAAAAGTTTGAAATAAATTCATAATACATAAATAATATATAATAACTATGTTAAGTTCGATATGTTTAAAATTATTTTGAATTACATCATAAGATATTTTATTAATTTATTATTCATTTTAAAATATTTTCTATATCACATCTAATTTCGTAAGGACAAATAACTCTATACAAATAAATTTACGTATGAAAAATAAACTCATAAAAAGTAAAAAATAATAATCCACTAAATAACTTGGAGAATTAATTTATGATCTCAATTTATGTTTGTATTAAAACTTCTAAGATTAAAAAGTCATCATGTTTTTTATTCTCTTTTGTTTTCTTATGCTGTTATCTCTTGACATATTATAATAGAAAAAAAATCAAGTATCAGACTTAGATAAATAAGATTAGAAAAAATAAAATGCAACATAATTACTTCATAGATTTTAGTTGATACTACATAAGATTTAGTTATAGAAGATTATTTTTAGAAAAGATAAAAAATAATAATTATATCTAACATGATGTTTAAAAAGAAAATATGATATTATATATATGGAAAAAATATGTATATTATGCATAAGAAAATGTTTCCTCAAAATATTATCATCACTGTTTTTCTTATTTCTTTTATCTTTTTAGTTGTTAAAATGTCATGGATTATTTATAAATTGAACACATGTTTTTGTTAATAGTTCTCAATACTCTGAATTTTTTTGATATGATGCTCTGGTATGAAACATGTACATAGTTCTCAATACCATGATTAACAAATTTAACGGTTCTCACTAAATCGGGGATGAAACACAAAATATCAGTTCAACCAATTATATAATTATATTTTAATAACCACATATATGTTGTCATATAATATCAATAAATTTAAGAAAATGAAATATTAAGATTTGACAAAAAAAATTTGATTGAACGGTCGAGATAAAAGTTATAATGTGGCTCAATGAGAGGCTCAAAAAGAAGCTAAAAAATAAGAGGTTGATCCTTCTCTTTTTTATAATATGACAAAGGATCCTGCATGAAACAAAGTGATTAATTAATTAATAAATTAATTAGTTTAAAATAAAATATTAAATTAATTAATATTTTACCTTGTCCTTGACTGAATTCATTCAAAAAAAAATATATATATTTTACCTTGTCCAAGATGAACAAGCATGTAGCATAAATAGCATATAACGCGAAAGGTACGTCCATAACAATTCCCATAACCATGTAAAACGAAATATTACTATAAATCGGGTCTTTGGCTCTCACAAATATCGTAACAGCAAAACCCACACTAATCAATGTAAGTGAATATAATGCATGTGTTAATCTCTTTGAGATTTTGTCGAATCCACATAAAGTGTAAAAGTAACCATTAAATATCGCCAATCCGGAAATAAATCTTAGAAATATGGTTAGTGTACGGAATATTGACGTTTTTTCGCCCACGACAAAAGCAATGAATTGAATTGGGCACCAGCATAGTATTGCGAAATTCTGCGCAGCAATGTTTGGAATACCTGGATTCTGTTTCAAAATGAATAAATATAAGGAAAAATAATATTAGAAAAAAGAAGAAATTACTACTGGAGTTAAATTAAACTAAATAATTTATTATCACAATACCGCATAATAAGAAGAAGGATTTGGGTTTCTCTGCGAGCTGTCAGAAATGTCTGTAATTCTCTTGAAATATGGAAATGGCTCCTACATAAATGAAAGAATGCTTCAATCTTTATGATATTTTCTCTCCAAAAAAGTAACTAAAACACAAATATTAAATGTAATATTGAATGAATTTTTACCTTGTCAAAAACATGCACACACGTATAGTAGATAGCAGATAATATAAAACATGCAACAAAAATCCAAGTCGTGAGTTTTACGAACGAATCATGAGGCCTCATGTGTATCATTATGGATAGACTTGGAATAATCCATAAAATCAGAAAATAATATATTTGCACCGCAAACATTAATTTCATCAAAACTCGCTCGATTTCCCGAAAAAAAGACTAAAAGAACAAGCACAAATCTACCAAAGCGGAGCTGCACAACAATATTATTGCCAACTTTTTCAAGTTCGATTCGTTTTCATGCACAAATGAAATGAAGAGATACACGAACGCCACGAGACGAAAAATACATCCAGGAAATATAGATTCTTTAATATCCTTTGAAATACAAAGCTAACATTAGAAAAAGAAAAAAATCATGAGATTAGTAAAAGAGTGTACATGAAATGAAAGATAGATTACTAAAGGTTTTCATTATAAAAAAATGGAGCCAATTGAAAGAAAAAACAAGAACAATTAATTAGAACTGAACAATCCTAAATTTGCAGCTTTTGGCCTCCAAAATGTTTGAACGGAATGACTAATTTCATGCAATCTATACTTAAGAATATTAATTAAAAAAAAGTACCTTAGGGATTGATAGTTCATCTTGGAGTGGTTGAACTTGATTCTCATTAGCCATAATTGTCTCAGGATTATTCATGACTTTTTCTTTCATATTTGGAGAATTTTGGTCGGATTTGCAAACCTAGAATTTAATTCGGGAATGAACGGAGAGAGAGGAGAGAGAGAGAGATTGAACGGAGGGAATTTTTAGGAGATGAGAGAGCTGAATAAGGCGTGTGGCCTGAAAATGGAAAGATTCTGTTAAAATATGATGTTTTGTTTTGCCTAATCTAAATTTTTCCATGCTGTAGCAAATAAGTTAACACATAAATAATAACTAAATTTCACCCCCAAAAGTATTATATAATTTTAGATTGGATCAGAAGAAAAAATATATAAAAGAATTGTCAAAACATTTAAATATGTGATACTCATTTTAAAAGCAGTACATTTTAGGATTTTCCCTTTTATAAAGCAAAAAGAAACTCAAAAGAATGATAAAAATTAATTATATTTTGTTTGTGAAAAATTTAGATGATATTCATTTTATAAGCAGTACATTTTAGAATTCTCCCTTTTATAAAGCAAAAAGAAATTCAAAAGAATGATAAAAACTATTATTTTTTCAAAAACATGCACATTGACATAGACACAGATTTATTATTTATGCGTAGCAATATATGTCATCTAGCTTTTCTAGAACTCAAAGAATTCATTCAAATAAAAAAAATACAATAAATAAGACAAAACTAGATAGATAAATAAAGCACGATTTCACAAATTACTCAAATTTGATGCTAGGTAATACATTAAAATAAAACTCTTAATGACCACGTATTGTGCAACTTTATAACACCAAGCTCCATTTCTAATGTATCTTTGTGCTAACAAAATGAAGACGATCATTACACTATTTACAAAAGTCAAAAGATCAACAAGAAATTTATATACAATAAAATATCCTATTTTAAATCAATTTGAAAGAAAAAACCCTACATTAAATTAAAATATTTCAATCACTCCAATTATCTTGATCAGTTGAAATAACTCGGCCCCTGCTGTCCATTTCTTCCTACAAAATAAACATAACATTTTTACTAAAATAACAATTTATAACCAATTTTTATATAAATTACATAATAATACATAATATACTTTTACCAATTGGGTAATAGAAGGAAAAGACGGGGACCAAACCAAAATTTGTCTGTCGTTTCCTCCTGTGTACAATTCCTGCACATATTACATTATTCATTTTTGCATTACAAAAAAATATATTACAAAATGACAAAATATTAAAAAAAGCAAACACCAACCTGAGTATTTGAGTCAAAATAACAACAATTAACTAACTCATAATGACCCCTAAACGTCCTGACTAACTTACCAGACCACATATCATACACCTACAAAACAAAACAAAATAATCAATCAACAACAAACAAAAGACGTATAAAATATCAAAACAACGAATGATATAAATTAATTCAGCACCTTAATGGAATTCATGCAAGGTATAAAGACAAGTGAAGAATCAGAAGAAACATCAAACTGAATCGGTTTGTTATTTTGGATCCGGACCGACTCGTAATTTACCAAAGTGTTTCGGCCCGATTCAATATCCCACAATCTCAATCGTGAATCTGACCCTGTATTACCAAAAAAAAATAAAAAAAAAATGGAATAAAATGAAGGGGAATTTGCAAAAGAGCCCCTGGACTCTTGGAAATCGCAGAAAAGGCCCTCCATTGTTCTATTTACTACTTAAATGTATCCATTGGTTTAGTAAGTGTTTAGTAATATATGAGATTAAATGAATTAATATACACAGTTAAGAGGAGATTTAATGGTAGGGATTGTTCTTTGAATTTTTGAAGAAAAGAGGGGCTTTTTTGCAAATTTTTCTAAAATAAAGAATTAAAAATAATAATTTTTTTTTATATTTGCCTGAGCTTAGAAGATACATTCCGTCTGGAGTCGCACGGAGTCCAGTTACAGCACCGTAATGAGCAATTGCTCTGTTTTGGCTCGATGAAATATTTAGGTTTTTTGAATTACTCAAAGATTTCCCTTTTTTAGGTTTTGATGATGATGTGGCATGCTGACTCACCGACGATTCCTATTCAAAACCGCACAAATTAAATAT
Organism: Juncus effusus; assembly: GCA_027726005.1. Taxonomy (NCBI): domain Eukaryota; kingdom Viridiplantae; phylum Streptophyta; class Magnoliopsida; order Poales; family Juncaceae; genus Juncus; species Juncus effusus. The sequence continues at coordinate 1,042,452 of CM050899.1, forward strand.
TCACTCATTAATATAGAGATTATATAGATCGAAGGACCCAAAGTAAACATTCATTGAATTTTTGAAGAATAGAGGTGCTTTCCACAATTTTCAATAATGTAGGGCCTTTTTGCAATTTAAGCATACTGTAGGGGCTTTCTAAATAATATACCATTTTGTTTCGCAAATTATATAGATTGAAGAACCCAAAATGCCGGAGTGGGAAATTTGCAGCAATAAAAAAATTAATTATGCCTAAATCGCAAAAAGCCCCTCTTTTCTTCAAAAATTGCAAAAAAGTCCCTCTATTCTTCAAAAATACAAAAAACAGCCCTTACCGTCATACAAATTCAAATTTCATCGGTCAGGGATGTCCTATTCTTTGAATTTTCGAACAACAGAGTTCTCTTTTCTTTCCTTTTTTTTGCAATTTTCAATAATACAGGGACTTTTTTGCAATTTTAAATAATTCAGGGTTTTTTTTTATAAAAATACCGAGTTGTTGAGTAAAGGGGCCCGCCGGCCGAGCTGAGAGTTTGACTGGTCAAGAACAAGAAAGCAACCGGCTCTTCTAATATCCCAAAATCTGATTGAACCGTCTAAACCGCCACTTGTTAGTATGAATTCGTTCGAATTGGACCACTCAACAGCCATCACTCCGTCTAAAATAAAAAAAAACAAAAAAAAATAAAAAAATCAAATTTTGAGTTTTCAATTTAATAAAGGGATAAATGATTGCGTCTCAGTCCCTGTACTATTGATCTGACATGCTTAGTCTCTATATAGAATTGTGCGCATTATGCATATTTTATTTTATTTTCTTTCATAAAGTAAAAGGACCGAACATGTCAAATTAATAGTTCAGGGACTAAATTGCAGTCCAATGAAAGTACAGGGACCAACAGTGCATTTATCCCATTAATTTATAACCACTCAACCGCCATTAATCCATCTGAAACTTCAACATACCAAAAAACAAAGGGATAAATGCACACCATTAGTCCCTGTACTTTGATTGGACTGCAATTTAGTCCCTTTACTTTAATTGGACTGCAATTTAGTCCCTGTACTATTGATTTGACATGTGGATAAGTCCTTGACTCAGGGACTACACTAACTAGTGCACGTTTTTATAAACTACACGAACAAAACATGTCAAAACAACAGCACAAGGACTAAATCACAATCCAACTAAAGTCCAGGGACTAAATTGCATAAATAACTTAATTTAATTATACCGCGGTGGCCTGAGAGGGTGTGAGTGAAAGCCCCAGACAAAATATCACATAACCTGACCAAAACATCCACACTTCCCGCGGCGATCAATTAATTTATAATTTATTAATTAATTACTTTATTAGTTCATTTACTTATTATTTATATATTTATTTATTATTTACTTATTATTTATATATTTACTTATTATTTATTATTAATTAATTAATTAATAATTAATTAATTAATTAATTAATTTAATTATTTACTTATTATTTATTTATTGACTTATTATTTATTGACTTATTATTATTTAATAAATTAATTATTTATTTACCGCGGTGGCCTGAAAGAGTGTGAGTGAAAGCGCCGGACGAAATATCACATAACCGGACTAACGTGTCCGCATTTCCGGCCGCGATCAAAGCGTGGGTCGTCGAAATCCCGGACATCGCCGCTCCGTAAACTTTTCCCGGCATTCTGAACTCCATCACTACCTATTGAATTGAAATGAATCAACCATCCACAAAAACTGAGCAAAAAAGGTTTAATAATAAATTAACAATAATAAGGATAATGAAAAGGAAATTTGGAAAAAAGTCCCTACATTGTCAAAAATTGCAACAAAAAAAGAAGCTCCATAACTACTAAATGAATTGAGTCACCCCACAACAATGTCATCAATTGAAATAACAAAGATTGGGGAATATTAAATGGGGAGTTCATAAAAGAGCCCCTGTATTATGCCTAAATAGCAAAAATTCCTAATTAATCAAAAATGAAAAAAAATGAAATAAGACAGTTCTTGTAAAATTTTAATCATTTATAAATTAATTATGGAGGGGCTTTTTTTGTAAATTTCCCAGTTTCTTTAGTACAGTTAGTTTTCTTTAAAACCGTTTAATTTAATCATGATTTATCTAGAAATGACACATTTCTTAACTTTTACAACAATGGAGGGGCATTTTCGCAATTTTCAACAATGTAAGGGCTTTTTGCAATTTAGGCATAATGCAAGGGCTTTTTTGCAAAAAAAAAAAGTTAGTAAAAATTACTTGAGTTTCGTTGGTATCCCAGACTTTGACGAACCTATCAAAAGAAGCCGTGATAAACAGTCCCGTGTCGATCGGATACCAAATTGCACTTGAAACAGCGAATTTATGCGCATCTTTATTTCGTTTATCGATGGAAAATAATTTACGGTGCTTCGCGATTATTCCTCCTTCGTAATTTGTCGGACATTGTATGTCAAATACAGCTACTGATCCGTCAGAAGCGCCGGAAAGTAAATACCGTCCTTCTGTCGAATCTATCTGAGTTGAAAATTGAGAAATTGAAAAGTGAATTTTTTTTTTTTTGAGGAAATTTGGAGGGGGCTTGATAAAATGAAAATCCCCCTTCCAAATGTAAAATGTTTTTTTTTTTTGAATGAGTTGAGCAAATGTAAAATATTTGTATGTATATGAAATATGGACTTACAATATTCTTTGAGTATTTTTACATCTAACTATGAGATGGAAAAACTATAACTTAAGAGAAATCCAATTATATTCTACCTAAACTGCTGTAAAATCCATTGAGAGGTGAATTAGTTACTTGGAGGGAGTTGACGGAGGCGAGGTGGGGAGAGAGTAAGTCCGTGCGGTTGGAGAGCTCCAGCGCGGCGACGCGGCCGGAGAAGAGGCGGCGGGAGAAGGAGTGAGGGCGGAGAGAGCCGGCTTCTCTTTGCCTGAGATCCTTCCACATCTTCCTCTCTCTCGCATCTCCTTCAATGGCAGAGTCTCTATTGCTTCGTGCTAATTGAGTGATATGTTGACACGGAGAGAAAGAAGACTTTTTTATTTTTTTATCTTGTTATGCCATTCTGTTAAAAAATAATTAAGTAAATATCACTCGTTCCAAAATAAAAATAAGGATATCTAATTTTTTTATCTAATTATTTCCGTCACTTGCCAGTATCTACGCTTTCCGCCACTACTAATGACGGAACACGTGAATTTTCAGTTTTTTCAAAAATTCTCCATTTAACTGACTAAACATGATTAATTAGTGTAAAATAATATTATTCCGCCATAGATAGTGGTGGAACATGAAAAAAATTAATTTTTTTGTGTTTTTTTTCTGAGAAAAAATTAATTTCTTTCCTGTTTCGCCAGTATTTTTTCGCTAATTAACCTCATTTTTGAAAAATTATAAAATTCACATGTTCTGCCACTACTAATGACGGAACAAGGAAATGGTAGATACTCTATTATTTTGAAATGAGTGGTATTTGCTGAATTATTTTTGAATAGAGTGATATATTAAAAAAAAAAAAAAGTGGAGAAAGAAGGAATGGGAATTGAACTTGTCAAGTACAATGGTTTGGGCTTCAATTTACTCGAATATATAAAATATGATTTGGGCTTAAATTGACTCAGAAACATAAAATATAGTTTTGGGCTTCGGTTAATTCAAAAATAAAATATGGTTTGGGGTTCAATTTATTCAGAAAATAAAATATGGTTTGGGCTTGAGTTTACTAAAGAAATATTATAGTTTGGGATTTATTAAAGAAAATAAAGTACGGTTTGGGCTTTAATTTACTCGCAAAAAGCTTCAATTACTCAAAAAATTAAAATATGATTTGGGCTTCAATTTACTCAAAAAATAATCTGATTTGGGCTATAATGTACTCAAAAGAAAAAATATAGTGGGCTTTAATTTACTGAAAAAATCGGGATTCAATTTACTCAAAAACTAGTTTTGGGCTTAATTTCTGACAAAAATAAAATCTGTTTTGGGCTTAATTTACTCAAAATAACAAAATATAGTTTAGGCTTTAATTTACTCAAGAAATAAAATATTGTTTGGGCTTTAATTTACTCCAAAAATAAAATATGATTTAGGCTTCAATTTATTTCAAAAATAAAATATTATTTGGGTTTTAATTTATTCAAAAAAATAAAATATAATTTGGGCTTTAATCGACTCAAAAATAAAATATGGTTGGCCTTCAATTTACTCAAAAAAATAAAATGTAGTTAGGCCCCAATTTACTCAATAGACTAAAATACTGTTTAGGCCTCAAATTACTCAAAAAACTAAATATTATTTGGATTTCAATTTACCCAAAAAAAAAAAAAAAAAGTCCAATTTTACCTCCTCAACTATTGAATTAGTTCATTTTTTGTCCCTCAACTTTTTTATGGTACAATTTTAGTCTCTCAACTATTTAATAGGTAGATTTTTGGTCCTTCCATTTGTTAAGTGCTTAAGTGTCCGTTAAACATGACACGTAAGTAATGACGTGGCATATATTCTTAACACACATACACAATAACGTGTGAACTTTTATTTAACAAATAAACATGCATAAAAAATATATATTTTTAATAAAAATAATATTTTAAGAAAAGAGGGGAATTAATGAATTTTTTATTTTTTCCAAACATTTATCACGTTACTAATGTCATGTCATTGCTTAAGTGTCAAATTTAACGGACACATAAGTATTTAACGGATGAAAGGATAAAAAATATACTTATTGAATAATTGAGGGACTAAAATTGGACCAATAGAAAATTGAGGGATAAAAAATAAGCTAGTTTATTAGTTGAGGGGGAAAAATTTACTTTTCTCAAAAAAATATATGGTTTGGTCTGTAGAAATTTTATTGAACAGTTACATTTTAAAACAAGCTTTTGTTATCTATCGAGTATAAATAAATTCGACTGTGAAAATTTGGTTCCGATTTCTTCTTCTCAATCTTCTTTTTAGCTTTTACTCTCGTATCGCTTCGAATCTCGCCAAGTCTTTTTAGCTTCGCTTCGGCTTCTGCTTTGAAGTAAAGAAGAGCGATATAACAAGGTTAGTTCCCCTCTTTCCTTTCTTGAAACCCTAATTTTTGCTTGGGAAGTTGATTTTGAAATCGGAGCTGATTGATCTTGATTTGGGAGAAGAATTGATGACGAGGCTTGATTGGCAGATTTATCTATGGAGAAAAATCGATTTGGGTGGATGATTGGTGTGAAATTGCTTGATCGTAGGATTAGGGTTTATTATTCACTTCAGATGTTGAAAAATCAATTTCTAAAGAATTACATGATAGTATTACGTACAATTGCCATTAGCTCGAATTCAGGTGGGACTGGGTGAATAACACCTTTAAAGAAAACAAATCAGGCTTGAAAGAGGGACAAACAGTACCAATTAAATGTAATTAATTAATTAGGGCAAAAAATTGGATAGTCATAAGTTCATATGCATAAGAGCAGATTGAAAGGTCTCCATATCATTGTTTGGATTGGAAATTTGACTAGATTGAACCTGAAATACCGATTGTTCTTTTACTATTTTTTTTATAATTAAATAATTTCCATGTATAACTGTTTTTTTCTTCTTCTTTTTTTTGAAAAGGAAATAATGCCAAAGATAAAGACGAGCCGAGTGAAGTATCCGGAAGGCTGGGAGCTTATTGAGCCTACTCTCCGTGAATTAGATGCCAAAATGAGAGAAGGTAATAAATAAATCCTCTTTTTTTCTCCTTTATTTTATTTTTATTTTTATTTTTCTTTTCGTTTTCTTTTTCATTCTTTGTTGAAAGTTTGAAACCCCCCCAGCTTTTTCTGGAGCATTAAAAAAAACCTCTATTTTAAACTTTCCATTTTTCAAAAACTGCATGTCTTTTAAAATACAAAGAAAAACTAGTATTAACCTTTTATTTCCAAACTCAAAATATTTCTCATTATCTATGTACTGATTGAATATCATTAAGGCTTTTTTCTAAAAACAAAAGCTAAAGTTAAGTCGCATTTCGAGATCTTCAAAATTTAGGAGTTTTTGAAAAATAAAAAAAGGTCAAAAGTAGAGTTCTATTTTTTTTTCCACAAATTAAATAAACTATAGGGTGTTATTGAAACAAATTCAATACAATTTTATTTACATCATGCAGCCGAAAACGACCCCCACGGCAGAAAGCGCAAATACGAGGTCCTCTGGCCGTTTTATTTATCATTATTTATATATTATTCAAATATTATTTTTCTTTTTGAAATAAAAGTTAAAATTTAAAAGTTCAGATTTTTTTTAGATCTTGAGGGTTTGGAAAATGAAAAGCTAAAACTAGGGTTTTCTTCTAACATAAATTTAATAAAAAATATATATATATTTTTTTTGGGAAAAAGAATCTCAATAAAGTTATTTCTTTAGAAGATGAAAATATAGTTTTTAGATTAATATTTTGAGCAGATGTAACGACCCGCATGATGGGAAGCCCAAGTGCGATTAGTCAAATATTATTTTCTTTTTGATTGGAAAATAAAAAACTAATAGTAGGGTTTTCTTCTAATATTCCAAAAGTTTTTTTTTGTGGGTAAAATATAGTTTTTTTAGAAAAAAAAATCTCAATAAATTCTTATTCTATGCAGCCGAAAACGACCTGCACGACAGAAAACGCAAATGCGAATCCCTCTGGCCATTTTATTTATAATTATTTTATATTATTTAAATATTATTATTCTTTCAAAAATAAAAGTCAACGTGTTTTTCTAAAACTTTCAAATTCAGGGTGTTTGGAAAACGAAAAGCCAAAAATAGTTTTTCTTTAACATTCCAAAACCTACGGAATTTTCATAAATTTTAGAAATTATAGGTCTTTTTTTTTAATTCCTTACAATTATTATCTAGCTGAAAACGACCCGCACGACGGAAAGCGCAAGTGCGAATCCCTCTGGCCATTTTATTTATAATTATTTTATATTATTTAAATATTATTTTTCTAAAACTTTCAAATTCAGGGTGTTTGGAAAACGAAAAGCCAAAAATAGTTGTTTTTTAACATTCCAAAACCTACGGAATTTTCATAAATTTGAGAAATTATAGGTCTTTTTTTTTTAATTCCTTACAATTGTTATACAGCTGAAAACGACCCGCACGACGGAAAGCGCAAGTGCGAAGCGCTCTGGCCAATCTTCCACATCAACCACCAAAAATCGCGCTACATCTACGACCTCTACTACCGCCGTAAAGAAATCTCAAAAGAGCTCTACGAGTTCTGTCTCGACCAGGGCTACGCCGACAAGAACTTAATTGCGAAGTGGAAGAAGCCTGGGTACGAGAGGCTTTGCTGTTTGAGGTGCATGCAGACGAGAGATCATAATTTCATGACGACGTGCGTTTGTAGGGTTCCGAAGCATTTGAGGGAGGAGAAGGTGATCGAGTGCGTGCATTGCGGGTGTCATGGGTGTGCTAGTGGCGATTGATTTGGTTTGGTTTAGTTTGATAAATTGTGTTGTTGTGCTAAGACTTGTTGTGAGAACTTGCGTTGTTATTTACATTTTCGGGATTGATTCCTAGATTTTTGTGTGATTTTTTGGTTGTGTTGATTTCTTATATAGTATATTATGATCCCTCAAACAGCATAGCAATTAGCGGCTCGTACCCCGGCTTCTTCCACCTGGCAATCAAATTGCTATCAGCATAACCATGGTCGAGGCAGAACTCTTAAAGCTCCTTGGAGGCCTCTTTCTCGTCGGAAGGAAAATCTCCAAGGAGCTCTACGAGTTCTGTCTCGACCAGGGCTACGCCGATAAGAATTTGATAGCCAAGTGGAAGAAGCAGGGGTACGAGAGGTTGTGTTGTTTGAGGTGCATGCAGACGAGAGAGATCATAATTTTATGACGACTTTTGTTTGTAGAGTGCCGAAGCATTTGAGTGCTGTGCCCTAGCGGAGATTTATTTGTTATGGGTGGTTGTTTTTGTTTGATAAATTGTATTGTTGTTTGAAGACTATGAACGTAATTAGTTTGTGGGATTTGGTTGTTTTGATACTAATTTGACGGGTTGATTTTAATTTGTGTGATTTGGTTGATGCTGATTTGAGAGAACGAAATCTAGGAATCATGCAATCATATCCTGAATTAACCCCGAAAGTGTAAATATTTAAATTCCTCGTTTCATTCTAAGAATTCTTATTTATACTTTCAGGGTTAATTCGAGACACTGAAGAGTGGTTGTTGTGTTAGCTGCGTATCAGTTCTGATTAGTAATTTATTATCAGTGTCTTGGGTTTTGGGTTTATGGGTTTTTGAATCTGTAAGTTTGGGCACATCCTTTCTAGTTGTCATAAATGTAATTGCTTGGCAAGATCATGGGTAATGATGTGTTATCATGGGGATTGCATGTTAGGTCTCTCTACTCTCTTTTTTTGTTTTTTTGTTTTAACTCAGTCCACTGTGTTGTTAGGACAGGCGAAAGGTGTTTTTCATTTCATGATGATATTGATAGCATAAGATAAAAGAGTGATTAACAAAACAATAAATCACGTGTTGGTGTTGTGCGATAATGATTAACAAAATAGCATTAGTTGCTACTTTGACAAGTATTTAATAATAAAAATTGACAAGCAGCCACTGAAAAATACTGTGAGCACCTGCTCTATCATGGACCATTGTCCCGTTTTAATATTTATAATAAAAATGAGTAATGTGATGTGATAATGGGACAACGAAAGAGAGCATTGGCCTGCAGCAGAGACATCATGTGACATTTCTCCAGCATGAGCTGGCCATTTCATTCCATTTGTACGTCATCAATGTCTAGTATATACAACTAATTATTTTACTCATTTGTAGTAGTATATTCACATTTTTTCCTTGTGAGGACCGAGTCTGTTGTAGTGTATTTTATTTTGGGAACTCATAGAGCACGATTACAGTAGCACGATTGTTTATGACAGTTTTCAATAACAATATATATAATTTATTTTCTAATACAAATATATACATAACAGTATATATAATTTAGTTTATAATATAAAATAACAAAACAGTATATAAAAAATAAAAAAATAATATATCTATGATGTGTCGAGTTTGCACATTTCCCTTATTTATTTTATTTTATTTTTCCATTACGCTCCCTCTTCTCCGTGGGTCATGCTATTCTCAGCACAGCTTTTATGCACTGAGCAAAACAGCATTTATTGCTGCATATTATACTAATTTACACTTCATCAAACCTGTTATTTACTCTATTCTCTTACTCCTATTATGCACCTCAATACAAAGTAAATGAGCACTTTCAAGGCAGACTACAAAGTACAAACAGGTAAATTTTTGAAACCTCCCTAACTTTTTTCAAATATTAAAAAATCTTTGAAATTGATTATGTATATTTTTATTCCCATGTAGGTGTAAATTTAATTATTCCATCCAAAAAATACTTTTTGCACAAAATATCCTCATCAAGTTTCTTTTATATTCAAATTCATACCAAAAAAATAAATTAAATATAAGCACAAGGGAACTAAAGTATAAAAAAAATAATAAATATAAAGAAAGAAAGAAAGAAAGAAAGAAAGAAAATGATATTTGATGTAAAATAAATTATAATTTACATAAAAACGAAGAGAAAAAATTGTATTTAATATATTATTATAAAATAATATGTCAAAATATTATGTCGAAAAATATTACGTATTATATCAAAAAAAATATAACACTTTAATTCAATTAAAGATAATAAAAAATTAAATTAACATTTTTTGACACAATATATCACAATATCATTTTGACAATATTTCTTGATATTATTTTAGAATAGAATTTAGAATACAACATCTTAGAATACTATTTTACATAAAATATTTCTCTCTTATTTTTTATGTAAATTATATAATAATTATTTTATATACAATGTCATTTCTTCTTTATTTCTTTACTTACTATGATTTATAGTTATATTTTAGTTCTCATTTATTTATATTAAATGTAAAATATAGTTATCTTTTTAATTTATTATCTTGGTTTGAATTAAAAAATGAAATACTTTTGATGAGAGTATTATTGTCCAAAAATTATATATTGGATGTACTGGTTAAATTTAACATTTATACAGGAAAAAAAATTTTAATCAACTTTATAAGAGCTTTATGAAAATTTAGTAAGGGGTTTGTTAAAATATTTAGGAAAGTTGGGAGCTTTTTGAAAAAAATTCTTTTTATTTGTAGTCGGAATTTCTTTTCTTTTGTATTGAATTAAGGGAAATGTGCAAACATGATGGCACTGTAGCACGACTGTAGCACGACATACTGTAGATATACTGTTTTGTTTCATTTTATATACTGTTTTCTCATTTTATATACTGTTTTGTCATTTAATATATTATTATTTATTCTTTGTGTATTTCTTATTTTTTTTACTTTTATATATTATTTTCCCATTTTTATATACTAATTTCACTTTTTATGTATATACTGTTATTAGAAAATAAATTATATATATTGTTATTGAATCCCATCGTGAACAATCATAGTACAGTGCGTCGTGCAGTATCAGGTCTCTTGAATTAAAATGAGAGATAAAATAGGAATAAAGAAAAAGTAAAATAAATGACAAGAGGAATGAAGAATAAAATATATTAATTATGCACCATTTAATGTTTTTGGTCTCAATGCACAAACTAAGCGTTGAGAATAGCTACCTCTTCTCCATGCCAGATCGTAAGATTCCTAACTGAAATAAATGCTGGTAATTAATATTATTATATCAATATCAATACTTAATGGTATATAATTACTAGATTAGAAAGACTGAAATAAATGCTGGTAATTAATATTATTATATCAATATCAATACTTAATGGTACATAATTACGAGATTAGAAAGACTGAAATAAATGCTGGTAATTAATATTATTATATCAATACCAATACTTAATGGACTAATGGTATATATTTACGAGATTAGAAAGTCGAACTGCCTCAATGCAGAAACACTAGCAACGCAAGAGAGAAGAAGAGAGTGAGAAGACTGAAACACAAGAGAAAAGAGAGGCCGTTTCCTTCTTCTTCTTCTTCTTCTTCTTCTTCTTTCCAGACTTAAAATAGGTATAATCTATATTTTTCTTTTTTTGAGAGTGAGATCGATCGCCTTTCTCTTTTTTTTTTTTTTGAGAAAGTTTGGAGAGGGCTAAAATACCCATCCAAATATATATATCCTAAGCATGTACAATCTATATTTTTTTACATATTCAAAAGATAATGATATCCTTTCTCTTGATTTGCTTCTTAAAAAACGTTCATTTATTTTCTATTTTCATTGAAGATCTTTCTCAAGTGCTTTGGATCTCGTCTTTTGCATAATGCGTTTTCATTATTAGCTTAAATCGGGCCTAATACACTGCAATTTTTTCTTATCAATCGCAACCAAAGCTGGCCTCTTTCCTTACCAAATTTGGGGAAATAAAGGAACCATAATACTGATTTTCTTGTATGTTTCATGTTCGATGAAATAGCTCAAATTTGGGGACTTTTTGACAAGAAGAAGCAGAAATGGCTGCTGATTCAACGGCAATGACGATCGATTTCCTTCGAGCGAGACTCCTTTCAGAGAGATCCGTCTCAAGAGCATCTAGAGAGAGAGCCGACCAACTCGCCAAAAGAGTAATGAAACCTTCAATTCCACTCTCATTACTCGCGATTTATGTATTTTTACGTAAATAAATTGATTTATTACAGGTGGCAGAGTTAGAAGAGCAACTCAGAATCGTGATAAACCAAAGAAAAAACGCCGAAAAAGCCGCCACAGAAGTACTTTCGATCCTCGAATCGCAAGGATTTGGCTATCTAACTGAACCTGAATTAATCGATTCAAGCTCAGATCAAGATGAAGATCTTAACATTAGTCCCATTACAAAAGAATGTGACTTGAAAGAGAAAGCTGAGGTGGCAGATGAGCTGTCAGAGTCTGAGCTGGCGAATGAGACACCGCCAGCTGGCAGTTTGTCGTGGAAAAGACGGAGTAAAAGTCCTGATTCTCATAAGAAAAATAATAATAAATTAAAGCAACTTAAGCAAAGGCAAAGACGTGTGTTTTATTTTATGAGTCCTGATCCTTCGCCTAAGTATCAGCTTGGCAAATCTTGTCGCAAAATTAAACCTAGGTATTATTTTAATTGTTTAATATTTGGGATAAATGTAGTTTAGTCCTTGTACTTTAATTGGATTGCAATTTAGTCCCTATACTGTTGATTTAAGCTTTTTGGTACCTGTACTTTATGAAAACATGCAAAATTAGTCCTTGAATTAGAACTGATTTGACAATTGTATAACGTACAGGGACCAAAAAGCTTAAATCAATAGTACAAGGACCAAATTGCTATCCAATTAAAGTACAAGGACACACTAACCATGCATTTATACCTTAATATTTTATTATTTTCCTATGTTTTGATGCATAATTAGTCGAATTATGTATTTTTTTTCAGTTTGGGGGCGGATCAGGAAGAGAGAGAAAATAGCAAGTGTTCTACTGATAGTAATAATAATGAAAATAATAATGAAAATGAGAATGAAAATGAAAATGAAAATGAAGAGGAAGAAATGGAGAGAGCTTTGGAAGAGCAGGCGAATCTGATTGGTCGGTTCGAAGAGGAAGAAAATGCTCAGAGAGAGTGGGAAAAGATTTATAATGAAAATCGAAATTCATCCATTGTGGTATGTAATTGGATTTAAATGATTTAATTAATTGATTTATTTAGTATAATATATGTTGATTTTATTTTATTTTATTTTATTAAATAACAGGAGGATGCTGAATCAGAGAATAAGGAATGTATAGAAGAAAAAGGTTGTGAAGATAAGAAGGAAGTTATGGTATGCAGTTTCATCTTTAATGAGTAGTTAATTAATTTAGTAGAAAATATTATCATGATTTTTTATCATGTTTTTAAATAATAGGAGATTACTGAATTAGAGAATAAGGAATGTACGGACGAAAATAGTTCTGAAGATATGAAGGAAATTACGGTATGCAATTATATCTTCAATGACTTATTCATTAATTTTGTATAATTCTGTTTGGTTATATGATAGATATATCACAATGCCTGATGATTCATTATTATTATTTTTTTCTCTTTTTTTTTTAATAATAGGAGAATAGGGAATGTACAGACGAAAATAGTTGTGAAGATAAGAAGGAAATTGTGGATCACACAGATGAAAAATCAGAACAAATCGAGGAACCGAAATTTAATTCTGAAATATTATCAAGCAACGGCTCAATCGCTGAAAAATATGATCATGATCATGATTATGATTATGAAATAAGCTATGAAAAAGCAATCGTGGTGGTTTCAGATGTTCAAATTCGCGACGATTCAAACGAGACTAATTATAACGACTCTCATTCAAATCATAACGATTCAAACGAGACTAATTATAACGACTCTCATTCAAATCATAACGATTCAAACGAGAGTAACATTAATGACTCTCATTCAATTGATAATGAGAGTAATAATGACTCTCATTCAAATCATGATGATTCAAATCCGCTCGCATTGCAACTATATCAACCGCCAGTTGATAAAGTATCAAATGTTCTAGAAGCACTAAAACGAGCGAAAATTTCGCTTTGGGAAAACCTCAGTAAGAAAAACTCTCATGAATATAAAAACCAAGAAATACTAGCCATTACTGAACATGGAGAGCAAAATACAGATATCATTAATATTCCTATCGGTAATTCTGATGGTTTGTTTAGATTACCCACCGATTCATTTCCAGGCTCAGAAGTTTCAAATAGTGTGCTTAATTTGGAGTATTCGAAAGATTTGATGAGTCGATTTTCAAATGAAGAATATTTCGATTCGCGTAATGCACAATTGGCTTTACATGATAGTTTTAGTAGCACTAGTAGTAATAATGACAGTAATAATCAGTTTGGATTTGGATCTAATTCGAGATTTTATGAGGATTTGAGGAGAGGAATTCCGGCAGGAGACCGGCTTTTCTTATATGGTGGTGATTGTTCTTTTGATGATATGGACATGTTGTGAAATATGTTCATGATGTTTTTTTATGCGCTTTTGGTGAAAATTGTTGGTTTTTCATGTAAGTTTGTGCTTGTGTGTGTGTGTGTTTATCTTGTATGTTTGGCAGATTGATTGGGGTTGCATTTTTGTTAGATGTGGAATGGTGGTTGAATTTTTTTTTTTTTTTTTTTTTTTTTTTTTTTTTTGACAATTACTTGTGAAGTACTTGAAGAAATGAATTATAGAACAATTGGGAATAGAATTGAATATTGATTAACCAGGTCAGCAAAATATAGCCTTCCAATAAAAAAATGGACTTATTGCATGTTGATAAAATGCTTGATGGATGGCTTTTGTATTCTTGCATGTCCATATTTGTAAATTCTTCAAAAACCCCCTAACTTTTCTGGATGTTAACAAAAATCCCTAACTTTTTAGATTACCTTAAAACCCCCCTATAAAGTGAGTTGATTTTTTTTTTGCCCCCTGTTATGTTTAACTTTTCCATCCAAAATATTTCTTAATTGGCCAAAATGTCCTTTCATAATTATTTTCATATTTTATTTTATTCAATTAAAAATAATAAATGAATGAAAAATAATATTTTTAATATAATATTTCATGATATTATAATATTATTTTATGATATCATTTTTTGACGCATTAATTCATTTTATGATATTATATTACATAATATATTTTATTATTATATAAATTATAATTTTATATTATATAAAATATTATTTTCTTCTTTATTATTTATATAATTTTGTTCATATTTTAGTTCTCACTTAATATTTATAGTTGATGTAAAATATATTTTTTATTGAATAAAATTAAATATGAAAATAATTATATAAGGCATTTTGTTCTATTAAAAAGTTTATTGGATGAAAAAGTTAAAGTTAACCAGGGGGTTGAAAAAAATTCAATCCACTCTATGAAAGGTTTTTGAAGAATTTGAAAAGATAAGGAGATTTTAATAAATTCTAGAAAGGGGTTTTTTTGAAGAATTTTTCTATTTGTAATGAAATGAATGATAAAACTCCAAAAAAGGGAGTCATAAATCACAATGAATGAAACATGACCCTGCCTTGAAGGACACTTCACCGCCCCCACCTGGTCGGTTGTCATGTCTTTGATCTTATTATTATTATTATTATTATTATTATTATTATTATTATCATATTCATTTCAGTATGATCACGACATCTTGTCTCTAATATTATTATTATTATTATTACTATCATATTCACTTCAGTAATCAGTATCATGACAAATAACAGGTTGATGCTAGGGACCTCATATTGTGTGTCAAGAAAGAATATTGGGGTAAAAGAAAATGGAAATAATATATAAATGGTAGTTTTGTTTCATAGCATTCAAGAGTATCACGATTGACGTGTCACTGCTATCGATAAACTCTACTATCTTGGCATGTTGATTTATTATACATTTGTTTGTTCTATATATATTTTACTTTATATCGCTACATAATACCTTTCAAATTTTTTTGGCCAAAAATCATTCTTAAACACCCAATACCAGATCCCTAGAATATTGCATGGGAGTCACATCACACAAGATATACACTGTCCACAAGTCAAAACTATTACTACATGTACACTCCACGTCACCCTACCCTCGTACTATACACATACACAACATGTCATGTCTAAACTGTTACATTTCATTTTTTCAGGGCACACAAACAAAATTACTAAGCCAAGACCAGATCCGAGTCTTTCGCCTCCTTGTTTTAATCTCCCTTCATATCTAGTTTTACCATCTTTTCCCAAATTCATCTCATGCACTCATGATGAACTTCATCGATGAGGCGCCTCATCTTGAAACCACAATTGCAACCAATTCTTCATATGAAGATGAGCTTGCAAAATGCATGTTGACAGTCGAGGAGAAAGAGGAGAAAGGAGGGAGATGGCCAAGACAAGAAGCACTCGCGCTTTTGGAGATAAGGGCTCGAATGGACTCAAGTTTCAGACTATCTCCACAAAAAGCTCCTCTTTGGGACGAACTCTCTCGGTATTTCTTCACCGTTTAATTTATCGGTTCTATGCCTCACTAGAATTATGTCTTATATTACAATTTAATTATTGAATTACTCGTCCTAGAATTTCATACAAAACCATTTGTTGGATTTATAACAACAGGATTATGGAAGAGGAATACGGGTATAAGAGGAGCGGGAAGAAATGCAGAGAGAAGCTGGATAATTTGTACAAGTACTACAAGAAGACCAAACAAGACAAGGAAGCGAGTCAAGATGGCCGTCACTATCGGTTCTTCAGACAGCTCGACGCCCTTTATGGCGATCGAGACAATAATGACTCGTTTATTTTTACAGATCCATTTAATGCAACTACCAATTCAAAACAAGTACAAAATGACCTTAAACCCGACCCTTCATTTTACCACAGCCTCAGCTTTAGCTCGTCGTACTCAACGGAATGTGATAGTTCGTCGAGTGAAGATGAGTTTGAAGATCAAGACTTGGTTTTACAAACGGAATTGATGGAAATGGAGACAAGAAGGTTGGTGGAGGTGCAAAAGGCATGGGTCGATAAGATTTTGAAGACAGTAGATCAACTAGAAGGAGAGAGAATTTATAAGGAGGAACTAAAACGGAGAGAGAAGGCCGAACAGTTCGAGCTCGAGCAGAGGATTTGGACGGCCGAACAAGAAAGGATTAAAGCACGAAATGACATTATTATGGAATCGCTTGAACGGATTAGCAACAAAGGGTTGAGATTTCCATGCATCATTCGAGATTAGCAAGTTAATGTTTCATTAGAGATTCATTTGTAGTACAAACTCATTTATGATATCTTTGAATAGCAGAACAATTTATGTAACAATTCAATGAATAATAACTCAATAAGAAGGGAAAAATTTGTATGCAAATAGCAATTAAACCGACTTCTCCTTTTACTTATCAAAGCTAATAACAATGCCTCCACAGAGCTTTTCAATGTTCACTGAATGCTTTAATTAAGTATTAGTACTTTAATGCAAATAGCAACAGAGAGCAACTTACATAAAGAAATAAATGCAGGAGATAACTCACAAATAACAATTCAATAATACACCATAATTGACAACAGAAATCTTCAAACGTCACATTAACATTAGAAGATGCTCACAAACCAGTATCCAAAACACATTCAATTCGTAGCAAGTTGTAGGTAAACAAAAATGGACAATATATATACAACTACTTTAAAGTTTAAACCCCCGTTTCAATTCTAGTAACCAACACAATAAACCCTAAACCCTAAAATCACGCATAAGAGCTCGTCGACCCCGCATCCTCCAAATCCTCAGAGCACGAATTATCCAATGGACCCGGTCCAGCAAACCAATTAGGTCTCACTATTCCCAATCTTAACGACAAATCACAATCAAATCCCTTAATTGAATTTGATGACTTTTTATACTCTTCTTCTTTGTTGGCCATGATATTTTCTGCTCGGTTCACAATTGGAGGTCGAAAGTAAACAATTGAGCTTGGATTTGGTTTCGCTAGGATTTCAACCGGGCTTTGATTCAAATTGGATGTGGAATTGCGAATCGGTAAAATTAAATGTTGAGAGTTTGATATGTTGTTATTTTCAAGAGGTTCGTTCGGACTGAGATAAGAGCCTGGATTGTTGTATCTTTGACTTCTTGATGCTCTTCTTGGAACGCAACCAAGTATTAGCGCCGCTGAAATTGAAGCACCCACAAAAAAGGATATGTTAATTGGTTTGTGGGAAATTTGCAAAAAAACCCTCGTGTTGTGATGAAATTGGAAAAGAGAGGCTGAGTTATTGGAAATTGCCAAAAAAAAAAAAAAATGCATTATTGCCGAAATTGCAAAAAAAAAAACTTACTGTTGGTTCCAAACTAACAATTTTAATTTCCTACTCAAATTATTTGAAAAATATTTCTGAAAGTTTAATATCTTTCTCTAGTTATGTTTTCAAATAACTAGAGTATACATAACTAACAGTAGAGAGTTTTCGCAATTTCGGCAAATAATGCAGGACTCTTTGCAATTTCCAACAACGCAGAGACCTTTTTTGCAATTTCATCACAACGCAGGGGCCTTTTTGCGAGTTCCTCTTCATATTTATTCAACAACAATGAGTGATAGGGTTGAATTTACCTTCGATGCAGGGATACAGGAGATCTCCATTTTCTGACGCCTCGTCTTTCCGAATTATAGTGTCAATGGCGTCATTAGCTCTCTCCCAAAGGGTATTTACGTCCATGTACTCCGATTCAGAATTGGCCTTCGAGTAGAGGATCTCTTCCGCTTTGAGGACTACGAAAGGGAGCTTCTCCTGCCATTCTTGGTTCTTGAGCGTCGATGGGCTGTGCACTTGGTTCACCATCCTGTCAATAGATGGTGAAATTATAAACTGAATGAATGAGTGGATTAATAGGCGATTTAGTTAGTGAAATTATGAATTGAATGGAAGCAAAGAATCGACGATTTAGTTAGTGAAATTACGAATTGAATGAATGAATCGGCGATTTAGTTAGTGAAATTATGAATTGAATGGAAGCAAAGAATGAATGAGTGATTTAGGGAAATTATGAATGGAAGCAAAGAATGAATGAGTGATTGGATTTGATTTGAGTGAAATTATGAATGGAAGCAAAGAATGAATGAGTGATTGCATTTGATTTGAGTGAAATTATGAATGGAAGCAAAGAATGAACGAGTGATTTGATTTGATTTGAAAGAGGGAGACCGGAAGAGGTGGTGGATGAGGGAAGCGCGGGCCGGCTGGTGGCGGTCGCTGTGCCAAGCTCGCCGTACGCACTCGTATGGTCTTGGTCCTGGTCTCGGCATCTTCTTCTTCTCTATCTCGATCTTCTGTTCTATCTCTTTCTTTCTTTCTCTTTTTTCGGTCGGGAAGAAGGAAAGTGGAAGCAGTGGCAAGTGAGGGTGTGGTGTGGCCTTGTGAAGTTGTTTTTTGAACTAAAAGTGTGCTTCGCTCCGAATATTTAAATTTGTTATTCATTTAAAATTTATATATAAAGTATAATTATGTATAATAATTATGTTATATAAGTTAGTTATGTTTAAAATTATTTTAAATTATATCATAAGATATTATATCTATTTATTATTCATTAAAAAATAGTTTCTATATCACATTTAATTTTATAAGGATGGATAACTCTATACAAATAAATTTACATATATGAAATAAAATAATATAAATAATAAATTCATAAAAAAATAAAAAATAATAATCCAAAAAATAATTTGGATTATTAATTTACAATCTAATTAATTTATGTTTGCATTAAGATTTCTAAGATTAAAGTATCATCTTTTTTTTTTATCTCTTTAGTTTTCTTGTGCCATTATCTATTGACATATCATATAAGAAAAAAAATCAAGTATTAATCAGACGATGAAGGAGATCTAAAAACTAAAAATAAATGATAATTTATTTCGTAGATTTTAGTTTAAACCCCATAAGACTTAATTATAGATGATTAACTTAAAAGAATATAAAATAATAATTATATTTAACATGATTTGTAAAAAAAAAATATGGTATTATATATATAGAAAAAGTATGTTTACTATACATAAGAAAATATAACATGATTCATTTTCTGAAAAAAGTGTCACCGTTATTTTTCTTATTTATATTTTGTTAGTTATTAAAATGATACATATTATCAATAAAATATTAAGTAATATAATATAATTTTTAATACTCTGGAATTTTATTTGATATGATAGTTCTCACGTAATTGGAGATATAACACGAAACATTAATCTAACTAAACATGTGATATTGTGGTAATAATTTAAATGAAAAACTAAGATTTGAAAAAAAATTGATCCAACGACCGAAATAAAATTGATGATAAGTCTCTTGACAATGCTTAAAGAGAGATGAAAAAATAAGGTATAAGATATAACTTAATGAACATATAATTTTTTTACATGTTTTTTTATATAGTCTTTATAGTTTATTCACATATTTTAGCAAGAAAATAAATAAATTAGAACCATAACAACATGAAACTCAAAATAAAGAGAAAATTCCAACAAATTTATATTTGATGATTTTAACATGAGAAATAAAATATTTCATTAAGAATTATAATTTTTGAAAGAAGAAAAGAAAAATTATTTATATTTTAATGAGTGAATTCTTCATTAACTATTGATATTAATAATGGAACATAACTTTGAACTATGATTCATTGAAGCCATCTGATTAAGATCTGATGGTTAGAAACAAATTTACAATGGTTCTCACTAAATCGGGAATGGAACACAAAACACTAATTCAACCAATCATATGATTATGTTTTAATAAGCACACACATCTTGCCATAAAATATCAATAAATTTGAGAAAATAAATGGCTAAGATTTGATAAAAAAAATTGATCGAACGGTAGAGATAAAAGTGATGATGTGGCCTCTTGAGGAGGCTCAAAAATAGATGAAAATTAAGGGGTTGGGGTTGATTTGTTGAAATATTTGAGTTTTTTATTATTATTATTATTATTATTATTATTATTATTATTATTATTATAAATTTATTATTATTATTGTTATTGTTATTATTGTTATTATTATTATTATTATTATTATTATTATTATTATTATTATTATTATTATTATTATTATAAATTTATTGTTAGTATTTTTATTATTTGACATGATAAAAAAGTAAATTGAAATGAATCTTTCTAATTCAAATTGATTTGATAAAGGTACAATGAGCATGTGCACTAAATTAATGTCTACTCTAAAATATATATTTGAGTTTATGATTATTAGTATTATTATTATAAATTTATTGTTAGTATTGTTACTATTATTATTATTTGACATGATAAAAAAATAAATTGAAATGAATCTTTCTAATTCAAATTGATTTGATAAAGGTACAATGAGCATGGGCAGTTAATTAATGTATACTCTAAAATATAAGTTGCATGAACTAATGTAAAAGTTGCACTGCTTGTAGCACGTTACAATATTGTTACTAAATTATCAGGTAAATTATTAACCATAACGAGTCAGTCAGAGCTACTGCTACCTAATTATATATTTCTCAGTTCCCACCAAAAATAATAACTACATAAAGAAACCCATCAAATTCTTCCAATTCATGCTAAAAGAATACTACTTATATTATACCTACCATAACTAAAACAAAAAAAATAAAATAAAATAAACATCGTTACACACGGGCGTGGAAAATAGAAACAAACCTAAAATAACCTCCAATCAATCAACTTAACTCATTTTTACAAGCACCCACAACTCGCACCAAAAATACCCTAAAACCTTCCTCAAAACTCTCAACTCTAAAACCCCACAAAAATCTAAACCCTAAACCCTAAACCCCGACCCACTTGACCCACCTAAAAAACCTCCCAATCTTAAACGGAAGCTCATACTCCCTCAATTCATCCATCTCTCTTTCTCTCTCTAAATCCGACCAAACATAAACCCCTCTCTCTAACCTACTTCCCGGCACCGTACAATCCAAAATTACTGCCACCAAAAACGCAATCACCATATTTAACGACAATAAAATATTCAACACATAATTCACCTCTTTAAACCTCGTCTCGATCGGGCCGTGAGACGCCACAACATATGGCTCAAAATAACTCGGCACCGATAAATTCCCATTGTTAACAATTCCGTAATGCTGAAAATATGCAGGAACAGATAAAGACAAAAACAGAGCCAATCCAACGATAAAACTATTCCTAGAGCTTCCACTAGCACTATACCTCAAATTAGAAAATCCAATCGAAGCTAACATAGCCCACATAAAGCAAAGTAAACCGCCAACTAATACATCGGGAATTGAGGCGATAAATCCGCCGATTTTACCGATAAATGAAATTAAAATGAGAATTATCGCGCCGAATTGAATCGGTTTAGGGTTTCCCATTTTGGTCACGGCTATTGTGTGGATGTTTTCGGTGAGAGTGGAATAACCGATTCCTGTTCCCCATAAAGCGGAGAATAAAGTGCTTATTCCTTCTATTCCTATTCCGCGGCTCACTATTCCGGCTGTTGGAGGCCTCGTTGCCACGAATAGTGATGACGCGTGATAAGAACCAACCTGAAGAAACGAATTTGAATTAATTGAATTAATCTCATAGAGGAAAGCTAAAATAAAAGTAAGCAAAATTGCAAAAAAGACCCTCATTATGCCTAAACTGCAAAAAAGAAAAAAAAGATTTGTTTCGAAAAAAATTTACAAAAAAGAAACCCTCTATTCTTCAAATTTTTTAAAAAACCTAACACTAATGGATGGATTTGAATTTAAACATTTAAAATGATTAATTAAAGATTTAGTTGTATTGAAGAATGGAAGGGCCTTTTTGAATTCCCTATGGACTATCTGGAGATAAGATAACTAACTAACTATAGGGTCTACTTTTTGAATCTTTTAACTTTTGAAGGCACTTTTTTGCAATTTCCAACAACAAAGGTGGCCTTTTCGCAATTTCCAAAAACACACAGGCTTTTCCGCAAATTTACTATAAAAAATCATTACTGAATCGACAGTCGAAACCAATGAAACCACACACACAACAAAACCCATCTTCCAATTAAAACGGGTACAGGAATCTAAACCACGGCGCGGATCTCAAAGTCCATACATTTTATAAAATTGCAAAAACACCCCTCTATTCTTCAAAAATAGAAAAAAAATCCAACACCAAGGGATAAATAGAGAGACTTAGTTGTGTCGATCTAATGCTACCCTATGCAGGTACTATTTTTTGAATTTTTTAACAATAGAGGGGCTTTTTTGCAACTTTTCACAATCTAGGCGCAACAAAGGGACTTTTCCGCAAAATTTACTACAAAAATCATTACCGAATCGACGGTCGAAACCAAGGAAGCCACACACAACACCACACCCATCTTCCAGTTAAAAACCGGCGTGCCCCACTGAAACGGGTACGGGAACCTGACCCACGGCGCGGATCTCAAAGCGCGCGATGTGTCGGCGCGACAGCCCTTCGTTCTCTCCACATGTTTCCTGCAGAATTGCGAGATCTCGTTTGATGGTGGAGTGTTTGGATCGCAGTTTCTGTAGCTGTAAACGTTGGTTTCGGTCAGGAGAAATGAGAGAGACCATGTAATTGCTAGCCCTAAAGGAACCTGAAAGTTGAAAATTTTAATTAGGTTGACTTTGTTTGACTTTTTGTAGTAAGTATTAGATAGAGAAATTTGCAAAAAAAAGCCACTACATTATGCGGAACTTGCAAAAACGCCCCTACATTATGCCGAAATTGCAAAAAAGACCCTCATTATTGAAAATTTGGAAATAATGCAATTTTTTTTTTAATTTCAAGTAATGTAGGGGCTTTTGCAATTTCAGCATAATGTTGGGGCCTTTTTGCAAATTTTCAATAAGTCGGTTTCGGTTAGGAGAAATGAGAGAGACCATGTAATTGCTAGCCCTAAAGGGACCTGAAATTTGGAAGTTTTTATTAGGTTGACTTTGTTTGACTTTTTGTAGCAAGTATTAGATAGAGAAATTTGCAAAAAAAAAGCCACTACATTATGCTGAAATTGCAAAGACGCCCCTACATTATGCCGAAAAAGACCCTACATTATTGAAAATTTGGAAATAATGTAGGGGCTTTTTTCAAATTTCAGCATAATGTTGGGGCCTTTTTGCAAATTTTCAATAAGTTGGTTTCGGTTAGGAGAAATGAGAGACCAATTTATTCCTAAACCTAACGGAACCTGAAATTTGAAATTTTGATTAGGTTTTGACTTTTTATTTTTTATTTTTGTGTAGAAAGAGGAGGAGATTGAATAATGCTTGGTTACCGCATAAATTAGGAATGCCCGATATCCGAAGAGCTTTATTTTCCGAAGATACTGTAATACGAACGGAAAGAAAAAAAGTTAATTTTAAATAATGATAAAGAAAGAAAAAGTTGTCTCAAACCCTAAACCCTAATTCTGAATAATAATAATAAAGAAGAAATTAATTTCAAAAATGACAATAGAGAAATTTCAAAAATGATAGTAAATAAAATAATAACAACAAGTACATGAAAAAATAACAATAAGTACATCAAATTAAGAAAATAATAATAAGGCAAAAAATTATTTTAACAATGAAAACGAAACAAAGTATTTAATTTTGACATTTAAAAAGAATACTTACGAGTGAGAAAAGAACAAGAAGAAGAATCTGCAAAACGCCTAATTCAATGCATGAGCCAACTTTTGTGAATCCGTAACTGAAAAAGGAAAGTCCAACTGCTGCTATTGTTGGAGACACTACCACAGGATTAATTAACCTAAAAAAAAAAGAAAAAAAAACATAATCAAGTAAAAAATTTACACAAATTAAAGGGAGAATAATATCCTTTGAAATTCTAAATTATCATATTTACCCTTCCGAAACTTCAAAATAAGATACTACTTTGGAAGGAAAATTAAGATATTTCCATTTTTAGAGGGCATGTATGATATTTTGGTATTTTAAAAGGGCAAAGATGAAATTAATTACAAGGGCAAAAAGGAAAAAAAAAGTACCTAAGAAAGAGTGACATAAATCCAGTATAACCCATTAGAGCTTGAAACACAGCCGATATGATAAAAGCTCCTTGCAACTCTTTCATTATATGCTTGAAACTCTACAAAATCATCACACTAATATTAAAAACACAAAATATATCCAAAAAAAGAAAAAAAAACACAAAAAAACGTACGTTTTGATTGAGAGCTTGGAACTCAGGAGAGTTGATTAAAGCGAGAACTGGAGCGAGATATATAAAAGACGGGCCTTGTATTAATGGCAATCTCGTTCCAAAAAATGTGTGCAATAGCGTTGTGACACCTGTCACAAACATAACCGTTGAAACTACTGCTGCTGTATCTTCCTGTCAGTTTATTCATTAATTGATTATTAACTCGAATTTAATTCAATCCAATTAAGTGATGAATTAATTAAGTAATTAACCACTAACATTTGAGCCGCCCATTGCTGGAACGATGACAAGTGGAATTAGGATCAAAGAGCCCATCATGGAGATGTAGTGTTGAATTCCGTAAACCATGATTCCAACTGAGAAACCCCAAAAAGCAAAGTAATTAAACCGAAATAAAAGGAAATAATTACATTATGGAATGTAATTAAGCTAACCAAGGCCAGGAGAATCTGAGAGTCGGTAGTTTATATGAGAGTTTCGCTCCGGCAAATCGTCGTCATCGTGATCTTCTCGCACTTGAGGGAGATGATGACGTGAAGCTTGCTGATTGGGCCTCTGGTTTCTCACTTGAGGCTGGATTCCTCTTTCTTTACTCACATTACCACCATTACCGTTGTTGGCATTTGCATTGGCGGACGGAGGAGTAAGAGGAGGCGGAGGAAGAGAGTTCGCGGCGGTGGGCCGGCCGGCCTCCAGATCTCTAGAGGCCGGAGTTACATTTGCATTTGCGTCGTGAGGCCGAGGGAGTGAAATCTGGCCGGAGTTGGGGGCGGAGCTTGCATTGGACTCGCCGGAGAGCCGGCCTTTGAAGCCGGTGCGCTTGGCCCAGGAAAGAGGCTGGTTGCTGTTGTTAGACGGCCCGGGCGGCCACGGACCCGGCCGAGCCCGCCTCGGCCCCTGCCCATTGCTCGCCATGGACGAGTCTCTGTGTGAGTGAGTGAGTGAGTGAGAGAGAATGGGGATTCGAAAAAGAAGAAATGAAATGTTCGGCTTCTTTGGGACTTTTTATTTATTTTTTATTTTATTATTATTATTTTTTATATACCAATCTGTTTAAAAATAATTCAGCAAATATCACACATTTCAAAATAATGGGGTGTCTATTATTTCCGTCACTACCCACTACTAGTGACGGAACATGTGAATTTTCAGTTTTTTAAAAATTTCTCATTTGGCTGATTAAACAAGGTTAATTAGTGTAAAAAAATGTTGTTTCGCCACAGGTAGTGGCAGAAAATACTGTTCCGCCACAGATAGTGGCAGAACATGAATTTTTTTTTTTCTGTTCCGCCAGTGACAGTGACGGAACTCGTTTTTTCACTAATTAACTCCATTTTTGAATTATTCCGCCACTAGTAGTGGCGGAAATAATAGATACTCCATTACTTTGAAATGCGTGATATTTGTTGATTTATTTTTAAACAGAATGACACAAAAATAATCCTTCTGATAATTCTCAAAGTTAGATCAGATGGGCCAGGCCTATTATTGTCCCATAATGTATTTTCTAACTCGTTAACAAATTAAATATCAAATGTTAGGACGAAAAAAAGACCAATCAAATATCCAAATAAGAAACAAAGAACTAACACTAAGTTAGGTTCACAAGAATATAGCGGTTGATTCTCAACATTATTTAAAAGCTTTCTCAACAGTATTAAAAGCTTTGGGGGTGTGATTCTCAACATAATTTAATCCCACAAATTAATAGAGAAAAAATATATTGGTTGATTCACAAGGTTTCGAACCATTGCATAATAAATATAAAATTAGGTTCAGAGCAAACACATGGTTACAATTCTTTTTTAAAACTTTGAGACAAACTTCATGGTCTCATTGTCATTTATTACTTTTTTGGGTCTTCTTTGTAAATATCTTTCCGTTGGCTCTCCTTCCTTGTTATTAGGGTTTGTTAAAATTGAGTTTGTTGTGTGTGAAGTTCACTTCTCAAGTATCTTTTTTTGCAGAAAGGCCCCCAAGTAATGGAGCTTTTGTGATCACAAAATAAATCTCTGGATTTCTTGCATATGTTTGTAGCGTTTATGTGGGAAATATGGAAATTGAGAAACTCAATTATTTTTGAGAAAAAACCTATTCATTATAATAAACTTTATGCTAACATGCTCAATACTGTGGCTCAGGGAAGATATATAATATTATATTATATTATATTATATTATATTATATTATATTATATTATATTATATTATATTATATTATATTATATTATATTATATTATATTATATTATATTATATTATATTATATTATATTATATTATATTATATTATATTATATTATATTATATTATTTTATTTCATTTTATTTTATTTTATTTTATTTTATATTATATTATATTATAATATATAATATTATATTATATTATATTATATTATATTATATTATATTATATTATATTATATTATATTATATTATATTATATTATATTATATTATATTATATTATATTATCTTATATTATTTATATTATATTATCTTATATTATATAATATATATTTTATTTTATATTATATTACTTATGTTATATTATAATATATTATATTATTTTATATTATATTATCTTATATTATATTATTTAATTTATATTATATTTTTATTATATATTACTTAGGTTATATTATTATATTATATTATATTATATTATATTTTTATTTTATATTACTTAGGTTATATTATTTTACTTTATATTATATTATATTATATTATATTATATTATACTATATTATATTATATTATATTATATTATATTATATTATATTATATTATATTATATTATATTATATTATA